>CM034532.1:73029359-73206859 GCA_020002185.1 Paraescarpia echinospica
TTATATCGAATGCAACCAACGGGAGATAATTTCTAAAGAATGAGACAGCGATGGTTTTGAACGTTTAATGCTGATGTGCGGTGCAGTGAAAAAGAACGAACACGGATATGTGCGGTGCACTTAATAAGAACGAACCATAGAGGCGATGAGAATAGAACAAGTTAACATTAATAATGTAGCGTAATTGTCAATGTCCTCCATCGTCCCGAGTTCTTGTGACGGGAGACGCATGAACTCTTCGAGTACCTTGTTCGATCACTCGTTACCGACCACATAGTCCTTGAAGCGGGTCGGCAAGCGTGTCTGCCGCCTTGGTCTGTCCGCTCGGAACATAGTGTTTGGTACTGACGGTGGCGGCGATGCGAGCTTCTGTTGCGGTGCAGTTTCCCGGTTCGGTCCCGCGGATGGCGGTTCATCGGCGGACGATCTTGGTGAGGCCACCGGAGTATCTTCATTCCCTGTGTCGGGCTCAAAGTGGAGGCTGTGCGGGTTGGGGCGTATGTCTTGTCGGCGCACTGGTGTGCTCTGCGACTTTCTGAACATTGCCGTGTCCGGTGTCGGCGGCGAGCGATTGGCGTCGCTGCCGAGTGGTGTGGAGATCTCATGTGTCAGGTCCTCCATGGGAAGTAGGGATAGGGGCAGTCTCCCTATGTCAGCGGACCTGTTGGGGATGTCATCCGTGATACGGCGTGGGCATGGCTTATCCACGTACGGGACGTAGCGCCGTAGAAATTGGCGGTTGCGAAGGGTGACTCTGCCAGACCCGTGGACTTTGATGGCGTACTGGTCGTGTTGCCGTACCTCGATGACTTGTCCCAGCGTCATGGCGCATTCCCAGTCTGGTTCTGGATGCGGACGCTGTTCCCCACTTTCAGAGGAGGCAGTTTCTTAGTGTGGGGTAGGAGGGCTTCCACCTCCTTGGCATGGCGTTCCATGAGAGCCTTCTCCCGGTTGGCGGCTGTGTCTGTCCAGGTATCGTATGGCTCGTATTTTCCTGGCATGACGGGTATAAAGTCGCGGATTTGGCGGCCAAAGACGATTTTAGCCGGGGAGCGTTTGTCAAGTGGCGTAGGCGTGTTCCTATATGTGAGCATGGCTCGCTGGAATGCCGGGATGTCGGCGTCGCCATGTGGCCCGGTGTTCTCCATGATCAAGCGCTTAGCTGACTTAACCCCGATCTCGGCCCGGGTGTTGGAATGGGGGTAGGCTACCGACGAGAGGCGGTGAGCAACTCCCCAGTCTCGGAGGAACTGCTGGGTGAGCTCAGCCGTAAACTCGGGGCCACTATCTGATGACACCTCTTCGGCGATACCATATGTGACAAAGAATTCCCGTAGCTTCTTGACGAGTGCCGGCGACCCCCCCCCCCCCGTTAGTTGACACACGTAGGGCCAACCCGAGTATCTGTCAACGATGACGAGGTAATTGTGGCCGCTGTAACAGAAGTAATCGGCGCACAACATCTGGAATGGGTAGACTGGGTCGGGTGAGGGGGCACGCCTGGCAGTTATTGCGCAGCTCTTGGATCTGAATCATGATTCCCGGCCAGAAAACCGATGCTTTCGCTCTGGCGTTCATGGACGTCACACCTTGGTGGGCGGCGTGTAGTGTTTCCAGGACCTGTTCGCGGAGTGATGGCGGGATAATGATTCTGTCCTGGTACAGTATTACGCCCGCCGTGATGGAGAGGTCGGCCCTGTACTGATGATAGATCCGGGTGAGTTCTGGCATGTGCCTGCTGTCTTCCGGGAAGCCTACTGGGATCGTGTCGTGCAACTGTCGCATGGTGGGGTCGCTGGTGGTCTGTTCTCTGACGCTGTCCCACGTGACCGATTCGATGGACGATAGTGTGGTCATGGCTCCGAATGTTAGGTGTTCCTCCTGTGCGGCAGCCTCGTGACTGAAATTCCCCTCGTTGCCCATGCGGCACAGCCCCTGGTACCACCAAAGTTCAGCCGGTACCGATGAATAGCCAGCCGCATGTGCATCATCTGGTAGGTCCATCTTGTTAGGATTCCGGTCTCCAGAGGCGTATCTGGACAGGCTGTCAGCGGTGAAGTGGCGTTTACCAGGTACGTGGGTGATCCTGAATTGGAACGGTAGTGTTTGCTCTTTCAGGTTGTAGACGCGCGGGTTTTTTATGTCCTCCATCTTCCGGTCCCCCAACACTTTGAGGAGGGGCTTGTGGTCGGTGGCAACGATGAGGTCGTTACAGCCCAGGACGAAGTGCCTGGCTTTGTCGAGTGCCCAGGCGACGGCCAAGGCCTCGCCTTCTACAGGGGCATAGTTCTCCTCTGCGTTGTGTGTATACCGATTGCTGGCGAACGTCAGTTTCCAGCCGGTGTTGCAGCACCATGGTTCCTCGGATGGACAGGAGCAATGTTTCTGTCCAAGGGAGAACCCGATGCCGTACTTGCACCAGTCGGTGGACAAGCAAGTTTTTCGTCTTTTGTCAAAGATCTTGACCCCCTCGGCGATGGTCTTGATGATCTCGCTCTTGGCGTGTGCAAGGGCAGCATCCAAGGTCTCGTCCCAGTAGAACGGGGTTGAGGGTGACAGAAGTTCGCGAAATGGGCGTAGTTCTTCGGACGACGATTGACAGTAACTGACCTGGTTAATCATTCCAAACAGCGACCTTATGTCGGTGATGTTCCGCGGTGTTGGGAAGTCCTGGATCGCGCGAATGAATGTGTCGCTGGGCCGGATGTTTGTTTTCGTTATCTCAAATCCGACGAACTCAACCGTGTCTTCCGCGAAGTGGAATTTTTCCGGGTTCTGAGTGATACCGTGTCGTCCGCATATATCCATCCAGTTGCAGGTTTGGAAAAATGCTTCCTCGATTGTCGGGGCCCATATGCCTACGTCGTCGATGCACTTAGTTTTGTTCGGGATGTCGGCAACAATTTCGTCGTATCGTCGAGTGTAGCCGTCTCCGGCGGCGACAAACCCCTGGGGCAGGGTCTTGTACCTGTATCGGCCCCATGGGGTGATGAATGTGGTGTAGTGACGGTCTTCCTCGTGGATGGGGACTGAGTGGTAGCCGTTCCAAGCGTCGGTAACAGTCTTTTTCATGTTTGCCGGGAAGAGCGTCGCCTGATGAAACGGGCTCATGGTGTGGTGTGTTTCTCTGCTGCAGAACTTGTTGAGGGCCTGGTAGTCTACGCAGCGTCGAGGCCCCCCGCTCTTTTTTCTGGTGATGACCATCCTGCTGCACCATGTCATAGGTTCACCTACAGGAACAGGCTCGATGACGCCGAGTGCGATGTCTCTGTCCAGGTCGGCCTTGACCTGTTCCTGCCAGTGTAGAGGAACCGATATAGGTGTGTGAATGGTGACAGGTGAGGCGTTCGAGTTGACCATGATGCGGACTGGTGGTCCCTCCATGAGGGGGAGGGGTTGATGCTCGCATGTGTTGAAAGTACTGCCTTTGTAGTAGTCTTTAATCCACTCCTCAAGTTTCCCTCTGTTGTTTTCTGTAGGAGGGAATGGGATGGACGTGGGCAGTGGCGGAGGCATCGTACGCCCCGGGCAATTGCAGTTGTCCCTGGTGGATGGTGGTGGCATAGATGAGCTGGTTGCGGCATCGTTGTTTGTTTCGACAGCGCCAACTGATGGGAAGGATTCCGGTATGATCCCAAGCTGTTTGCACCCATGTTCGCTTAGGTACATTCCCTTGATCTTGTTAGATACGTAGCAGATCTGGGTTGTCTCGTGCGAGTTTCCATGACGGTCCAATCCTGACAAGCGGAGAATGATTGCCCCGATGATTTCGATGGGGTTGGTGTCTATGGCCTGCACCCGAAGTCGGGTGGGAATGAGGTCGCTCTTCTTGTACCCCATGTTGTGGATCTGTTCCGTGTTGATGATGGTCGACTGGCAGCCAGTGTCAGTAATGACCCGCAGTTGACAGGTGCGTGCCGGTTTACTGAAGTGATAGCCAAAGTGGGCATAGTCTGATGGCACAACACGGGCCTGCAGTGTGACTATGGGCTGGCCTTTGACTGGCCTCTCGATCCAACCACGGAGTCTGTTGAATTGTTGCGATTCGATGGCGACTTCCTTGCCACACTTGTTGCTGCCGCGGCTGGCGATGCTGGTGACGAGGCCGATCTCCTCGATGTCGTCAGTTTCCCCGTTGTTTTCCCGACCGCCAGCACGACTGCCAGATCGAGTGCCGGAAGGTTGTGAGCTGCCGGCACGAGCCCGGCCGGCTCGAGTATCGCAAGAGTGTGAGCCCTTCGCCTCGCACATCTCTTCGTACACGGAGGGCATGGATCGGTCTGCAGCGCCCTCGGTGTCGTCTAATTTCAGCGTTTTCATCTCCATGTTGCCGGACTTGGGCGGTGAACCCGGTTTGTCGATCTTGTCCGACTTTCGAGGCTTCTGTTTGCGGCATACGGCAGATAAATGCCCCGTCAATGAGCATTTGTTGCACGTGGCGTTGAAAGCTGGACAGTTGGCCTCTCTGTTAGCCTTGGACGTACGCCCGTTTGTATTAGTTCCGTGGCCGGTTCTACCGCAGTAGTGGCATTTAAAATGCCTGTTCTGGTTGTCGATTTGCGATGGGTTCTTGTCCCTTTTGTACCTGGATATGCCGGCGCCTGTATCGCCGAGGATGGAGGCCTGTGTCTTCTTGCCGATCTCCTTGGCCTCCAGTAGTTTGATCAAGGCGTCGAGTTCCATGTCCTGTTCCTGCATGCCGAGGACCTCGCGTTGTGTGTCCTGATCATACAGTCCCCGGATGATCACGTCACGTACCATATCGTCGGTGTATCGCACTTCTTTTGTACACGTGCATTTTTTGTGTGAACTGGCACAGATCTACTTGACCTTTCAACCGGAACTATTCGCGGTTTCGTTGTTTCTACGGTAAGAACTGTAGTATCTTTTCACTACTGCCGATTAGTGGAATATGCGTACGATACATATCAGTACTATCTGATAAATATACCTTTCAGTGCACCGCGCATTCTAAAGAATGAGACAGCGATGGTTTTGAATGTTTAATGCTGATGTGCGGTGCAGTGAAAAAGAACGAACACGGATATGTGCGGTGCACTTAATAAGAACGAACCAAAGAGGCGATGAGAATAGAACAAGTTAACATTAATAATGTAGCGTAATTGTCAAATAATGTACACCAACATACATCGTATCCAGCTACAGAAAGTAACGTGTAAAATTTCATAATATCACTAGAATATCGATGTATGAAGGAGGAGTTGTACAATTTATTATAACAACTGAAATCAGTCAGCGAATTTCTGTCGGCCTTGATAGCTCGGTTGGTAAACGCGTTGGCTCTTTTGCATATGTTTTACAATCGGGCGACGCCGGTTCAATCCTGACAGCATGCAAACTATTGATTTTCTTTACACTTTTGTTGTTGATGTTTTCACGAAGTCATATAAACCAAATCATTTAGTATACTATGATACACTGTTTGTAAATATTTTTATTTTATTTTTGTAGTAATTATTTATTCGCCACAAAAATGAAAATATGGTCATTATATACAACGATGTTTCTAAATTGTATTTATCCAGACAGATCACAATCTGTTTTCACATATATAATTACAATATATTACTGTACAATATATTTACAATTAATAAATTATATATCCATTACATTATATTTGTTTGAATAAATAAAATTTAGAAACATCGTTATATAATGACCATATTTTCATTTTTGTGGCGAATAAATAATTACTACAAAATAAAAAGTATTTACAAACAGTGCATCATAGTATACTAAATGATTTGGTTTATATTACTTCGTGAAAACATAAACAAAAAAAGTGTAAAGAAAATCAAAAGTTTGCATGCTGTCAGGATTGAACCGGCGTCACCCGATTGTAAAATGGATGACAAGTAACCAACGCGCCTAACCACTGAGCTATCGGGACCACCGGATACTCTCTAACTGATTTAAGTTGTTATGGTAAATTGTACAACTCCTTCATATATCGATATTTTAGTGATATTATGAGATTATACACGTTACTTTATGTAGCTGGATACAATATATGTTTGCTATGTATGTTTATTGGTGTAGATTATCTCCCGTTGGTTGCATTCGATATAATTATTCTGAAAACGAGCCCAAGCTCGGCGAAACCTAGTCGACTTGTAGGCCCATTCGCATACGTTGTTTTGAATAACATTGGATTCATGTGGAACCGTAAGATAACTGTTTGTTCCTCTATGATGACTAGTGTTTGCATCACGTCGGAAAATTGCACAATAACTCATTCTGACGCTCGTTTCGACCCAAAAACTATACTTGTAAATATGCTCTGAATGCATGGAAAGGGTCGGCCTGATGCGAGTTTGAGTCATAAGTGACGTCACATCTCGGCATCCCGAAAAGCGCGTCAAAAATATGCATATTCGAAAATGTCCGGATATACAGCATAAAATGTGGAATTTCTAATTCATTGAATTGTTTTGATTTTTTTTGCTTGGTGGACGTGGAAATAGATAGCAGGATGTAATATAACATAAATTCAAGCAATAGATGTTTTTATTCCCTTTAATTGATCTGAACGCAGCATTTGATTCAATTGACCATGCCGATCTTTTAAACATACTGAGTAATACCATCAGGGTCGACGATCAATGTTTGTCATGGTTCGCTGCCTACTTACAACATAGACCAATACACGGTATTGATTGCCGGTGAGCAGTCTAAACCTCACAAACTGACCTGCGGTGTCCCACAGGGGTCAGTTCTTGGACCATTACTATTCACTATACATTTATGACTCCTCTCGCGTCGCTACTCGACCACTATGGTGTCATGATTAGGTATTGGGAACAACATAGGTAGCTATCGACTGTGAAATACTAAATAGGGGTTACCCTGTACGGATATTGACTGCTGGCTAGTGCTTACGCAATAGTGTGAATACACTAGGGAGGTAGCATAGGGTCAGATTTTCAAAGAACCGGGCGAACGTTACATTATATAGTTAAGGTAGACAGGTAGGATAGTTGAGTCATAAATGTAATAATTATATAATGGTAGCCAGCTTTATATGAATAGGAACTGTGGTATGGTTGGAAACTTATGTGGAATAATTTCACAACGTATTGGAATGTCGCTATAATGACGATTTATATACACGTTGAATTATTGTATTTCCTATGGGTAGGTGGAATTCTTACAAGGATGTCATCATCAGCAGGGGCACATGACAGATGCGAAGGATATTGTTCACTGATTAGTGGTTGAGATAGATAGATCACACCAGTCCAGAGTTACACACAGAAAGGAGGATGTAGCCTGTTCTCCATTGTAACCAGGTATTATTACAGTGTGGTGGTCAAACCAAGACAGAGAAGTCGTACCGAGCGTTTGCGTAAATAGACTACGAAGTCTTACATACATGCCCATTCTAGAAGAGAATACCGGAAGTATGTAAAATACATGTTCTGAGTACACATGAGTGAATGTTAGCTTATATATATTGTATTGATTATCTGGTTTATATATATATATATATAGCATAGCAGATCATCGCTCAGCTATGAGATTACCATGTAGTAACGATAATCGAATGTGGATTGTAATATTGTTGTCACGGATGATATTCGCGGGTGCATAGATTGATAAAACGTAGAATACGTTTGGTGGTGGGAATGTTTAGTGAAGAAAAATTGAACATTTTGTTCTGATCTGTATACGTCGAAGATATATATATATATATATATATATATTAAAGCTCTGCGCGGGGCGGGTTTTGGCCCGCAGCCCGCGGGGGCCCGCAACCCGCGGGCTGGATTTTTGTTGTTGTTGCGGTGCGGTGCGGGTTAAGTTTCAATTTGTGCGGGGCGGGGCGGTCTGCGGGTCAGGTCACTGCGGGGCGGGGCGGTCTGCGGGCTAGTAATTTCTTCATGCGGGCTACTGCGGGCTGATTTTTGTAACTCATTAATGGTCACCAGTTACTCAAAGGTGGGACATTCTTTGAGCTAATTAATTGGGGATTACCAGATTGCCCTTTTGTTTGTGTTTAAACAGTGTTATGATAACATGTGCTGGCCTGCCTTGCCAGCTTCAGTCAGGTGTGATTAGTGGCTTCTTCCAGGAGGAAGTATCAGTTCAGGCCATCAATCTGTTCGTGTAATTAAGCCACCAGGATGTCCATAAAGAGCAGTTACCCCACCAATTAGACAGGAAATGCCTTTGATGTGTGGAGACTGGAGACCATGCCACTTAGCACTGGCTGACAATGCCTAACTGCTAAGAACAAGAACTGTCAGTCTTCCTCTGTAGAAGTAAGATGGCTCAAGTCAAACTGCCTTCTACACTAGTATAATCCGGTGCCAGTAGCCTGGTCCAGAGGGGATTTTGAGCCTGTTATATGGACATGTGAAAACCCTCTCAACAATCAGTAGTCTACGATCAGAAAATATAAATTGCTAACTAATTCTAATATCAGCAGATTGCAAATTGCAACACTGCCTTTGTGCACCAGACTCAACCTTTAAACAACTCGTGTTCATGCAGTACAATGGCAAATAGATTATAAGATCATAGGATGCCACTGAAATTAATGCCAGCGGTGTGAATTTCATTGTTCCTCATAAAAAATGATCAACTGCCATTGCATATTCACTTTTGCTGAGTTATATCAATTAGATTAATTAATAATTTTAAAATACGTTAACATTTGTTCTTGTACCTTTACTTTGCCCCAGGTCTGCTTATCACCTTCAGGCATTTACATTATAATGACAAGGGTTCTATTTTTCTTAAAGATAGAATTCCAAGTACGACATGGTTGTCACCCAGCGCCATGCATTTGTTAATATTGTAAACAACAACGATTAATAAAGATGATATATTTTTAATGATTCCATGTCATCTGTTGTGGGCTGCGGGGCGGGTGCGGGCTGACTTTTGACTAATTACTGCGGGGCGGGGCGGGTTGCGGGCCAAGTTACTGCGGGGTGGGGCGGGCTGCGGGCCAGGATGTGGCAAAATATGCGGGGCTGCGGGCTGAGTTGTAATATGCGGGGCGGGCTGCGGGTCAAATTACATAGTTGCGGGGCGGGTGCGGGCTCAGATTTCCAGCCCGCGCAGGGCTTTAATATAAATAGGTATTATGATTGCGTTTTGTGTTGATTGAAATAACATATTCAGAGGGTTGTATCGTTCACACCATGGAGTAGGAATATTTTATTATTGTAGTGTCGGGTCAGAATGATGGACAGCAGCGTCTACACGTTTGTTCGTGAGCCGGAGTGACCTATAGCGATGCTACACGCGAATATGCGGTATCAGCGTTATAAGTGAATACCCGCGAGAAGAGGGAACGTCTCTCAAATTGAGCTGAGTCGACTTCGGAATGTTGACGTCCGCATTGAATTTCTCTTTGGACAATGGCAACTATCTTTTCTTCTACGTCTGCATGGAATCTCCTGACGGCGTCATCAGGCTGCCGAAATAGTCAAAGGTGTACACGTTTTCGATTTTCTTTCCACCGAGGAATATTAGAAAAGGTTGTAGCAAGCCGTCTAAGACCTCACATTAGAGAGTTGCCATTGACCAAAGAAAAATTCAATGCGCTCTCATATATATATATATATATACACATAATGATATTTACTTAAACATTGATAATGTTGAAGTAACTGCCCTAACCTTACTTGATCTATCTGCCGCCTTTGATACCATCGATCATAACATTTTAATTCACCATTTCTCAAAGTTGTACGGCATATCTGGCATAGCTCTAAGCTGGTTTTCTTCATACCTAACTGATAGATATCAAACCATTAAGATCGGGAAATGCTTTTCGGCTACACTGCTCACTTTATGTGGTGTTCCCCAGGGTTCTGTTCTTGAACCTTTGCTTTTCACTCTCTATATCACAACACTAAGCTCTGTTATCCAACATCATAATTTGGATCATCATCTTTATGCTGACGATATACAGATCTACATTTCTTTGGCTACCACAGATACCAATCGCTCCCTTAACCAGCTTAGTGCTAGCCTCCAATATTCCACTGGATGACTGACAGCAAATTAAAATTAAAAGCAAAAAAGACTGAATTTCTCATCATTGGTACTCCAGTGCATCGTGGTAAACTTGATGAGTTTTTTCCCAACGCGTATTTTGAGTCAGCACATCACGACAGGAACCTTTATCATATCCGTGGTTTTCGCCGTATTCGCCGGTATAAAGTAAAAAAGGTAAGTTCTTCTATAACGTAATATCAAGTCCTGAGGAGTGCTCAAAGCGCTTTACACTTTACTCCCTGGCAGACCTGCTCAATCGAACACCATCTCGATTCCTCTGGGAAGTATTCAGCCACGCTGCAATTAATGCGCGAGAAGACTATTCGTACACAAATATCCACCACTGTCTATAGCCAAGTCATACAGCTGAGTGAACTGAAGTAATTTAGAATAAACGAACTTGCCCAAAGTTCGACACCATAGCACAGGATTCGAACCCGCGTTCTCTCAGTCGAGCGTCCGGAGCTTTGCGCCCCACGGTATGTGTCATTGCCTGTTGCTAAAACTATTGCAACAGCTCTTGTTAGCAGCAGATCTGACTATTGCAATTCCCTCCTTCATAATATCGTTAGCAAAATTACAAAACTTCAACGTATTAATCGTTGTTGTAACTACCATAACCCGATCACCCCGTTGTTTGGTTATGGTAGTTCCCCGATCACCCGTTGTTCTTGCTCCGTGTCACTTCTACAATCACTTCTACAATCACTGCATTGGCTACCTGTGCGATATCGCATTATTGTTAAGATCTGTACAATTATTTATCAAGCTCTATCATCGAAACAACCTCTGTGCCTACAGTCTACGTTTACCTCGGCAAAGAAACCTAAACAATCTCGGTCGGCAGACTCTGATCTACTTTTATTCCCATAGTTAAGACGAATCCTGGAACTCGAGCCTTTTTGTTTGCTGCACCAACTTTGTGGAATTACTCCCTATTGGTGTTCAGTCAGTAAGACATAGTTTCATTTCGCTGTAATATAAAAACTATCTTTTAATACTGCATATTCTCCTTAGTTTCTTAGCAATTCCATCCATCTGTTGACGATTGTTGCTCTGTACTTAACAACAAGAACGCAATTAATCCCTTGGATTTGTTACGCCACAGAGCTAAGATTTTCCGAGGATATTGGCGCTAGAGAAGTAATTCCATTATTATTTGTTGATTGGTGTGTTCTTTTCTCTTTTGTTTTTGAACTTCTTTGTCTGCCAACTTCTGGATCCCCTGTACACCAGGATGCCTTGTGAGTTTTCATTCCATGCTCCTTGGGGAACATTTGGCTGCAGTTGGGACACTTATATTTCAGTTTTAGGTGTTTTACTTCTGCTTCAGTTGATAGATATCTATCAATAGAGCCTGTTATATATTAGAGCCACCATTGATACTCATCTGACCTTACATTGTCAATGCCCCTCTCTCAGGATATTTTTCTGGTAGCGTTCCGGACCATGAATAGTGTTAATTTGATAAATGGTTTGATAATAGTTAACTGGGTCATGGACACGTAGTGCAGTTTTACGCATGGGTGCATAGGGTTACATAACAACTTTACCGATTTACTGGTAAGTCATAGCTTTTCTGAAATGTGACGATGTTACGGGCGTTAGAAACGTTCCGACTTGGTGCGCTTTGAACACGTTATTTTGTTTTATATACGGATAAGGCCGATTGTCACATGGCGTCATCAGTTGAAAACTCGTCTGACGAGGGACTCGTGAATAACCCCGCTTTGCGCAGTTGCACCAAAGTCTCGCGAGATCCAACCAATGTATCCCATATTGTTTGACGCGCTCTTTTTGAACACGCGCAGCATCACTTCGGTAACCATACGGAAGACTGACCTGGGAAACCAGAGACTTGAGGATAGACGGAGAATATATCAGTCATCTTCGCTTCGCCGAAGACATACTCATATGCGCTACTACACTGCAAGAACTACACAAAAATGCTGCAGGAGCTAGCTGATGAAAGTTAAAAACAAGGTCTGAAGATGAAAATTTCGAAGACAAAGGTGATGTTAAAAAATACACACCAGTGTGTACCAACACCATCAGATAGAGAACGTTGAAAGCTACGTCTATCTGAGACAGCGATACGGTATCGCAGACAAAAACCAAGACAAGGAGATTCAAAGAAAAATCACCGCCGGCTGGACAGCATTCGCCAAACACCGCGACGTCTTCAAGAGTAGCTAAGCTCTGTTATCCAACATCATAAGAGACAAGTCTACAACTCATGCGGACTTCCAGCGATGACATACGGCGCGTATCACAACCTGGATACCTTTCGAAGGGAAAGGATCTAGAGAAAGACCGGTGAGACGGCGGAGAGACGAACTAAACGAGTACTGGAAGGGCACCATCTGGCAGAGGATAGCGCAAGACAGACAGATTTGGAAACGACATGCTGAGGCCTTCTCCCAACCACGGGACACTACGGCTGCACAATGATGATGATGATGATGATGACGTATTTCTTTGCAGTTTTTATGGCTTACTGTAGACAGTCCTGATGAGTACGTGTGCACGCTCCCCCAGTGCTGTCACGCACGGAATGTCCCAGCACGGACGATAACATTTGTGATGTGAAGCATAACGGTTGCCCGAGACTGTAGAGGTTTTTCTATAGTGGGTTCATCCAGCGTGACTATTACCAGCTGATTTCAAAATAAAGTTTTATTATTATTATTATATGAAGATAACATATCTTACAACGCTAGTCATGCGGGAGGTGTACCACATATGAGCATGGTAGATAAGGATGGTCGGCTGCGGGACTCGCGAAGGGGAGATGTTTGGAAGGGGTTCACCGTATGTGCGGTAGATTAAAAAAATATTGTTACGTTTACTTTATTCTGGAAAATTTGTTCTGCATATACAAACACAATGTCTTTGTTATGCGGCATAGTTGGATTCGAAATGTACGCATTTTTATTCGAAATTACAGTTTAGCTGAAAAATCGGTAGGTGGTGAGGTCGTGTCAACATTTCAGAAACTGCATGAGTTCTACTGTCAAAACAGGAGACGGAGAATACTGTACAAAATTTGTCTTTGGCTTGCTATGATACCAGAAGTTTTGGCTTAATCATCTTATTGCAGATTGTCGTGAAAAAACGTGTTGATATTTACTGGGTTACTTGGTCAGTATTCACGTACGACTGAGCTGATAGGCCTGCGGCTACTACTGATAGTTCTAGGTAAACCTGACAGCTTTTCTAACCAGAAAACGCGATGACTGATCATTTTGTCACATTCAAATTCCAACATTTAGTTAGACATTAAAACTATTATCTCCCGATCAGAGTTATCCCACATCGCAGCATGCACAATAAACGTGTCATTGGAGTAGTTTTGCAATGTTAAGTTTGCTGTAATTATGTTAATAACGGACAATGAAATATCAACTAAACTACATGTTTCATTGCAGCCTCTTGTATGCCCTCGCGACACCTTCATTGCCTGATAGGATGACATTGTGTCCGACGATATCCCAAATTCGACACGGCAATTTCGCATGCACGCGGTCTCCTTATAGACGTATTTTGTACATAAATATTGAAATTCGTACAGTAATATTCCACTGGCAACAGTGATGTCGTCGACACACATCTTGGGATTACACAAGTTATCGTATTCGTGACTCCGTGACCGAAACATCAGACGAATACAGTCGAGTGTGCAAACAGTACATATTATAACCCATAGCGGATAGGTACTTTTTGTACTGACCAACATGGTAATGTTAGTTGGAACACAAACACACAAGCGTACTTATTTGCTAGTGTTTACGTTTCGGCTGGCTGCACTGGGTAAACATTGGATATATTAATGCTTACTCGACTGGTGTATAGGGCCTGTATAGAGACATACCTTAGTAAAGTCAGTGGACTGATCGCCACCTGCAGTCGCGATAGGTCTTTCCCACGATGTTTGCCACAGCACATTTTCAGATTATCCCGTAGGTCACGTAGTTGTACTGTCTTCGTCTTTGAACAGGGTGACTATCAGGTCACCTGGGCATACATTCAGTCGCAGTCAAATGAATAAGAGCAACGCAGAACAAAATGTCTTGGATTCAGGTTAACGGATACTGAGAAACGAATCTATATGTATACATGCATATATTGTTGATTTATATTATATTAATAATCTAACTTTGCAACATCAGTGTTTCTTCCAGCTGCCGAGCTTCATTCGCCTAAATCTACGTTTATCCACATCTAGGACAATTGGCCTGAGATCGACAATTGGCGACATGTTAAAAATCAAACGTAGTTCTTTGATTTAAGTTATTTACTTACATACATCTGACAGGCTTTCCTGCATGTCAAAGAAAAAAAGGAAACAGCGCGAATGTAATGGTTTGCAACTATCCAGACTACAAACGTATACTATCTTTATAAACATGGTGACATTCAGCTCCGGCTAGCTGGCCTTTTTCAAATACATGTACATTGTCCAGCCTTTTTGGCTAGATACGGTAGGTAGATGATTTGCTCCAGATGGGTGTTTTCCCGTCCCACCCTTTAAATAAGCAGGAATGCTGGAGAAAAGTTAAACATTTTTATTATTCAGTATGCACTATCAAATCAAATCGTGGAATTTATTAGGAGCCGTTCCAACAACCGTTGCTCATATCGCCGAATGGAATGATCTAGAAAACAGACGAGTTTTAAGCTTCGATTTAAAAACAGTATTCGTCATTGTTGTTGACGTCAGATGCTGCGGCAGCAACTTCCACAGAGTTGGGGCTGCCACACCAAATGACCGCGGTCATTCCAGTGACGCCTTGCACTCGGTGCGCGACTTAGACTATGTTTATTGGAGCAAAGCGATCTAACCTATTGGCATTTCTTTACATTTACTCTTTAACTACACCAAACTGTCTGATCTCACAACGAACATCAAACCATTAATCAGTCATCAAAGTTGCTAATTGTCCAGCATGCTTGCTTTATATACTATATATCCCTATCACATCACATATAATAGTGTACCATACAAGAATTAGCAGATATAACAGACTGAGAGATAAGAAGAACAAGCCGACTCTGGTCATTTTATTGCCGTGGTCAACAGAGCCTACAGCTGTGGCAGGAACGTTTCTGACCCTGGTTGTACCAACAGCCGATAAAAGGTTAAATTCAATCGACGTAATTGCATCAAACCCAGCAATCTGGTGCTAAGATGGTCGTGTTGCTGTTAAAACGTAGCGGCATACGGTTACAGTAGTTCTACTGTTACTCGCAATACTAGAGAGCTTGCGAATAATTGTGACATTTACCATTACCGTGTCGCTGTCATGTGTGGTCATTGTCGATGACGCATTTGTAAATAACATTTACTGCCAGTGTTATGGAATTTGTTGACGTAAGTTATGACATTTTTGTTATTGTGTCATTTTGTTGGTGCCATTTGACACCCACATTACGCAGGCATGGAATTGATCCTCTCGATCGCCACTAGTGTTCGGGCAGTAACAAGGAGAAGTCATTAATTTTGACTACTACAGTGACCGACGTAACATCTTACGTTCGCCTTTAAAATGAGACTAACACTAGATAACGTTTACGACCAATAATCTACTGGGTAAACCCGCCAAACTGGCAAGTCTGAGTAAACAAGAAAGCAAGACACTCTAATAATATCATCTTGTCAGAAATATACACCGTACTCCACAAAAATATCTTTTCGCATAATCGTATTCTCTATCAGCAACTATCAGCAATAGTGAACTTTAAATATGTATTCTTTAAACTATAAACTCTATAGAGTCATTCTTGTAATGTCAAACACATTTTGCTATTTATAGAATAGTGTTTGACAAACTGCACCCTTTTAGCGACAAAGGCGATTTGTTCTGTTTATTTTCCACTAAGGCATAAACGGTTTGCACATATGCACTTATCTAAAACTACCAATTTAGTGACAGTGTTAGATATTTTGCAAATTTCGTCACGTGGAGCAAAATGCATCCTCGGTACACTTTGGCCTCAGTACTGTTTATTAGGTTAATATTCTTAAATACTGTTTATATGTAACGGAAGATCGCGCCTATTGATGTCCATCATCGATCGTTATTCCCTATTTAGTTATATAGATTGTGTAAACACGATAACATAATTAAAAAACTAGCGCATGATTATTTATTAGTCAACTGACGTACAAATTGGATTCATTCCAAAGTAAGTTGTGAAAAATGTTGAATTAGATATTAAATGGATTAGTTTATGTAAAACAGTTAATAATGTGGGTAAAACATTTCAATTTGTATAACGTTTGTTGTGTCATGCTGTTTCTGCGAACGTGACCAAATTGGTTTGGTGTCGTGTTGACTGGTCCACTGGTCAACGTTTGACTGGTAGAATGCGCCAATAAAAGTAACATCTGCCGATATATGTGGAGGTACGATTAGCTTTGGGGGTGCGCTTTGTCCGACTTTTATCTATGTTAAATTTGTCTTTCATACTGACAGTTTTCGAAGCACCCTGCATCACGCAGTAGGTACTTAGCATTTTGGAGGCCGGACAAGTCTGGAGTAAAACACCAACGTTTAAAGGATGGACTAGTTTGCGCTAAAAACAAACGTCAATGCTATTTTCATTAGGTATAATATATTACAGAACGCCATCAGTTAGGTGTCATTGCTCTAGTTACAAAATGCACAACCTTTACATTCTTGGTAAGAGGTCGTTTGAAAATCCCATTGATTTCGATTCCTTATCAATCCGCAACATCGCTAGATGGACTGTTCGTTTTTTTCTTTCCTGTAATTGTTGACATTATATAAATCTAGTTAATCTTAAGCATTCTTTGTTGCTTCGGGTCACGATTTACTTTACTGGAGGGTTCATACACATTTCGTTTGCAGTCACAGTCCTCAGTGAGTGGGACTGATCGATATATGTCCTTACACGGGTTTACCTTGTAAAAGAAAGATCATTCGCTGATTCATTACCGTTGAGCACTACAGGTGTTCCGTCCGTCACCTCAGTTCTAAGGCATGACGTATATGTATATATATATATATATATATATTCCTTCCTATCAAAAACAATCGTAAAAGTATTTTGATTAATTTGATTAATTATCATTTGTTGTCATCGTTCATTTTGTGTTCCTTTCTTCCTATTTAATAACAAAAACAGGGGATAGGCGATTATAAAATACCAGCCGATGTTTTGTTTCTACTAGTAAAAGGCTGATACTGTTTTTCGCGTATCTCTTTGTAGTGGAGTTAGACAATGTACAAGTGCATGTTTTATGCGTCCTCGGTGATGCGTATACCAGAAGTATTGGGTAGATATCCACTGCCGCGAGCTCTCTAGCATTGCACGTGCTGCATCTGTTTTGTTAAAACAAATACGGGTAAATAGGTCAGTCGAAATTATTTTTGGAAAACTCGTCGTTCCAGCTATGTTCCCTTGTCATCGCTGGTTCCGTTGGTACAACGTCTGCCTGCCAATCATCAGATTGTCTTGCTGGTGTACCATACGATTTCTAGACGGGATCTGTTAGCGCTGGTTCACTCTTTTAGTATTCCAGCTTATGTAACAAACCAAAAAAATTGGGTAGAATCTTGGCAATAGTTATAATTAGCTACATATTCTTGTGAATTTTTTTCTGTGAGGGCTTACTATGATTGTGAGCTATTTTAAGGGGGGAATGAAATAATTAATTAATATTAAACTTTAATACTAAAAATAATATATCAGGTCAACGTTTGTCTAATGATTGTTGTGAACATGAAATAGACCGTTTCAGTTTTTACCTTGACGTTTTAATATGACTTTTAGCAATTTTAACGAAAAGTAAGAAAATATTCATTACAAATAAAAACTAAATATATAAAGAATATTATAATATAAATTAGAAATATCAATATAATAATGGTATGTGACCGCTAATGGACATTAGTAACATTAGATGCATGTGCAGTTATGTGGCGTTGTAATATTAACTATGTTTTAAATGTTTACGCAGAGTTTCCAGAATCCCCGATTGCGTTACAACGCTGTGGGCAAATAATAATAACAGTGCAGTGTGCAATAGTCACTTCTGTTTTCTTCAGTGTCTCCTCGGAATACAGTCGGACGTATGTTCGGGAATCTGTTCTCGTCCCTTTCACAGAAAACACTATTCCATCACATTTCCCTGTATACAGGTTCTGTTGTGCCGAATCCAGCAACAACGTACATTTTTATCAAAGCGGCTACTATCTCCGGAGTAAGTATCCATGACTAATGTTGCATTGCTGCCAAGTTGTGACACTGCTCAGAGCAAAGAGGAGTGTTGTGAGTGTGTATTATTATGGACTTGATGGTCGGCAGTTGCCGTGTCAGAATCACGACAGTGCCTGCCGTGTCACGTGAACTTGCCTCTGTGGTCAAACAACATGATTAGTTTGTCATGACATTGTCCCATGTTGTTGCAATCATCAAGTTCACGGCACTACTGGTGTGATCGTGGTGGTGTCCATGAACTGCTGAGCTAAGTACAAAGTCAGTTGATATTTGTCTGATTTCTTTCTAGGAACATCTTCGAAATGGAATGTTTAACTGTGTAGAATCTGATTCCAACAGACATGCATCTGCATCGCCCGATGCTGGATTTCCAGTCCATACATATTCACAAGACACACAATTGTGTTCTCCCCTTGGCGCTGTGTAAACTATCTCAACTTAGCAATGATGCACACTTTCGATTGTCGTCACAAATTCATGCTCTAGCCTATCAGTGATGAACATGTTCCAAATTCATGCTCCAGCCTATCAGTGATGAACATGTTCCAAATTCATGCTCCAGCCTATCAGTGATGAACATGTTCCAAATTCATGCTCCAGCCTATCAGTGATGAACATGTTCCAAATTCATGCTCCAGCCTATCAGTGATGAACATGTTCCAAATTCATGCTCCAGCCTATCAGTGATGAACATGTTCCAAATTCATGCTCCAACCTATCAGTGATGAACATGTTCCAAATTCATGCTCCAGCCTATCAGTGATGAACATGTTCCAAATTCATGCTCCAGCCTATCAGTGATGAACATGTTCCAAATTCATGCTCTAGCCTATCAGTGATGAACATGTTCCAAATTCATGCTCCAGCCTATCAGTGATGAACATGTTCCAAATTCATGCTCCAGCCTATCAGTGATGAACATGTTCCAAAGACGTCGCGTTGATCAACTGATACGATCTTACTGGATGTGACACAACAGAATGTTCCAACCCACTACAACTTGGATGGCCACTCATTTTGAATCATTGCACAAATGCACCCGAAGGTGCTCGTACAAACGAAATAACCTTGCATGCACTCAGCTATGCCACTGTGACGGGGACGAACACAGGTGTTGCAACACGCGAGCGACTCTGATAGGAGAAGACACTGAATGTAAAGATTGAAAACAAATTGCAATAAAGGCAGCTTTATTCTATAGGTTAGTATTTGAAGCATTGTATGACTATCATAGCTAAACCAACTGTGTTGCAGGAATACTACAAGATTTTGTCCACTTTGTTTGGTATTTTACATAAGCTGGTTGACTATCAGCTATATCCAGCATCAGCTCATACCGATGCAACACGGTCGATATTATGAGCGCTCGGATTCCAGTTACAAGACAACTTACAACAACGCTTCAAAAATATTGCACGTGCATTTAATGTTCTATACTTACCACAGTGCATCGTGTAACAGTGTTCAATAATTACATGCAATTATATTATTGTTAAATGTATCGTTTGTATTTTTATTTTTATTTTTAATTAAAGAAATTAGAAAGAAATTTAATGTTGTATATCCGTCACACTGCATTGTGTGAAGGTGATCAATGATCACATACCATTACTATATTTATATTTGATTTTTTCTATATTTAATTTTACTAAATAATTAAAAAAATTCCGCTAAAATTGCTCAAAATTGTATTACAAAAAGTTAAGGGGAAAACTGAGACGATCTGTCTCATGTTCACAACAATCAATAGATAAACTATGGCATGATATTTTATTTTTGTTTTAATATTAAATTGCTATTTTTAATTAATTGTTTCATGTTTCCCCTTAAAATGGTTCAAATTTATACTAAACCCTCAATAAAATGGCAACATTCGTTTCCTTGTTCACAACATATTTAGCTATTTTAAGCACTGTTGCCAAGATTCTACTCAACCTTTTCATAAACGTGATATAAAATACAAAGCTTACAAAAATAAATTAACATCTGTATTAAGAATTACTGAGAAAAACTATCATAGTACATTGTTAGAAAAGCAGAAAGGAAATGTTAAAGAAACTTGTAAAATATTAAATAATATAATAAACAAACGCCACAATAAACCAACAAACCCAGAATACTTTATAAAAAACAACAAGCGAATTTCAAACAAAGAGGATATTGCTAATGGATTTTATAATTTCTTTACTAATGTTGGACCCAACTTAGCAAAAAATATTTCCTTATCTAAATATGATGCAACCATTTATGATTACTTAGAAATGAAAGTACAACATACTATGTTTCTAAGTCCTGTTGATGATCTAGAAATTATAAGAACTGTACAAAATTATAAAAGTAAAAGATCAACTGATCACAGTGATATTAACATGAGCTTGATAAAGAAAGTAATTACTAAAATAATTAAGCCATTTAGTCACATATGTAATGTATCCTTTCAAACAGGTGTATTTCCAAGCAAGATGAAAATTGCCAAAGTTGTTCCACTATTTAAGTCGGGTGAAAAGAATGTGTTTACAAATTACAGACCAATATCATTATTACCACAATTCTCAAAAATTCTGGAGAAACTATATAATAACAGGATGGACTCATTCCTAAAAAATATGATATACTCAGTCCAAGTCAGTATGGTTTTAGGTCTAATATGTCAACAACTGAGGCTCTTTTAGATTTAGTAGAAGAAATTACAAACTCACTGAAAAACAACAAGTATGCTATTGGAGTGTTTATTGACCTAAAGAAAGCCTTTGACACTGTTGATCATGATATACTGATTACAAAATTACACTTCTATGGTGTGCGTGGTGTCGCACAAAAATGGATACAGAGTTATTTAGAAAATAGAAAGCAATTCGTCAATTTTAATAATTGTGATTCAGAAATACTAAATGTATCGTGTGGTGTTCCACAGGGTTCCATTTTGGGACCAAAGTTATTTATCATGTACATTAATGACATTTGTAAAGTATCAAAGGTGTTTAAGTTTATTTTATTTGCCGATGATACAAACATATTATGTTCTGATAGGGACTTAAATGAACTTGTTCGGATGATAAATAATGGACTAGAGCAACTCCAGGTGTGGTTTTCTGTTAATCGTTTATCTCTTAATGTAACTAAAACAAATTATATGATTTTTGGAAATCGAAAGTTGACTGCTGATATTTCAATAAAAATAAATAAAGAAATAATCAATAGAGTAAATGCCATAACATTTTTAGGTGTAATGATTGATGACAAGTTAAACTGGAAAAATCATATTTTTTCAGTACGATCTAAACTGTCAAAGAGTTGTGCTATTATGTACAGAGCCAGTTTCTTGATTAATAAGCGTGGTATGTATATTTTGTACTATTCTCTTTTCATGCCTTACGTTATGTATTGTGCAGAAGTATGGGGTAACACATATGTTACAAATGTTCAATGTTTAGTTTTATTACAGAAAAGGGTTGTAAGATTACTTAGTGGTGCCAAGAGACTTGATCATACAAATATACTATTTTACAATCTGCATATTCTTAAAGTACCAGACTTAATCAAATTAAAAACTGCTGTAATAATGTTTATGGCATTTTACTATTTGTTACCAATGAATGTACAACAGTTGTTCAGAATATATGAATCAGTTTATTCAACCAGACATCAATGTAAGTTTACACAAAACCATGCACGTACCAGTCTGAAGAGTATGTGTATTTCTGTTAAAGGAGTAAAACTTTGGAATTCCAAAATTCTTAAACATTGCATGTAACACGAGCCACGGTTGGTTGAAATTAGTTTTATTATGACCAACTGACCTGCCGCCAACCATTGATCTAGTACGCGATTTCATAGGCGAGCTTACATTCAGAGTTTCGCAAAGCGATCAGCCAGGGGGTACTGCTGGTTGGCACTGGCGTAATTAGCAGCAGCTACCCCTGGCGCGCGAGGATGCTCTAGCTTGCGTCGCCGAATTTGATTTGGCGCTGTTACTACTAAAACATCTTACGTCCGCATGGTGCGCTGTCTGGCAATATAACACTTGTTACAGGTGTATCGCTGAATCGAAGGAAATACGATAAACCAGTATATGAGCTGACATATTCCTATACATGTCGATGAATCAAGGGCATTCGACGCGTCAAAGCAGCGTAATCCAAAAAAATTGCTCTTCTAGTTCTAGTTCTAGTAGTTTCCATCGCTCGCCAACGTTCAATATTAACTGACTAGTCTGTATTATTGTGGTTACAATGTAATGGTCTTATGAGGTCTCATTTAACTAGTTAGTCTTTTCTCAGAACATTATCACCAAACCGACCCCTCTACTCTGGCACTGAGGGTTGTCACTGCCGCCAGCATGCTTGCCGTCCTCGGTGTTTTTACGTCCCAAATTGAGACGGGACCGACATTAACATGAAATCAGAGTCACGAGAGATACACAGTTCCCAATGTTGAATTTTTACACCAAATATCAGGCCTGCCTGGTCCGGGTTTCGAACTCGGAGCTCAGTGCCAGGCGGGTGTGCTACCACTACATTAGCCGTGCTCCCTAATTGGTCAAATATCGAAGGCTTGTCTTAATGTGGCAGTCACCGAGAACTGTAAGATTTCACTAGGATCTCCCATTTTGAAAATACATTCTGAGTAAACCACAGGCGTGATGTTGTACACTGTAGCAGCAAATGGTTAGATTGACTACAAGTTGACTCATTATTATTATTACTATTATTGTATTAAATCTTTTAGAGGAATAAACCAGCATAATTGCCTTTTGTTTCCCTTTAAGCGGTAAGTGGTGAATATGTATGGTCGCCTCCTCCCAAGAATAAAACAATATAAAATGTCTCAATATTGAGCGTCTCATTCGATATGTCGACACTATCAATAGAACAACCTTTGTGTCGAGACGTTTTCCGAGTCATGTGGAGTTACCAGTTGCCACGTAGTTGCTTTCCACAGTGAGCTGGTATACTACCCGGATAAACAAGTCACTGAGATCGATAATTCGGACATGTCGCTCAATTGGCTAACCGCCAGGCCTCTGTCATGTACGGTAAAAGGGGACAGTGACTTCTAGTCAGAACCAGTGAACCGGAACCGACAGCGTGGGTGCCTAGAATGTTTTCATACTGAATAGCTGAAGCGTGAAGAGTCATACAGATGTGTTGTACTTGTAAGTACGGCTCTAGGTTGACCGTTAGTAAGCAACAATGGGGTGTTTAAATTAGTTCAATTAGACACATCCAGGAGCAAATTTCTAACGCACGTGTTAACACAGAATGCTTTCATAGGAGCAGGTTCTCAGCATTTGATTGCAGTAGTAGGGATAATAATATTGTTAATATTAATAATAACAATAATATTTATTTATTTGTAATTGTGAGATTGAATAAAATAAAGAAACATGATAAAACGTTCATTTACTAAAACTAGTACATTTTGTTACATAATAATAAAGTTTAAAAACAAACAAAAAAATATCTATACCCATACACATGTGATTGTGTGTGTGTGCGTGCGTGCGTGCGGGTGTGCGCGCATGTTTATGATGTGTTAAATAATTGTTGAACGCGGATGTCACTAAAATGTTCCCTTTTCGATAAACACACCTTTACATAAGATTTGAGGTAAACATGCGGGCATAATGTATACACAAAAGAAACTCCTTACCAAGTGTATTTAAGAACGCGACCTGTGCGTTCAGCAAACTGTAGCGACCTTATACTGGGATACCCCTTTCGCTGCTAGAGCACAATCATAGAGATTGTTTGAAAGGATAACATTCATACGCGACCCCGCCTTTACTTGAACGATTCACTGTGTTTGCTGAATCACGACCACCTACAAACATTGACCGTGACCATCTACTCCAGCCATTCATTCCATGACATTGACCGCATATTGTCATTTGAGCTGATCAAACACTTTACTAGAAACCATCTCTCTATAATGTGTCTGCAAGATGCCAGTTTCTCTAGGAAATAATCACAACATGGTTAAAGAATTCACTACGTACACTTACTGGTTCATACGGATGTTATTTAAGTAAGGTGTCTACAAATGCACAAATACAGCTGCGCTAGCAATTCTACTTTGGTTATGCAACTATAGTCCACGCACGAATAATGTAGTTTAAGAAACCTATCTATCTGTACGCCATAGAAAGAAGTTCCATACACAAGCTAACCCAGTTAAACACAATAGACGATACTGTGATACAGCCTGCATCGTGCCACAACACAACACGACATTATTATTCAACTATATTTAGTCCAACTGGGGAATACCCGCACACAGATGCGCCTATGCATGACCCAAGCAACCAGCTGACGGAGACAAACACGTTCTCGCAAAAATGATTGATGTCAGACTGTAGAGTTTATTTGTGCTTCTTCTTCTTGTCGTATGCCTCACACGATGTGTTGCCATTTCTTGGCGCATGTCTTATAGCTCGGTTCGTAACGATAGCCAGGTCTTCGTGTGTACACGGGTCGTCCTACAGTCGCCAGCAGAGTAGGTGGGACATTGTCTGTTCTTCTCCGCAGTCACATTCTGTTGACCGCGTCTCATCAATGTAGCCTTCTTGCAGTCGCCTTTCTCACATGTCCAGTCTGGTGCTGCTGGGCGATGAGTTGACCGGTGTCGTGTTGTTCATAAAACCTTTCCGTGTCTTCAATCGGCGCGTAGCAGGCATGTGGTTGTGTATGTCAGTTTCTTGTCGTGTTCTTTCTGTGTTGCTAGCAACAGTCCGCCTGATGTCCGGTGGGGATACGCCATGCAGCCAGCAGGTGTATGCTGTCAGTGTTGGTTGGTTTCAGGCAACCCGCCAGGTTGAGTTTGTTTGCGTGTGTTGATTTCACCCACACAGCACATGCGTACTCGGCGGTGGTATAGCAGAGAGCGTGGCCACTACATCTTAGGGTCATGCAATGCTCTGCTTCCCCATTTCGAGGTTACAAGTTTGCGGATGATGTTGTTCCGTTCCGTACACATACCTTCTGTTCACGATAGTGTTCAGTCTAGGTGGATGCCAAGATACATTGGTGTTGCTGTGTTCGCAAGTTTGATGTCATTCCATGTAACATTTAGTTGACATTTTGCGTCTCTGCTCCGCGGATGGAAGGCACACACCTGGGCTTTGGATGGGTTTGCGCGTAGTTGGTTCACTCTGTAATACGTTGTCATGTTTCCCAGCGCTGATGTGAGTGTCATTTCGATGTTGTGAACGTTTCATCCTGTGATGTGATACACAAATCGTCTGGATAGATGAAGCTGCGAATTTCGTGGTGGATTGGTTGGTTATTTGTATATATGTTGAACACCATTGGTGCCAATACACTTCCTTGGGGAAGTCCGTTTCTTTGTCTTCGTCATCTGCTCTTCTTTCCGTATAGTACCACGAACAATCGCTGGTTTTCAAGCATATTGCGTATTAGGTCAGTCAGGTGGAGATCACCAGTCATCTCTAACATCTTGACAAAGAGACGCCGGTGATTTACGATGTCGCACGCTGCCGATATTGTGCTGCGACAACAACATTAAAAGACAGTCTACAACGACACAGGCCACTATGAGTGCATGTGTTATTGTGGCTGTGACCTACGTATCAATACTGATATAAAATTACAAAAAACGTGAAAAATAATATATCTACTATGCCTAACACATGGTGAAAGGACCAATTCGCGACTTCACAGGTGTGTTATTTCTTTGTATTTTATTGTGTTAGATGTAATTGAATGACACAGTTTTTAAATCACACACTACCTGGAGTAGCCAATTGTACAGTGTGTCGGCATACCACGTGATACGCCAATCCTTACTTGTTTCCCCTACCAGTAGCTATGATTACGTACAAATACCAATTGTTGTTTAATTCTTTGACGCCCTATGTCTGCCGCGATTTCAATCTCCATCTACGTAGAACTGTAGAATTATTTTGTATTTTTAGGCGTATTTGTCAGTTGACACCACTTCAATTTAAACATTTTACATGATTTTATTGGAGTTTTACTGATTTTGTGTGCATAACATCGACTCGAACGTTACCAATAATTCCCCTAACAGGTTGATAGTATTGAGAAGTTGGCCATGAGTCGAGACGGTGTATTATTTTGTTGTTCATTTAGTATGTTACCTGCATCAAATTTGTCGCACAAACCTGGCACAATTACACGTTTGATACAGTTTAGTTTTAAATACAAATAATGCGTGAATGTAAGTCTGACAGTTTGTGACGTGACGTTCCGGAGGTGGAAGGGTGTCCACTGACACACCGTGCTTTTGGCATCCAGACCCGGAACTGTGACAGTTGTAATTATTATAATACACCGTCTTCAATAATTCGCAGTGGGCACTTCAGAGCATCGTGTTGAACGCATTGTCATCGTAGCCGTGATTGAATTCCCCGTTTCCCTTCGTTTCGTCCTCGTCGTCCATCTTTGCCAGCTGATTCCGAGAGAGTTTCTCGACGATGCCCGCTCCCACCGAGTCTCCCCACACGTTTACTTGGGTCCGGAAGCGATCCCTGGAACAGAGGCAGTCAATGAGAGCAAGCCCTCCGCGTGACGCGTACATCTACTTATAATCGAGCTAGCTTACGCATGCGGGTAGGTTAACGCTTTCCTCTTAGACAGCTTGAACCTCGAGCGCCAAACAATCAGGGATTACTCTGCGACCACTAGAATAGGACGCAAGACCTGTCTCTTTTCTAAATACCCCATGTATGTCAAGATTATCATGGTTTATGTGGTATATCAGTTGTTCGGAACGTAATGTAACGTAATGTGCGCGTAATACAGAATCGGTAACTTAACAATCGCACGAACAACGCGTGCGCGTCAAATACTTCGGGAAAACGAGCTCTAAGTCTATGTTGCCAAACACGAAGAAGACGTTGACACAATAATGGTTGTGTCTATCCTCGTGCCAATAGCATAGCAAGACGAATATTATTTAATAATTCTACACTATCACGAGTAGGGCCTATGGATGGACGTGAACTTCATATTATCTCCGACCTTCGTCATTTTGAACAAACAACGAACATCTGCGAGCGCGTTATAGTGCCTTTGTGGACCTGGTGATGACGTAGTTGCTCTATCCAGTGTCAGTGATATGTAGAGGTTCCCCAACAATGAAATATGCCTCCGTGTTGGAGCACATGCGTTTATCTGTCTTGGGGCACATCCGCCCCCTTAGGCGGACGTGCCTCATTGGGTAGGCGAACGTGCCCTTTTGTTTTTGCCTTGACAATTAAATTAGTTATCTAAGTGGTCATAAATTCTGTCTCTGAGTCACTAACCTATGTGCGCTCTGCTTATCAATATTGTATTGTAACACGATGATCAAACGAACAGGTTATTTCTTGCGATCTCGAGGTAGTATGATTGTGTGCTACACGGACGTCAGAAAAAAGAACTGAAATGACCCAATCCCCTGTCCGGCTGATATGACAGACAACCCGGGCCTGCTAACCACTGACCACATCCTCAGTTTCCTGTCAGGAACAACGTCTCAATCCAAACCAGCATTAAACAGCGGATGTCAGCATTAAACAGGGGCTGTCAATTCCTGATTTAAAACAATATTTTTCTTAACATTATAATATTATGATGAAGGTATACTGGTCGCCAAAGTGCTTTCTAGAAGTCCGAAACAATATTTTCAATTTGATAATTGCGCCCGCGTAATGTTCAAACTGTAAATAAAGTATAGATTAACAACTGCAACTAGAAAGCATTGGAGACTAATGTACAGGTTCCCAAACAACATCAAGACGCGACCTTGCAGTGCTTGCTATTATGTTCTCATCCAACAGTGTGCAACGGCAAACAGAGAGTCTAATCCACGAGAGGGAAAAGAAGGAGAACGTTGGCAATAGTGACAAAGATGACAGTGGAACATGCACTGGAAGAGGAACAGCGAGGTCGACAGCACAGACCAATCAGTCAGACAGAATCCGTAAAACAAACCAGGGAAAAGAGAAAGAAGACAGCAGCAAATGGATCACAAAGAAGATCATTATTTCTTCAGATTAGTGTTATTTTCTAGTCAAAACAATGACGAAACCAGGTTGTTTTGATTGCTCCATGTTCTAGCAGAAACAGTGCAAAAATGTGTTATTTTATTGTGTTTAATTTGTTGGTTGGTTGGTTTATTTCATTGCCAAAACAAACATTACAAGGGTATTTATTTTCTAACATCATGTTTACAACTTTTTGGACATAAAAAGGAAACCGCGCTGTCCTAATGTATGATCTGTTTAAACTGTGAATGTGGTGGCGTTGCCCCGACAAGGCAAATCCGCCTAAGTTTTACTAAAAGTCAAAGTTGGATATTTTCTTTTAAACGTGATAGTATTAATATGGGCAAGATAAGTGCGTTCATCATAAAAAAATGAACTGATTTTCTAGGCATTCTCCAGATTGATTACAGTGTTCAAGAGGGCGGACAAAATCCGGTATCCTCTGTAGTTGTTGGTAAAGAGAGATAAACGTGCTCGTGCAACCATTGAACGGTGGCGCAAAGAAACATTTTAAAACAATAAATAAATAAATAAGCAACATTGTTAAATATAAAATACTGTCGCTAATAGATCTACGCGGAAAGACATGTAAACTTCAATTCAGGTAGGCCTACTGGCGGCGAAAGAAATGTGTTTTAAGATTTTCTCGAAGGAGCCATTCAGGTTTTGACGACCGAACATATTTAGCAGGCAAGTCGTTCCACAACCGAGAGCCTGCCAATACAAAGCTGCTCTGTGTTTGTGTAGCAGGATATCATTGTGATTGGCGGTTGCGGTTTTTAAGAATTGCATTTTTGTTTGGCCACGATTTTTTATAGTTAATGTGAATAGAAAAAGTCAAACAAGTACTTGGTATTCTATTTACACAAAATTGGATGCAGAGAAATTCCCCGCGGGTAAAGCCCCGCTACAACAGAGGGGTGTGTCCGACACCGTGGCGGATCGGCGTGATTCACCCGTGTGTGAGCGGCGGCGCGACCGTTGTTGCGGGGCTGCAATTATTATATGACATAGGTGATTGGGCAGACCGCATGACATCACTCATGTGACATCACTCGTACCGGTGTACGACGTTCAAACCACTTCCTCGTTAAAACATAGCGGTGTGTTTAACCCAGGTTCAAAACACTGTAGAGTGTCTTAATTTGTGTTTAGAATATTTCTTATGATATGATTGTATGATAAAAACTTTCAAGATTTTATAATAAAAACTATCAATTTGAACTTGGGCATTGTTTTCGGTCTGTTTTGTGTTGTTAGTGTTTTGAACAAAGGTTTAACATACTATCGTATTGTTTTCGAGGGTGAATGTTTTGACCTTTCTACACCAACGCGTTCGCTTGTAGCCCTTTAACGATGCCGTACGGGTGATGACGAGTTGTTACCGAACGAGAATACACTTGTCATTAACCTTTGAGTAAAGTGTGTTTTCAATGCACGCTGTTTTATCAATACATTATGAGCAGCCGTCGGCACCAAAGTAAATCATGGTTGAGTTCGGTGCAAGCATCAAGACCTTACACTGACGAAGTCCCAAAATAGCATAGACAATACAGATGACCGTACAGGGGCAATTCCACCATGATTAAATATGATGTCAGAAGACGAAATGCCAGCGGACAAAAATACTCGCCGACAATGCCTGATTTTGAGAATTCCAGGTTTAATGGGACGTCGTTGTGTGGCAAGAATTTACTTTCAAGAATCTTGACGAGTTAAAAAATAGTTTTTGTTTATAGCGCTGATTGCATTTTTAACATAATTGTGAATCAATAAGAAATTAAGGATCGTTACCTAAGTTTCCATTAAGGTAATGTATATAATTATTACTGATGGGGAAGCCTGTGTAGTATGTTTATGTGCCGTTGTCTTAGAATTATGCTGTAGTAACGGAAATATATTGAATTCACAACGTTACTCTGGGATAAATATATATTATAATGGAATAACTACATATGTTCGTAATGCAGTGGAACAACGGCAAGCTGACTAGAATATGAACTAAAAGCCTAATACATACGTGGCAGTAGGTTCATTTAAAGACCTCTGTTATGAATGTTTGTGTGGTTTCTTATACATCAACTGGGAATGATCCTCCATGGAAACATTGTCTACTCAAGGCACCGCATTCGATAATTCCGGGATTCACTGTTATAATTTCGAATAAATTAAATGAATTTTCAGGTTGGAATAGACAGTGGAGATTCAATCGTCTAAATTGGATTTAGACGAGAGTGCCACCTTAAGACGTCAGCGAAATAAAGACTAAGATCGTATCTGCAACACGTATACTTACAGGAGCCAGTCGATCGTGAAGATAAGGCCGATGTCGTCAGTCGGAAGTCCAATGGCTGTCAGCACTATCACCATGGTAACGAGTCCAGCTTCCGGTACCCCGGCAGCGCCGATGGCCGCAGCCGTAGCCGTGAGACTGCAATACGGACCAATCGCTTTCAGTTAACTTTTTACTGCGTGAGTGCAACATATAATAACAATTGTATTATGTTACTTCAAGAAGTATACAGACCATTCGCTTTATGTCAGCCATGATGAGATTGACTATTCCTAGATATGTTCTTTCTCCCTGGTTGTAAACTCTTTCTCCCTCTCCCTGGTGGTAAGTTCTTTCTACCTGGTGGTAAGTCCTTTCTTCATGATGCGTTCTTTCTCCATGGTGGTAAGTTCTTTCTACCTGGTGGTAAATTGGCTGCCGTGGTCTAAGTCACGTACTTTTCGTGGGAGAGCAAACATTCAGAGTTAACATGCCACCTAAGCGTAAACCTTCCAGTGTTACTGACAGCGATGTTCAGGACACTAATGTGATGCTGCTGAAATTCGTTGAATTGCTGAATGATGACGCTGTGTTACGAAAACTGAGATTAGCGTTGTACCCTCAAGCGCTGGCCGATAAGATCGACACCCTCACGTAGACAATCGCTGACCTAAACTCGAAGCTCGAAACCAAAGAGCGCAGAATTGTAGCCCTCGAAGAAAAAGTTGGACATCTTGAAAGTGAATGTGATAACATTGAACAATATTCCCGACGATGCAACTTAAGGTTCCATGGAATCCCTGAAACTGGGGCAGGGGAGGACACTACTGCAAAAATAGTGGAAACCATAAATGTCAAAATGGCAGTGACCCCCCCAGTGACACAAGAGGACATTGCAGTCAGCCATAGGCTTGGCAAAAGGGCTGAAACAGGCGATCGACATCGTGTAGTCATTGTGCGTTTCAATAGAGTTAACGTGCGAGACGAAGTCATACGGGCTAGAAGCCGATTGCGTAACAGCGTCTGTGAAAACCAACACAAAATCTTCGTCAACGAGGACTTGACGCAGCGCCGCGCATCGCTGGCTAGCGCTACAAGGCAGTTGAAACGTGCGAAGAAAATCGCTGACTGCTGGACCTATAATGGGAAAGTGGTAATCACGACATTAGCAAACACGATCAGGGTCATCCACTCGCAGGAAGATATGAACACTTTACTTTGAACACGTGGCCTGCGACCGGGAATCGGCCCCTGTATATGAACGATTTTTTGTAAATTTTTTATTATTTTTGTTACACGAGACTGCGCAACGTGAGTCTCCAGAGCGAGACGTGATCTACGCAGCAAGGACAATTAAAAGAGAGATAAGTCCTCTTTACTGACTCTGCAGACTCCGGGATAATATAATATAATGTCAGTTAATGTTATTTTTAATCGTTTTAAATTATTATCTTTTCTAGTTCTAGTTCTTTCTCTACAAGCTGTTTTTTCTCTTTCTCTTCTTCTCCTTTCTCCTTCTCCTATGATAGCGACAATTGTGTCTTAATAGGAGCCACCGACCCCGATTGAATTAGCTATATGATTAATGTCTATGGTACATCAATACCATAATAGCTGTACATGCGTTTGTTTATATTTTCCATATAGTATGTTTAACAAGATTTAACAAGATTTAACAAGATTGCCATCCAGAGAATTAACTCTAGATGGCAGGTGGACAAGGAAGCCCTTTGGCTTATCGAGAGTCCAACCCTTTTATCTACATATATCCAGCCCTTCTGAGGTATGTGTCGATTTTATTTTTAAACATATTCACACTACTAGCACCCACACAATCATCAGATAATCTGTTCCATACATTCACAGTCCTTTGTGAAAATGAAAACTTTCTTACGTCTAATCTACACTGTTCCTTTACTAATGTAACTTCGTGTCCTCTAGTCTTTCTTTCTTTCTTAACTGAAAAAAACATATTTCTATCAATATTTTCATAACCATTCAATATTTTAAACACTTCTATCTGATCTCCTCTCAATCTCCTGGTCTCTAGTGTTGTTAAACCACATTCTTTTAGGCGTTTTTCATAACTAAGATCCCTCAGTTTTGGTATCATTTTAGTCGCTCTCCTCTGTACTCTTTCTAGCATATCTATGTCCTTCTTGCGGTATGGCCTCCACGCCTGTATACAATATTCTAAATGAGGCCTAACTATTGTTTTGTACAGCGGTATTATTAGTTCTTTTTCTTTATATGCTATATTTCACCTAATCAATCCAAGGATTTGGTTTCCTTTTGAAGCTGCAATTCCACACTGCTCTGAAACCTTCATGTCAGCACTAATTGTCAACCCTAAGTCTTTTTCTTTTACAGTAGTATTTAGTACAGTTCCCCCCATTGTATATTCTACATATTCGTTCCCATGTCCTGTGTGAAGACATTTACATTTCCCAAAATTGAACAACATTTGCCACTTTTCAGACCATTTTATCAACCTGTCAAGATCATCCTGTAAATGCTGTCTATCTCCATCACTTTTAATCCTTCTAAACACTTTTGTATCATCTGCAAAATTCAACACCTTGCTAGCTATATCATCGTCCAAATCGTTTATATATATTAAGAATAATATAGGTCCCAGTACTGATCCCTGTGGAACCCCACTCAAAACTGATTTCCAGTTTGAAGCCTCCCCATCAACAACTACCCGCTGTCTTCTGTCAATCAGCCATTTTTCTATCCAGTTAATTATACCATTTCCTATGCCATGGGCCTTTAGTTTAAGCAGTAATCTCTGATGTGGCACTTTGTCGAAAGCTTTTTGAAAATCTAAGTAGATGATATCTACTGGTGATCCATCATCTACCCACTTAGTGATATCTTCCAAAAAACATAACATATTTGTTAAGCATGACCTCGCTTTTAGAAATCCATGTTGAGATGGGTTTATCAAGTTATGTTTAACAAGAAAATCCACCATGTGATCTTTAATTAGTCTTTCTAATAATTTACAAATCACCGATGTTAAACTAACTGGTCTATAATTATTTGACTTGTTTCTCGAACCTTTTTTAAATAACGGTATAATGTTTGCTTATTTCCATTCTAAAGGAACCACTCCCTCTTCTAATGACAAGTTGAAAACTGTTGCAAGCGGTATGCTAATTTGTTCTACAATTTCCAATAGTAGTTTGGGTGGAATACCATCCACTCCAGGTGATTTATTATCCTTCATAGCCCTAATTTTCTTAGCTACCATTTCTGGGGTTACAATTAACTGTCTTAAATAGTCTGATTCTGCCCCCTTGAACTTAGCCTCTGGTACTGGCTGTGAACTAGTGTCTTCTCTGGTAAACACTGAACTAAAATACTCATTCTGGTCTTCTGCCATTAAGAATCCTTCTGATATTACATTTCCAGCACTATCTTCTAGAGGACCGACCTTATCCTGAACTTTCTGTTTGCTTCGAATATATGCATAAAAACTCTTGCTGTCATGTTTTATATTACAAGCTAATTTATGTTCATAGCTTCTCTTTGAATTTCTAATTTCAGCTGTAGCTTGGTTTAGTGCTTCTTTATAAATGTTGTAGTCTTCGTCATTTCCAGTACGTCTATATGACTTCCACATCATTTCTTTATACTTAATTTTTATAATGGCTTCTTTCGATAAGTGTTTCTTTTTGGACCGTTTCCCGTGTTTTTTTAAGGGAACAAATTTGACGATGATGCATTCAATTTCACTCTTTAAGATATTCCAGCATTCTGTTGCTGTCTTATTCTTCAGTGCGTTATTCCAGTCTATCTTTGCTAAATATTTCCTTATGTCCTTATATTTTCCTTTGTGGAAATTTCTCCTGTACTGCTTTTTACTATTCCTTTCTGATTTTACTTTGATGATAAAATGTATCTGGTTGTGATCACTATTCCCCAGTGGCTCACATACCATGACATTGTCAACTAATTCATTCTGTGAGGACAAAACTATGTCTAACACATTCTCTCCCCTGGTTGGTTCTAGCACATGTTGAGAAAGGAAACTATCTTGTACTAAAACTAAAACTTGTGGTCCTCACTACCCATACTCTGTAGAGATTTCCATTTTATATGCCCATGGTTGAAATCCCCCATAATAACACAGTCCCGTTTGCTCACTTCCCTTATAGCGTTTTGTATTTTTTCATTCTCTTCTATGCTTATGTTTGGACTTCGATAAACTAATCGTTGAGTTTCCTGTAACTATGTTACACCAAACAGCTTCTTCGCAATCTGCTTCTCTGTCTAATTTTATTTCATAAGCCTGGATAGATTCTTTAATATATAAAATAACTCCACCTCCCCTTCTTCCTATTCTATCTTTCCTAAACATTACATATCCTGTCAGTCCCAATTCGGCATCTGATACATCGGTGGTTGCCCATGATTCGGTTATACCTATTATGTGAGGGTCAATATCTTCTACCATAATGTTTAGTTCATTTCTTTTGTTTACTATACTCCTTGCATTTAAACAAACACATTTATATTTAGCTTCAGAACAGTTTTCCAGACTGTTCTTTGCTGAATTATTTTTGCTGTCTTTATCTATGCCTCCAGTTTCAGGCTTCTCTGCGAGTCCCCCCTGCGAATTTAGTTTAAATAGATGCAACCTGTCCCACTGTCAACATATCTCAGCAGATTCTCTGAGAATACTGCTGCCCCCTTTCCACTTAGATGGAGGCCATCTCTCATGTACATATCTTCTCTCCCAACAAAGTACCCCCATAAATCTATGAATCCCATGCCCTCTTCTTCACACATCTGCTCAACTAGTGCGTTGATCGCCATCCTCTTACAGTTTCTGTATGATGCCCCCCTTCCTCCCATTACTGGCAAAATTCCTGAGAGAACAACCTGTTCCACTCTTGTCTTCTTTAGCTTCCTTACTAGATGTCTGTACTTCTGAACTATCCCAGTTGTTCCCTCTTTGTCTGCATTGTTTGTCCCAACGTGTACTAGTATAGACCCTCCCTTGCCATGTCCCAATACCTTCTCTACCCTTTCGTTGAACATTATAATGATATACGTATATGTATGCCTGCATAATGTTTATATTTGTTGTTTTTACTGCATAAGTGATGTTCAGAAACCAATTAATTGTGTACCTACATTGGGTCAAATAAACGTTATGTTCTTATGTTCTTAAGTTCTTCCTCCCAGAAGGCAAGTGTCGTCTCGGGCAGTTCATTCTCGCGGCAGTCGGCGGTCGGTAGAAATACTTTCTTGTGGCCAGTCGTGGTGGGAATTGGAATACTTCAAGGCCGTTGATTGATGAGACAAGCCACTTCGCACTATTGGAGGGTGGTAAAACTGTAAAGTGTTGGCGCGACTCATTGGTATATTCGGCGGAACAAGGTAAGCCATTGTGATTATTATGACAGTCCTCCTGTGGATGGCGTCAAGTACACCTAGCGATGTATCAAAATATGTCATGCTAACGGGTGTTCCTATGCATCGGACTGATGTTATCACTCCAATAACCTGAAACCGAGCGCTGAAAGCCTGTCAGGCTATACAGAACTGTCACTGCGATTAAAGCGATAGCGATTAAAAAGGCGAATGATAGACCAAACAAATAATGTTTCGGCAATCAAACACAAGTTGCGTGAAAGCATTCGACCTTATATCACAGTTGCTTAGCCCAAAATATTGTTTGATAAACCATGTAAGGTACGGCAATCAGAATGAACCAGTGATATCGATAACTGTGCTCTGCTTTGATTATATGTATACTTTACATATATACGTGTATACTGTATATACACATCTAACATGTATGTATCTCACATTATATTTTTATGAGATTTGTGAGATTATGAGGTGTAAGACAAATAGCCTTCCTAGAACAATAAAGTGAATTGATTGATTGATTGATTGAGGGTACAACATGCATGTAAGCAGACTTTTCTTTAATGGTCTGTTGATATACAAGCCAGACGAGTTCAATAGGTTAAAGTATACATACTAATAAATATGTCGCTTCCTGCGTAAGAAACATAAAATAATGTGTCGACAGCATTTTTTTAGCACGATACCCACGTATTTAGTTGCTCGGTCTCAATTGGTGAGTTATAAACACCCAACACGAAGGCGTGTTTCATCACTCACCTGACCGTGATGAGTTGGCCGGCGTCAAGGTGGTATCCGTTCACTTGTGCGATGAAGATGGATGCTACGGCCTCGTACAGCGCTGTGCCGTCCATGTTGATGGTCGCTCCGACCGGAAGCACGAAGCGACTTACCCGTTTGTCAATTCCCGCCTTCTCTTCCAAACAGTTGAGTGTGATTGGTAACGTCGCTGAACTGTGACAAAGCAAATTATTGTTGTTGTCAGAGTCTATTACTATGATATGAATGTTGTCCTCTGGGACAATACTCATATCTAGAGAACATTGATCTCCTCGGGATCAATTTCTAACATCTGAAGAATTGGATGTAACTATGTGGAATGAAAGAGACGGACAGAAATAGAGAGCGGAATATTTAAATTTTTAAAGGGAGAGAGTGAAGTATGGGGAGGGAGGAGGAGACACAGAGGCAGTGAAGAAGAGAAATACGGAGAGAGGGAGAGAGCGAGGTAGAGGAAAGAGAGAAAGGGGTAGAGAGAGAGGGAGAGAGACAGGTAGGGATAACGGAGCGGGGGATGTAGGTAGAGAGGAAGAGACGGATAGTAAATAAGAGGTGTACATATGGTATGTAAATGTAAACAAGATATGTAAACAAAAGACGAGTCTAATTCTCGTAAAGTTTGCATTTGACAAATATGTAGATGACGGACTGCTATTTGTTTTCACGCCCACGTGTGCGCCCGTCAAGTCATCCAACACGGTTGTAGTCATTATTGACATTTGGTACGCCCCATAAAGATAACACATAACCTTTAAACAGTTGTGCTTCGTGCAATAAAGCAAGCATTGTGTGTTTTATGACTTGTTTTTCTTCAGAACAGGTGTGTATTGTATTTCGTGTGCCCGTGGAGCAAGCTTCTCCCGTGCGCGAACAACCCGCCTACTGAATAGGTAGGTAAAGGGCAGCCAATGAACGTATTGACATTAGACAATCACTAATCGTCCAGGGTTAATTTACGATCCCTCAGAAGAAAAGTAACGTCTTAATGTTTTCAGAATTATGTAAGAGTTATTCCGGTTTCAGGACTAGTACCGGACGTTAGACGGACATTGATCGATTGTTCACAACGATACACGCATTTTCTCCGATTGTTCTGAGGTCTGACAATCAGCTGGAGACGCTGTACGTAACTTTTGTTGCTGCTTGCGTCAAACGTCTTGTACGAAACTGTCGCCTTCGTCTACGTGTGTAGCGTCATCAGGATGATTGGCATCTTCATGAATCGGACAATGCCTTTTATGTTTTGGCTACGAACGGTGGGTCTCCAAGGAGCATTCGTGTGATCCACAACACCGAGTCGCAGACAAAAGTTCAAGACCTATCAGGACCCTGTTTGTGTGCAGCGTACGACTTGTTTTCTTCGTTGTACCTGCTTTGTGTAAATGTGCGACGCGCGTGGATTTACAATGTGAGAAATCGCACGTCAGACGGGCTTTGTGACTCGTCTAAGGCGGCCTTAACCGGCATTACACAAACGTTTGGTGCGCTCAGTAAAGGCTATATCAAAAGGTAAAATGTAAAGACAATATCTTATATCTAGCGCGGTATCCAGTCCTAATGACTGCTTAAGACTCTTTACACTTCACCACTGGCAGACGTATTCATTCGAACCATCGATTTATCAGGGAAGCATTCACCTACGCTACAATTACCGCGCGATGACTATTGTTCACATAATATTCAGCGTTGTATGTAGCCAGATACTCATTTATTCAGCTACGTGAACTGAAGCAACATGGGGTCAACGAAATTGTCCAAGCTTCGAAATAATAGAAAGAGCATTCAAACCGGCATTGTCTCAATTAAAAGCCCATTGTTTGATTACTACGCCGCTACGCCCATTATAAAATATAGTTATCCATATTTATTTTATCTAGCGATTTGAATTGTTGTGTTGCTTTACTGGTATCCTTTTGTGTTTGTAATTGTATTTAAATATGTCTAATTTAGTTGTTTTATTCTCTATTCATATACCACCTGCTCGTCTGCTTTCCAACCATGCAGCCGCCTGTAATAATAACGTATTGATTAAAATGGGTCACAAAATGTCATTGTGACCTTTTCACTACTGATTATGATTCAGCGCACATGAACACAAGATAGCCGGGCATTCACCTGCTCAACAAACATATTGACAAAACAACCAAAAAACCGACACCGCACGATATACATTGCACTCGGTTTTTTATATCAGTTCACTTGTAAAAAAAACTACACGCTTACATGGAGGTGTAACTCATGGAAATGTACGTTGCATGAGTCAGAAGAATTCCCAACCGAAATGGGAGAGGCGGTCATCAAGAACACAACGCGAGCCTCAGTCGTAATAACACAAAATTCATGTTGAGTTAAAAGGTAATTTCGTGAGGGAAAGGACACATTTTCTCAATAACCATGTCGTAGTCCCTAATATTGGATACTGGATAAAAAGGTAGAATCAATCTCTAATTCTTTCGCAGAAGCAATTAAGATTGTGATATGTTATTATTAGATCCATCGTCAAAGTACGATTTGTGACGTTCACGGATATACGACGTCACAGAGTAACGTTTTCACGTCGTAACTTTTATTATCTCGATGGATAAACTGCGGAGGTCAAGGAACTAACAAGCTTTACCAAGCGCGCTGTGTATAATCATTTGCGTTATCGAGATAAGAACCCGTATATAACAATCATGTGTGCGTAACGTGTGTGTGGGGCGGGCGTGCGCGCGTTTGCGTGCGTGCGTGCGTGTATATTTTAGTTACTGATTACAATGTAAGTAATTAATAAGAAGTGCTATAGTGTGATGTGTCCTTCTGATCAACCCGCTGACACGTCGCTGTTCCAAATGTTAACATTTCAACACTGCTTACGGAATGAGGTCAACCCCACTGTGGTGATATGTGGCATAACTATAACTTGATTAATGTATGCGGGTCGGCTCCAGGGGACACCTGCATCTTTCTAACATACTTCATAGTACGAACCACAACATTGCTTGAAGGAAAATTGATACAGAGGTTATTATAATACTAATTATTACATTATTACTCAACCATTTATGTTAATATATTATTATAGTCACAACACGAACTGATGAAAACATTAGTATATTTGCCGGTTTGTTCGCGATGAAAGCATTCGCGAGAATGCATGACATAGTTTGATTTCACAGAACGGCCAAACTTAGCTTTTTAGAATAAAAACGGAAAAGCGGGATCGAGGAGACAAAACGGTAATTCCAGTCCAAGAGTGGAAGTGTCCACATTTATCTACTCTATGTCTCACCTGGACGCCGTGCCTAAAGCTGTCAGTAACGCCTGCGACATCTGTAACATGAGCTTGAAGGGATTACGCCGCGTGAAGACGAAGTAGATGAGAGTGAGTACAATGAACTCGTGTATGGCGAGGCCAAGGAGCACCGTCATCATGTACCAGGCGAGCTGCACGAACGACTCGACCGGGTCTGTCATGCCGCAGATACGGCCAGCTATGAGGAACATGATGCCGACCGGGGAATACCTGCACACAACACGGTTTCACAACAAACCATGCAGACGCCGGTTTGCCGGCAAGATTGGTTGTTGGTTTTTAATAAGACCTTAAAAAGATATTGCGATACCTTCCATGATATTTATCTTATTCTTTTCAGATTTTACAAGATTTTATGAGATTTGTTTTACATTTTTACAACATTTATTTTACAGTTCACAACATATTACCGAACAAGATAATACTTATGTTACAATACATTACAGGATATCACAATATGTTACATGATATTATAACATACTACAAAAATATATAAGAATATATTGCAATATATTTCAATGCATTACAGTATTAGACAAGATTGAACAAGATTGCCATGCCAAGCAAAACACAACATTAAGTACATGTGTGCTAATCATATTCAGCCATGAATAGCTTTGCACAAACAACATGATCTGATGGCAGCGTTGAAGATTGGGAGATTAGTACGTAAAGCAAATCTGAATTACCATGTCATTGTGTACGCTGTAGTGGTAGGGTAAATATGTCAATACTAATAATACGTGATCACGCTTTGTGGTGTGTTATCATGTAGAAGTTTTCCAAACGTGAACTTGTATGGGAGACAGATACATGTTCGTACGGTCTCTGTAATCTGCACCGACAGCTATCAGGAAAATGTTATTTGTCCTATTGACAACGAAATAATTCATATGGAAAATGTTATTATACAAATACTGAAACGCGCATCAAAACAAAACTCCTACTAAGACCAAAACTTATCACTGCCACAAGAGCCACACATGCGATCGTTTCTAATGAAGCTTTTCCTACATTTCATAGAACAAAAGCATCATAATAATTACATTTTATTTTATTCGTTTTGACCAGATGATGAATTTGGCCATCTTTATTCTTTATCATCATAGTTAGATGATGTTGTATTCGTACTCACCAGATGATGAGTTTAACCATACTGATGATAGCCTCCTGCAGCCCGTCCATGAAGCCCTTCAAAGCCCGACCCGACTCGCCCATCTGCCCAATGATGATCCCGAGAACGACAGAGAAGACGACCAGGCCCAGCACGTTCGTTCCCGCTGACGTCGTCACCTTGAAGCCCGTGATCACGGTCTTGTTCACTGCATACGTCACACAAGGTGTTTACTCTTTAAGAATGGTTAATGTAGATATGTTCTAACAATTATGATATAGTTGGCCTATAATAAAGAAAATATAATTGAAATTATAATTTTGAAAACAGTGGATTTGTGAGTAAACGAGTTATGTTTTGTAACAATTTACATAGGAACACAACCACGTATTATGCTTCGAACTTAGCATACTTTCTTGCTTCTCCTTACTACGCCGTGTACAAATCAAAAGTCACTGAAACGAATCACTGTGCTTTAAAACGTAATATGTCCAGAATGATTTTAGTAATTGGAAATAGTTCACATATCTCTTCACAAACATGGATGATTTCGACGGAATAGTTCTACGTTCTGAGGAAATCGAGTGGTATCTTAAAATACTACCTAAACTGGTCGTGCCATTGATCGTTTCGTTGACCTCCTTTAGTCCCTTTGTATATTCCGTTTGTGTCTGCAAAGAAAATATAGTATTTTGTTAGACGGCCACATGTATGCAATTCCATGCTTTAGAATAATTATTACGAAATGTATCATGCAAATTAATGTTATTGTGGATTATTCGGTGTAGACGTCTATATTAAACGCGACGCACTGCGCACGAAACAAAGGCTCGAGATTAATTTCGATGAATTACATTGAAGGAGTACAGTGCTTTCCTAGCAGATATTGGTGTTGATATGTGTTGAATTCCAACCAACAGAAATGACGCTTACATCGCCGTTGCAATCGTGCTTTTATGCATTCAAAAAATGACCACCAGTCTTACTGAAGCCACCTCCAGACAGGTGCACTGTAACACAACTTGGATAATCTAGGTGGGACGTGGCTGACAATCGTGGTTGCCAGTGAGTTTTTAAACTATTAATTTGTCTGTGTCCACATGAAACCTAGTAGCATGGAGACTTGGCGTAATTAAAATAACTAAAACAACCAGTATATGATTCTCCCATGTTGATAATCACCAGCCACTTTGAGACGGTCCTTAACACTGCATTCATTAACAGTTTGGGCATGCCACGCTTCAGCCCACCATTAGCGTATATATGCGCATTGCAAATGCGACGTTGTTGACCAAGTTCACTAGCGAGGGACCATTTGGAGGCCTGTAGGCCTAGCAACGATATGTACTAGTTACGTAGCGGTAGGTACTACGTAGCCTCACCTTTTGGAAAGCGGCGCCGACGATGTTGCTGGGGAAAGAGTTCCTGCAAGAATATACGTGCCATTTGATGTAAGTGCTATTACTAGAAGTAACTTTTTATGATGATCGATGGTGCCGTTTCGTAAATATCTTCCATTGGTCATTAAGTTGTGTATGCTACTGCTTGGTCACACCTAGGCGTAAGCAAGTGAGTACTAATGCCATCTTATACGCATACTACGAGTGTGACAGAGTATATGTTGGTTACAACGCAGCATAACAGTGCTGTGGGGCGGCAAACGTTTACTTGATTAAACTTTTGTTGGGGAAATGTTTCGATCGTAACACGACTATGTAGGTACTACGCAGGAGTATGTGTTAACTATATTCCTGGGATAAGCAGATAAAGAGCACTGTATTCGAAAGATTGCTTCGCTGTCATGTCACGATTTATTGCCAACCAGCGGCATGCACGAGTGTTGTATTTTCCACAGTTCGCCTGGTGCTGTTGTGTCTATACTATGTTCCTTCCTATATCCGTTGCTCGTCGTCGTTGTCGTCGTAATATGTATTTAGCTACGTAGACACTGGTTTCATATGAACACGCACGCATGAATGTTTAAACAGGCAAGCCGAACGTTCAGTCAGCGTTTAAAAAAAAAGGTGTACACAATAAAGAAAAACACACGCAAACAATGACACAAACATTTCTGTCTCATTGACAATGAGCAGTGGTGGATTTTATCTTGTTAATTGAGGACAGCAGCATACATTTTCCAGTTGCGGAACTTCCTGGTTTCCAGTGAATGCGGGTATAGGTGTAGTCGCGGAAACCTGTTCAAAGCCATTTACTTTCTTTCTAGCTGTACTTGCTACATCCAGAGTGAGACACGACTGACAACCAGACGGTTGCACCATAGCGTTTTTCAAATAAACAAATTACATTACATACATATTAACATTACATTACATATATTACATATCAAGTGAAATTGCCACCTGCGGGTCATGTCATAAGTCCAGAAAGTCCAATGAAATTATACAGTTTTGCATTGGTTCAAACCACCAGCTACTCCCACCAAAACGTCATATGAGACATATGATTTTGAGCGATCCAAAGTGGCTTCCGAAACTTCGGCCGTTATCCGCCAGATTCAACTGAAGTGACATGGTTATCAAGACTTTACCCATAACGATGTCAGGTTTTGATGTCCACAACATAGTAAGTTTGTATTAATGCATATTCGACTCAATTTGTGACGTGATGGGGGGTTTTGCGGACTTATTCGACTACTCTATGGAGCAGTACTTCAACTACGAACTTCTTTTAAAATACAACCGGAAACGCTACCTGATCAGATCCAAGATGGCGTCTTCTGGTTGAACGAGCTTATCCTTGTTCACCTTGATGTCGTCGCTCACCTCCCGCCTGCTGCCCGGCTTGATGGTGCTCACGAGCAGGATGCCGAGCAGCACGGCCATGAAGGTCGTGATGAGGTAGTAGAGCACGGCGTAGCCACCCAGGCGCCCAGCAGCCTTCGACGGGATCGACGCCATGCCCGATATGAGACTGTCGGACGAGAGGCAGAATTGGTTGAGCAGCTCCCGCAGTGGTGTGTTTAAGAGGCAGTGGGCCACAGCGCATCATTGGCATTTAAAAATCCTTTATTTAATGTTTAGGTCGGAAAACGAATGGACGAGTAAGCGTGACTATATTAAGATAAAACATTGATAAACATGTCAGCAGCGAGGGTTACATGTAAGTACAACGTTGTTGGACAATAAACCAAAGCCTACGAAAGGGCCCGCGTACTAAATATAAAATTCAGTCTCATATCTAGTAAATGTTTGTAAACATTATTATGATGGTTGTTATCATATAGAGTCTAGACGGTCTATATACGTCGCATACATACTCGACGGATCGCAACACTGTTATACTACCTACACATGACTTTCAATGTAGAACATTGTCGACATTTTAAAGCACTATTTCAGGAGGAGTGACGTAGGCCTGATAATCAGTGTGGTCTATATTCTTTATGCAAATGTCCACAACGGTGATCAATCCCGTACCTGGAGACAATCAGCGGAATGATGAGCATCTTGAGCATGCGCAGCAGCAGCTTTCCTGGAAACTCGAGGTACATGATGAATCGTTTTTCGGCGCAGCGTTCCGGATAGTTGGTTCGGATACCGATGCCCATGCCGATGCCGACGATGATTCCGATGAGGAGAAGGACGAGGAAGATATTGTTGACGAAGAACTTCTTAACTGTGGCGACGACCCGGGCTCCCCGGTCGCTGCTCTCCGTCAGCTGTGATCCGTGTTCCATCGCGGCTGACAGTCAACGACACTGGTGTACGGCGCGACGATACCTTTCAAGAATGCTCGCTGTGTATAGTTTAATCCACACGCGTTGATGTTGTGTTCGCGTTAAAATCCACGTTCAGATCTTTAACACGGACAAGTTTCTCTGCACACGAGCCGTAGCTGTCGAACGATGCTGGAGTCAAAGGTCTGTTAGGTCTGCTCCTGCGTAGGCGACTGCACCTGTATGAGTAAGTGAGTGCCGCGCTCTGTAGGAGTGTTCACGGCAATGACAGCGTCGTCGTCGTCACGCATGGGTGACTGCCCCACTGGTGCAGCTATCCTGTCGTAAAAAGTAAAACGGTAAGTTCTTATATAGCACAGTATCCAGAGGTTAGGACTGCTCAGAGCGCTTTACGCGTCACTCCCTGGCAGACCTATTCAATCGAACACCATCTCGACTTCTCTGGGAAGCATTCAGCCACGCTGCAATTAATGCGCGAAGACTATTCGTACACAAATAACCACCACTGTCTATAGCCAGGTACACATTCACACAACTAAGTGAACTGGAGCAACGTAGAGTGAACGAACTTGCCCAAGGTTCGACACCGCAGCACAGGATTCGAACCCGGGTTCTCTCGATTGAGAGTCCGTCGGTCTAGACACTGAGCCACTGCGCTCCTACGACTCACGCCCAGGGACTACTCGCAACAACAGTTAGTGGTGCGCCACGCAACGATTTCAAACTATGTCGCTTATAAATAAAATTCATAGAACCAACGCAACGACACTCAGACTTCTGTTTTAATAATAACAACTGTTATAACGATAAAACTATCGTCCTAAAGTAAAAGTTGTGTTACTGATTTTTTGTAGTTATCCATAGCAACATCTAACTATAAGCAGTCGAGTATGCGCGCGTTCAAGGATTCACCCACGACACATCGAAAGAAAAGTAACGACTTAATTTCTTTTGCCTCGATATCCCACGTTTCTATGGGTTTCAAACGGTTTTAGGGTTTGTACCGGACGTAAATTGATTGTTGATAACGTAAACTGATTGTTCATAATGAGCATCGATTAGATCGGAACGTTTTACGTAACTGGTGCGACGCGAACGTCAAATTTATTACATATAAACGTCATGTATGACTACTCAGGGAAACTCTCTTCTGCGTCAATGTGTATACATGTAGCGACAACCGACGTATGAACATTTGTGCTAGCAAATACAATGTTTGTTAGATTACTAAACATTCTTCAGGAGAGTTCTTTTTTCAAACAACTTCTTCTTAACATATCCACCTTTGTAACAGGCTTTCGTCTGCATACCACGCACACGTCATCAGTACATGTGACGTGTAATGGCGTCATCGTACACTTGCGAGAGTTCGCAGTCGCCCTCGTCTAGATTGTTTGGTTGGCATATCATATGTCAATTATTTCATTGCATCCTAACACGTGTGCATAATTTGACAACGACGTGTTTTGATAAGACACAAAGTGTATTTGTTGTGCATGAAAAGACATTAGCAAGAATTATGTCTGCGATAATTTCCTTAAACAGTATTGCCATGAAACACGGACGCGTTGAAGAAGAGAGCCCGACTGAACAATATTCTTCAGTAACATATATATTTAATTTCGTTTTTGTTGGATTTAAGCTTTTGCAGACGATGTCAATAAGACTAGATGTTGACCAACATTATTCAAAATAATGTATTCGTTCTGCCTAAATTGTTGATAAGGTTAGCTCTATCAGTCCCGTAGATTGCAATATGCTATGGGTGCCTCCTTATCCCTCTTTCGCTGAGGCAAGAGTTCCGCTCGTTGGAGGAGAAAACGTTGACATTTCAAGGGGGTGCAGTTGGGTTTTGGTGAGACTGGGTGATGCTGTTGAAGGTATCAAGGGGATGTAATTGAAGGTTTTTTGAAGCCGTAAGGGAGATGCGGTTATAGATGTCCCAAAGGGAAGTACAGTTGGAGTCTTCAGGAAGCTTGCAATTGCAGGTAGAAAAGCGCACCCCGAAAATATAAATCACGCAAAGTCTTTTGTTCACCGTATGGTACCCATGCGAACCAGACCAGCCAAGTCCAATGATCAGAGCAAACACGGCTCTAGTTATATGCATGTTACATGCGTGCGTGTGCATGTAAATGAAATATTAATCCGGCCTAGCTAGGATTAGCCATGGAACTACCTTCAAATACTTGGCCAAACTGAAGCATAGGTGTTATTTGGACTAAATTAGTTAAACTATGTGGAAGTAAGTAGGCGACGCGGTACTTTATATTAACACCATCATGTCTCGGAGTCTAGAAATCTCCTCGGCAGCTCTACTTCCCTATTTCTTATATTTTCTTATTGTCTGTTCCATTTTACGAATCAGTCTTTGCGGTAATTATTAGCAGAATCAGTTGTTTTCAATGTGGGAACCATGCGTAAGCACCGAACATCAAAATGCCTTGTTCGCGTTTATTAAGCGCAATGTCCACTTCACTAAGTACTACATATTATTGCCATTTTAATTTTTCGATACTCTTACTTGTTTCATCTTATTGCCACCAAGTTGGGAATCGTTGGCAGTTTGCAGCGACATTAGTCAAAGGAAGCAGACTTCGAGTGAATAATATTCACTCGGTGACCGTCGAGTTTCTTCTGACTATTTCTGGTCGCAAAACGATATTGCCGCTGTGTAGCCGCAGTGGTGTCATCTAGTGCGTTGCACCGCAATAGAAACGGTTCTAGTCCACAACATGGTGGACTATTCGATACGTCTACTGTGGTTCTGGATGACAACAGCACAAGTAGGCTATCTAATGTATCAGCGATTATAAATATATGCATGACTTAGACTTAGTTGTTAATAAGTTGGTCTAATTTGCATAAATATAATATTATTGGCAAACGACCATGAATATATTTATGTATGCAAGCGAACATGCGAACTTATAGCCTACTTGCCAACCTTTTTTGTGTTTAAATCCGGGAGATTCATAAGCGGTTCAACACGCTTCCCGTGTCGCGCTGTCTCGTAGCGCTGTCTCGGATGTTGACATGGGAAGACTGCGTGGGTGCTGTTGGAGATTTTTTGCCGGAAATTCACCGGTTCAGTACGACTCCCGTGGTGTCGCGCTATCTTGGACACGGGGGGTTGCTGCTGGAGATTTTCAGAGAAAATTCGGGAGATTTGCCTATATACCGGGAGTCCAAGAGATCGGGAGATACACCCATAATTCGGGAGACTCCCGTATACGCACATCTAACGTCTCTTGTATACTCGATAAAGTCATGTTATATTTTAATAAAAAGCAGTCAGCTAGAAGTGATATGATGCCATCATATAAGATTAAAACATACACACCTCTCACTATCATCGGAACTTGGTGAATATTGGGGGGCTGGAGCTCTCCAAAAACCTCCAAATGCCCCCCTTTGAGGCCCGCAAAAACCACCTTGAGGCTCTCTAAAACCACTTGCATGCACCCCTTGAAGCTCGCCAAAGACCCCCCACCTTAAGAAGGCTATCTAAAACAACGTTTCTTAACCTTTTTGTCTCCAAGGCCCCGGTGTCCAACAAAAGTCTGGACACCTTCAAATAAGATTATGACACCCTCGCGTATTCGCTACAATGATGGCAATAGTTATTGTTTGTTTTAATTATGTTTTATTAAACATTAAAAGAAAACGTGTTTGCTGTTGTTAGTACCATTACACTGCTTGTTAACTATGCCTATGCTTTTAGTATGGGTATCATGCGACTGATTGTCATTATGCGATTGAAAGTCAAAATAAAACAAGCACGTGATCTGTAACAGTGAATGAGATTGACGGTGCTGCTATCTACTGACCAATAGGTAAATTGTGTATTGCATAGGGATCCAATAATGTATAATTTATCTTGGTTGAATGCGGTCGTACTCGGCAGCAGTAGGGCAAAGCGAGACTGGAGGGGACGCGTTGTTACTTGGGGAATACAGGCGTGGAGAAGAAGTAGGACTATTTGGGAAACCACACAGCGGTATATGGAAGACATGTTATTTGGGGAATACATAAAGTGCCATGGAAGACGGGTTATGGAGAAATGCACAGGACGGTATGGAAGAAGGGATACTAAGGAAATTCACAAGGATGACATGGACGAATGTTTAATTACTGAGAAATATACAGGAAAGCTTGGAAGAAGGATTATGGGGAAAAACGAAGAGTGGCATGGAAGAAGGATCACTATAAATGAATGGCTCAAAATAAATAAGTTATCGCTAAACATAGCAAAATCGAAATACATGACATTTCAAAAGGCAAAGAAAAATATACAGACACTTACTCTGAAGATAGACAATGTAAATATTGAACAAGTCAAAGAATTTAATTTTTTGGGTTTAATTATAGATACAAATCTAAACTGGAAAAAGCACACTGAAAAAATATAAAATGCTTGTTCTAAAAAAATTGGCATTTTAAATAAATTGAAATGTGTTACCTCTTCATATTAAAATAATATTATATAATTCTTTAATAGTGCCACACATTAATCATTGCATCATGGCGTGGGGCTTTCAATCAAATAGAATAATAAAACTTCAAAAAAAAGCCCTGAGAATTATTACCTTAAGTAATTATACTTCCCACACAGAACCACTTCACAAAAAACTCAACTTGTTAAAAGTAGATGACATTCTTAAATTACAACAATAAAACTTTTACTATAAATATTTACACAATGACTTACCAGTTTATTTACAAAACTGGAGGATAATATTTAACTATGAGGTACATAATCATGATACAAGAGTCAAGAATAAAATATACACTTATAAAATTAAACATGAATTTGCTAAGAAATGCCTTAGGCATAATTTACCACTTTTACTAAATAACATTCCTGATATTGTCAAAGAAAAGCTTAGTACACACAGTTCACAAGGATTTGCCAAGTATGTTAAACTTTATTTTTTATAAAACTATCAAGTAACATGCACCAGACAAAATTGCTATATATGTATGCAAAATTTAGAACCGACAACCACCTGTCAACTTGATACAGTACAAAACAGTGCTCAATAAGCATGTAAGCTTGCTCACACTACACACATGCATACATATTATTGTATTTTTGTTTTTTTCTTCTTATTCTGGAAGAATTTGATAAGGTGATGTATTGTTTCAGTTAAAGTTTTATTACAAAAGGTGGCTCCTCGATAGCGACTACCATAGTCTTAGAGGAGTCTCCTGACCCTACTTTTCGTTATTTATCATACATTATGCCATGTTTACTATAAGGTTATATATTTGTATTTAATTTTTTTGACATGGATGTATTGTATGAATTATTTGAAATGTCTGGGTCAAATAAAAAAATTCTTCTTCTTCAATTAAACCACATCAATCTGTTTTATCCTACCCCAGAGTGCGGGGTCCCAGCTGTCACAAAACCACGCGACAGACAAGTAAACATTCTCGCATTGCAAACTCCAAGACTAAACATAGGACCTCGGAGACGACGACCGAAGTCGAGCATGGCGACGGCAGAAACGACAGGCACGTGGCGGCGACGTCGGAGGCGTGACGGCGACCGCAGAAGCGACAGACACGTGGCGGCGACGTCGGAGGCGTGACGGCGACCGCAGAAGCGACAGGCACGTGGCGGTGACATCCTAGACGTGACGGTGACGGCAGAAGCGACAGGCACTTGGCAGCGACGTCCGATGCGTGACGGTGACGGCTGAAGCGTGACGGCGACGGCAGAAGCGACAGGCACGTGGCGGTGAAGTCCGAGGCGTGACGGCGACGTTCGATGCGTGACGGCGACGGCAGAAGCGACAGGCGCGTGGCGGTGACATCCTAGACGTGACGGTGACGGCAGAAGCGACAGGCACTTGGCAGCGACGTCTGATGCGTGATGGTGACGGCTGAAGCGTGACGGCGACGGCAGAAGCGACAGGCACGTGGCGGTGAAGTCCGAGGCGTGACGGCGACGTTCGATGCGTGATGACGACGGCAGAAGCGACAGGCACGTGGCGGCGAAGTCCGAGGCGTGACGGCGACGTTCGATGCGTGATGGCGACAGCAGAAGCGACAGGCATGTGGCGGCGACGTTGGAGGCGCGATGGCGACGGCAGAAGCAGAAGCGTGGCAACCGGCCATGAAAGAGTCGGGCACGTTTCCGACCAACTTGAGACAAGACGTGATGATCGCGCGGCTGAACAAGGCCAACGAGAAAGGGCGAGAACGTAGCGGTCGCGATCCTACGACTACGTGGCACGACAAGACGTAGGGAGGTGAACGATTGTTATCTGAATAAGCATATATATAATGCCGGCCAGGCATCAATGCTGGGGGAACATTATAAGTACATATAATCAAAGGACTGTTAATCCATATATACTTTGAGATAGATAGAGAAACCCGCTGTCGGTTAAAGATGTCCGCATGAACTTAGGCACGTGAAATATCGATGCATGATGGTATCTTGAGACTGCTAGATTTCTTTTTATTCTTAGAATGGACCGTTCTATTATATTTGTTGTGATAGTTCATATACTACCTAGGGATAGTAAGAAATTAGATATTACTGATGTGAGATCGAGTAGACAGAGTTAATGTAGGACATGGTAGGACAAGGTAGGATAGAGTAGGATAATGTAGGATAGGGTAGGAAAATGTAGGACAGTGTAGGATAGAGTAGGATAGTGTATGACAGGACAGTGTAGGATATTGTAGGACAGGACAGGATAGTGTAGGATAGGTTAGGATAATGTAGGACAGGGTAGGATAGTGTAGGACAGGACAGGATAGTGTAGGACGTGGTAGGACAGGACAGGATAGAGTGAAACAGGGTAGGATAGGGTAGTACAGAGTAAGAGACTAAAGTGTGCTTTAATCTTCATTGTTAAAAATGTCCTTATTGTAAAAACGTATAATAAATAGGTATTGTTTATTAAATAGTTATTTTTATATCACTGTTCTTTGTTGAGTTGTTCCCTGTTGCTATTCTCATTTACATGCGTTGAGCTAATTAATATAGAACCCGTCTAGACTTGAGCCAACTAGTTTCGGAGACCTCGCCAATCCGCGACAATACAAAAAGGTTAATCAATATCAGAATCGATAACTTAAGTCATATTAAAGACGTCAACAGAACCATGTTCAGTACTCTGTGTACTTTCTCTCAGACCCCGTCCACGTATGGTATGACTATACCTGGTTTCTGTAGTTCTTGTCCTTTTTCTTTTTGCCAGTATTGGAGTTTGGGGGGACCTGCGGGGGTAGAATGATTAAATCAAATACAGATTTATTGTGTATAATGGCACTACCACATAAAATGTCTACGCAAAATCAGAGAAAAAGGTACTGAAATATTCGCACTGTAACCATTGTTACAAGAATTTAAACAGGGCACCCATCAAGAAATAGTTATTGAGAAAAGTCCATTTTAAAATCGAGAAAAGTCCAGTTTAAAAACAAAATTCAACACTGCTATTAGTATTACATAGTCACTTGCTACGCAGTAATGCTGTCTCACTCAATAACAATGAAGGCAATACTCAACACAGTGGTACTGGTTCACAGGGCTACTTTATTTCGGCAACTGCCTGTTTACTACAGTACATCACCCCTTAAAGGCCCTGTTACACTGCTCAACGGCAACGGCAAAACCTCGACGGCAAAGCGGAGCAGAGCCTATAGCACAGAGCGCGGTAATATTCGACGGCATATGCAAATTTGTCACCTGAACAGCTTGTAGATGCTGTAAAATATGGCGGGCAAAAGAAGCAACCGAGAGGTGGAAGCACTACTCCTACTGTTGTTAGCCACAAGGCATAAACAACAATTGTAACTTGTGATTCCAGTACATTTATGTTTGGTCGATCAGATATATCGTAGGAACAGGTGTGATGGTGAGCTTTTTGTGTTATAATTGAACTTTCTATTGACAAGACTTTTAATATTCAACACGTAGGCCCTATCTCGCACAATGCTTTGACAGCTGCCTGAGGCTGAGGTCATGACAGCAGTGTTCAATAGGCGACGCCGCGAACCACGTGCTGCGAACGGTCCGAACTCTTGAATATTTATACTGATATCGAAACTTGTGTTGCATTATTTCTATTAATTATCACGTACCAGTCATGTCTAGCTTGGCCCCAATGCTTTCCCACACGGCCAACTTCTTCTTTGCTTTTGAGTAATCAGGATGGGATGGAGCATATAGCAATTCCCGTCTCTCTACCTCTACGATAAATTTTTCTGCCGACATCATGAATTTTTTCAGGGCTATCAATAGACGTCGCTGTTAATTCAGGGTTATCAGACACTGTTATCAACATACGGCGCTGCTAATTCGAATCCGTTTTCCTTTATTTTAAAGTGTTTACATCGCTATTTTGGAACACGTGCAATCTGACATATGCACTTTGACGTCATACCAAAACAACAACACCGATTGGTCAAAGAGAAATTTGCCGCGCGGCATTTTCTGAAAAATCGCTTCTGTTTAGAGTCTCGACGGTTTGCCGTCGAGCAGTTTTGCCGTCGAGCGGTTTGCCGTCGAGCAGTGTACTAAGGTCTTAGTAATTCAATATAGAGCGGTTTTTATTTTGCCGTTTGCCGTCGCGGTTTTGCGAGCAGTGTAATAGGGCCTTAATGCAGAATACAGTGCCCCTCAATGACACATAATTAATTTGGCCAAAGCCATGGCATGCAGCCAGTGTAGTGTCTACTAGGGTTGCAGTCTCTTAGGACACAGTCCTTTAGCAAACAGTCCAATGTATAACAAACACACTACACTACATCTCATTTTTGGGGCCCCGTGCCTGAGGTGCCCTGAGAATGATTCAATCAAATACAGATTTCTTGTGTATAGTAGCACTACCACATGAAATGTCTAAAAAAAATCAGAGAAAAAGTTACTGAAGAGTTTTTGAAAAAATAGGCAAAATGTGAAAATTTACCCGTTTCGGGGGCTCTGGGAGGTTAAAATGCTTAAATCAAATACAGATTTATCGTGCATAGTGGCAGTACCGTAAGATATGTTTATGCAAAATTAGAGAAAAAGTTGTTGAACGGTTTCTGAAATATGGCAACTAACGGCGGACGGCGCACGGCGGACGCAGGGTGATGACATAAGTCCGTTGGACCTTCGGCCCAAAGGCCTAAAAAGCTCCTCCAAAGGCCAACATTTGTTATCTTTGATGCCACTTTATACAACGTATTGCTGCTCCCATTACTTTTATTCCAATTTGTCAGCTGATTGTGTCATATGCGATTTTCCCTGTAAATGCCCATGAGAGGTAATATAAAAATGGGCCAAGAGGCTCTGAAGTCCTTTGGACTATATTGTGAGTTTGTAAAAATTTATGAAATGTTTTCGGTGAATCATAGTTACAGATCATTAAGGGTTATGATGGAAGTAAAATGTTGACATGTTTAATAGCTCTCTAGACTATATGCATGCCAGTGAAGATACACGTGGAAATAAAATATTCGAGTAGACCGTTTCGTGAAGATTGTTTATATTAGTTAATGTGTTATTAAAAATACAGTAGAACTTGATCCCGATACTCTGCAATTTAGTCCGATTTTCAGTGGTTGTAGAAACCTTGCAGGAGAGTTGGTGAGCTGCAATCTCGCATGTGGCACAGTTAAAGGTTGTTTAAGAAAATGTGCACACAATTTGTGTTCTCATTTTGTCCCTACCACCCTCCCCCAGAATGGAAAGTAGAAAGAATACATATACATATCATGCATTTTGGCTTAAAACAGTACCAATTAATTACATAATACTGATTGAATTGAAGTGAAGTAATAGCTGCCACATGTGTAGAAAACATCTTAATAATAGTCCTTATAATTTTGGCTAAACATGCTTTAACCTTTTCGAGTATACCTACGTTATTTTATATATTATTTTATACCTAAGTTATTTTATTTTAATCCTAGATCATATATTTATATTGCATTGATAACTATGTCTATTCCTGTTTTAAAGTTTCTCAGATTCTGCCAGTGCAGTAGGGATTCCCATTACACATTAGTTATACACAACTCACTTGGAGGCATTCTGTTTGATACGGGGACAATGGCATTCAGTGAGCTGAGGCTAGTCCAAGAGACAACGTTACTGTAGAGTTTTTGAAAAAATACGCAAAATGTGAAAAATTACTAGTTTTGGGGGCCCTACAAATGAGTCAATAAAATACAGATTTATCGTGCATAGTGGCAGTACCTTAAGATATGTTTATGCAAAATTAGAGGAAAAGTTGCTGAAAGGTTTCTGAGATATGACAGCTAACGGCGCACGACGGACGGCGGTCGCAGACGATGGCATATTTCTTGTGTATAGTAGCACTGTCATATGAAATGTCTATGCAAAATCTGTGAAAAAGGTACTGAAGAGTTTTTGAAAAAATACGCAAAATGTACAAAATTACCAGTTTCGGGGCCCCTATGATTCAATCAAATACAGATATCTCGTGCATAGTGGCAGTACCTTAAGATATGTGTGTGCAAAATTAGAGAAAAATGAACGGTTTCTGAGATATGGCAGCTAACGGCGCACATAATTCCGTTGGACCTTCGGCCCAAATGAAACGGCCATTCCAAGAAAATGATCCAGACAGCCACAGCAACGTACAGCTGTACGTAGGTGCCACGTCTTCACTCACCTAGTACAATCCAGCCAATGGACGCTGCTATTATTACCAAGACCATGACGTTCCGTTACCGGTACACCCTGTAGCCACCAGGGGACTAGAAGCATTAGAAGTAGTCGCACCATTTGCTCAGGAAGTTGGATTATTTTGGACGCCGTCATTGCCCTGAAGTGAAGCAGGAAAGACTTCTAAACTGTTACAAAAAGCGGGATTCGTCAAAGATTTTGAACATCAAAACGATGGAGACGCCAAAGCAGCTGCTTCGTTCAGAAAACGTATGGGACAATCTCTGCGAGTTTTAACAAGAATTAACAAGATTGCCACCCAGATAATTAACTCTATATGGCAGGTGGACAAGGAAGCCTTTTGGCTTATCGAGAGTCCAACCCTTTTTATTTACGGGTATCCCACCCTTCTGAGGTATGTGTCGATTTTATTTAAAAACATATTCACACTACTAGCACCTACACAATCAGCAGATAATCTGTTCCATTAATTTACAGTCCTTTGTAAAAATGAGAACGTTCTTATATCTAATCTATACTGCTCCTTACTAATGTAACTTCATGTCCTCTAGTCCTTCTATCTTTCTTAACTGAAAAAAATATTTATATCAATATTTTCATTACCACTCAATATTGTAAACACTTCTATCTGATCTCCTCTCAATCTCATGGTCTCTAATGTTGTTAAACCGCATTCTTTTAGACATATTTCGTAACCAAGATCGCTCAATTTCGGTATAATTTTAGTCCCTCTCCTCTGTACTCTTTCTAGCATATCTATGTCCTTCTTGCGAAATGGCCTCCACGCTTGTATACAATATTCTAAATGAGGCCTAACTATTGTTTTGTACAGCGGTATTATTAGTTCTGTTTCCTTATACGCTATATTTCGTCTAATTAATTCAAGTATTTGATTCCCCTTTGAAGCTGCAATTCCGCACTGCGCTGAAACCTTCATATCAGCACTATTGGCTTTTATAGTACAGTACCCCCATTGTATATCTTCGTTCCCATGTCCTGTGTGGAGGATTTACATTTTCCAAAATTGAACAACATTTGCCACTTTTCAGACCATTTGATCAACCTGTCGAGATCATCTTGTAAATGCTGTCTATCTCCATCACGTTTAATCCTTCTATGCACTTTTGTATCATCCGCAAAGTTCAACACCTTACTTGTTATATCATCATCCAATTTGTTGATATATATATAATTATTAAGAATAATATAGGTCCCAATACTGATTCATGTGGTACCCCACTCAATACCGATTTCCAGTTTGAAGCCTCCCCATCAACTACTACCCGTTGTTTTATGTCAATCAGCCATTTTTTATCCAGTTAATTATACCATTTCCTATGCCATGGGCCTTTAGTTTAAGCAGTAATCTTTGATGTGGCACTTTGTCGAATGTTTTTGTTGTTGAAAATCTAAGTAGATGTATGGAGATACTGTATGTACGATGAATGATTATGTCAGTGTGGTCGAGATAGCAGAAACATCGGCTACTGTAAGTGACGAGTAGATCATTGAAACCATACGACACCCCTTCGTGTGAATCTCCCGGAAAACAACAAACTATCCTGGATTTTCGCTCAAAACAAAAGTCACTGATTGTCAAGAACAGCTTCTGGATTCAGAACTCCAATAACATCCGCTCAACTTTCGATGTTGAGACTCATGAACAATTTCCAACCGCATAACCTCACCTCGTCTTCCCAGTCCAATCCCACAGGACCAAACTTGCAACTCATGACAAATCTCCCGGATTAAAAAAACCTCAATAGTTGTCATACATAACGTAACAGCCACACATCTGGTTTTTAATGGTAAGTGCTTAATATAGCGCAGTATCCAGTCCTCAGGACTGCTGAAAGCGCTTTACACTTTACTCTCTGGCAGACGTGTTCAATCAAACACCATCTCAACTTCTCTGAGAAGCATTCAGCCAACATCCACAGGGAAGCACTCGCCAAGAATGCACTTGTGGAATGGGTACCAGTAAATGAACGAGTGATCAAAGCAAGGTTTGTGAATCCTCACGCCAAAGTCTCCATCATACAATGCTGTGCCTACCAACGACCATGATGACTCAGAGAAGGACGAATTCTACCAACAACTGCAGCACCTGGTCGATAAATTCCCACGGCATGATATCAAAGTTGCCATGGGGGAAATGAATGCACAGATAGGCGGTGACAGGTTAGGATACGAGAGTACTCTCGGCCCACATGCTTATGGCAGGCGACGGAGAATGGGGATCGCTTCATTCAGTTCTGGTCTATGAACAGCCTCAAGATTGGTTCCTCCATGTTCCAGCACTAGGACATCCCCAAAATAACGTGGATCTCTAATGACCACAGAACTATCACCCAGATTGACCACTTCACCATCGGCCCAGGTTGGAGGGTCCCTTGTTTGCAGAACGCACGATCCTAAAGGGGAGCAGATGTCTGCAGCGACCACCACCTGGTCATCGACAAGCTGAAGATAAGGCTGAAAAGGCAAAAGAAAAAGACAACCATGCCCAAGAAGTTTAACATCACAAAGCTGAAGACTACTTCAGGAGAGGTTCCACGTCTCTATGCAGAATCGCTTTGATGCCCTTGCAGAGCACATGCCTGGTTCGACTGATTGGTGGGACCAGCTGAAGGAGGCTGTGGGAACAGCGGGCGAGGACATCCTCGGGTACCAGAAACCCTTGATGGAAGAATGGACCATACATGGGAGCTCATCGCTGAAAGGAACCAGCTACACCAAAAGCGGCACAATAATGCATCAGACAACATATCCTTCTACCAGGCCTATATTGAAAAAGCCAAAGAAGTCAAACACGATGCCCAACGAGACTAACGGGAGTGGCTGGTTAGCCAGGCAGAGAAACAGAGGAGGCAGCTGCCTGCAATGACAAATTCAGTTTACCATATTGCGTAGAGTCGCCGGCACTACTTCTTCAAGATCTGGCCAATTAAAGCCAAAGACGGAACATTTCTGTCGAGTGGAGAGGAGAAGCCGACAAGGTGAGCGGAACACTTTTGTGAAGTACTCAACCGGCCCGAACCGGCTACCCCTGCCGAGCCTGAAAACCCCGTAGCTACTCTCCCCATTAACAGAGGTGACTTCACGAAAGAGGAAGTGAGGAAGGCCATTAAGAAACTGAAAGACAACAAGTCGCCAGGCATGGACGGCATCACCGCTGAAATGCTAAGAGCTGGTGACGAGGAGACAGTTCAGTGGATGTGCCAGATTTGCAACCAGGTATGGAATTTTTCGGAGTTGTCTATGAGTATGGAAAGATGGTGCTGTTATATGTATCCCCAAGAAAAGGAATCTTGCTGACTGTAACAATTGGAAGGGATTGACCTTGTTGTCTATTCTTGGTATAGTCTACTGCCAGCTGATCTTGAACCGGATGAGAGATGTAGTCGACAACGAGCTGTGCGAGGAGCAGGTGGGCTTCAGAACAAAGCGCTTATACGCAGAGCAGATTTTCACTCTCCGACGCATCATTGAGAAGTGCCAAGAGTTCCAGGTGCCCCTTGTTATTTTCATCGATTTCAGCAAGGCATTCTACAGCATCCACAGACCCTCCTTGTGGAGAGTACTCATCTCATACGGAATCCCAGAAATGGTAGTCAGAGCAATTGAGCACATCTATATCAAATCCCGCACGTATACGGACAGAGGATGGTTTCAGTGACTGGTTCTAGGTGCTTACCGGCATCCGTCAAAGCTGCATTCTCTCTCCAATTCTCTTCGCTGTGGCTATTGACTGGGTCCTGAAGAAAGCGGCGAAAGACCAGGGCATTGACTTGTATGGAGGAAGCAAACTGTCTGATCTCGACTTCGCTGATGATATTGCAGTACCCAGGGTCTCCAGGATATAGTGGGTGTCATTGGTGAAGCCGCAGGAGAACTAGGTCCGTCAATCAGCAGCAGGAACACCAAGAACATGCTAGGTCCATCAATCAGCAGCAAGAACACCAAGAACATGCTGTCGGGTGACCATCAGACATCTTCTGACACCCTCATTGGTCAGAACAAAGTCAAAATTGTTGAAGACTTCACCTACCTAGGAAGTTCCATCAACAACCAGGGTGCAAAGGATCATGAGATCAACTGCAGAAACAAGATCTGGACAATCAAGAAGTTCACATTCAAGACCAAGCTGCACTTCTACATTTCCAACGTCTTGTCCACCTTACTCTATGGCTGCGAAACTTGGCATCTAAAATCAAGCCAGGAGAAGAAGCTTGACGCCTTCAACTTAAGATGCATTAGGAAGATCTAGGGCATCAAATGGAGGGACTTCATTACTAACGAGGAAGTCAGAGAACAGTCGATGCAAACTCCAGTGTCCAGTATGATCTGCAAGCAGCACACGAACTGACTGGGTCATGTTTCACAGAGGAGAGGCCGGCCCAAAATGAGCTGGCACCAGACCATCCAGTGAGATCTTCAACGACGTCAAAATGCTGACTGCTGACTGATCCAATTGGAGAGCGTTGACTGCCTCATGTGTCGGACGACGCGGGAGCTTCCAAGTCTACGTAAGTCATCCAGCCATGCTGCAAATGATGTGCGAAGACTATTCTTACTCAAATATCCACCACTGTCTACAACCAAGTACTCATTCATACAGCCGAGTGAACTGAAGCAATGTAGAGTAAACAAACTTGCCCAAGATTCGACACCACTGCACAGGATTCGAACCCGCATTCTCTCAGTCGAGAGTCCAGAGCCACTGCACTACTGCACTCCACTGCCTTTAAGTTGCAGGTTGTTCTGATCCATATACCGACATGGTGGATCCAGGTTTTTTGTAATGTTTTCCTAATTGGGATCATATATTGCATTAAAAAAACAACGTTAACATGAAATATAATAATTTTCATAAAATCCCCATGAACAGGTAATTTATATCTTTTATATCAATGAGTTCTTTGTCACATTTCAACAGGTTTCAGTATGTCATCATAAACTGCTTGTAGAAACTGCATCAAACTTGTTGTTAGTATAAATGAAAAGTAACACAGTCAAGACATTTTACAGTACAGTGTGTTTAATCCTGCTTTCTCACAGGTTCGTTTCAGCTGACCTCAACAAAATGTGCCTGTGAACCAAATTCACACATTTGCAGTTCAATTAGTTTTAACAAATAACTGCATCACTCACACACAAACAATGAATGTTAGCTTGGATAACAGTTCCTTGTGACAACTATGATATGATATGAAGTCAAGCAATGGGGAAAAGTCTGTAATGTTAAGAAGAACAGTTGTGATTTGCATCCAATGCTACATTGCTAACTTGTTTGTAAGTTAACTGATGGATCCATTATAGGACTTTTTGCCTAGCAAACAGCTGGACAAGCTTATGAAATAGGCCACCGCAAATGTGAAGTTGTACTCTTTTTGAAACTATGGCCCAATCCTTTCAATTTCTTTGCTACAAAAACAATGTGTAGATTTGTGTGAGAACAATGACGAAACATTAACATGACAAACGTCATGTCATCCTAGTAAAGTAATCAATATAACACGGTTACTAGTCTGGCAGAGGTCATGCACGTAACTAGGATGACCCAAAAACCGATAATAATGATGGCAAAAGTATTGAGATTGTTCACACAAAAGCTATTTTCGTGATTATCAAAGAGGTATTTAAAGGAGACATTGTGGTAATATCATTAGTCTGCCTTACCTATGTTTTTGAGTTTTAAATTGGCACCTACTGAGACACAGCTTATGTATGAAAGTGATTCAATCATAAACACCTGATAAACTAAAGCCCCATACAAGCTAAATGTCATATTGTGAAATATGATATACTTGATAATTAATATACATGATAATCCAGTAATGTAGTTGAAATAATATACAATAGGTGAAGAAAGGCCAACAGAGCTTGTATAGTGCCTAAGTGAATTTAAAAAAAGAAACTTCAAGTGGACACATCTGAAGAAATGACACATGCTCACAATGCATGGTCGGAAATAACAACAACAACCAAGTTTAAAATGTGAGCCAACACACCTGCCATTGTGAGAATGTAAGAAAGACAAAAGATTAAAGTTGTAAGTTACTCGCTACTGAACGATGTCCTCAAACTGAACATTCTTGGAATTTCACAATCTGTGAGGACATTGTAACCAGCAGCATAAATGTGACATGTGTTCAATAATATTCCTTAAACTTGATCAGAATTCATTGATGTTCTAACAGAAGGAAAGAGCTTCACAAACAAGACAGCTGTGATCGTTGAAATGGAGGGACACGCTGGCATATGCCTGCAGCAGAACACAAACTAATGATGATTCCTCGAACAAAACCAATAATATTTTCAAATGAACATCACTAATAGGACTACAAGGTTGCATTGATGAATTAGTGTCTTTCCCACAATGATACATCTGACAAGACTCACAATACGTGCAAACCTTTCACAAAGTGTTGGGTGTATCAAAAGCATGCATTGGCAACCTGCCAATACCACAAAGTCATGATCATCAAATACCATCTTTTTGAGCACATTTGTGATCCAAAATGCACTTAGAATTGGTGCGAAATGCAGTGCTAATTAGATCATCAAAATAACATAAAACACAATTTTGGATAATCACATATGTGCTCTTTTTGTAACACAACCGATGTGGTGCAATGGAATAAACATTTGTGGATAGATAAAACATGGTAGGAATGAAATATAAATCATAATAATAAGGACCCCGGCAAAGTATAAGATTACCCATATTTAAAACTAAGTATCGTTATGTATTGCAATACACATCACACTGTGACACAAAATATCACGATGCATATCGTACCATATCAAATATCACGATACACAATGTACTGTGACACAAATATCACAATACATAGTACCATGACAATTGCTGCAATACACATTTACCATGATACAAATATCACAATACATATCGTACAGTGACAAATATCATGAGACATATTGTACCGTGACATAAATATCATGACACAAATATCACTACAGATATCACAATGACACAAATATTGTGATACATATACTATTGTATCGCTACAGCCCTAATAACTAGTGAAGAGAATAAATAAAGGAAGGTACATCAGCGACTGGGGTATGACACAGTGTAGGGCGAAGACTTGGTCGAAAGGGTGCGGAGGGCAGCCATGTCAAGAGAGCACCAAAATTTGACAGGAGACTAGGGATATAGACTCCTCTGGGCAGATGACGATTTACAGTGGTTCACACTGCCACCTAGTGGTCCAATAAACAATCATTCAATCTATAGTGAAACCTTTTCGTCTAACCTAACATTTAGATTCAATGTTTCTAGTAGTGTCTGAAGGAAATGTTCACAAAATTCTGATTGACCAATACACCTGTAGTGTTAATATTGGAACGAGAAAGCAGACATCCACAAAGGCCATCTTCAAAAGATGTTAATGTAATACCAATCTAAGCACTCCTGCATTAGCCCAAGGTCGGGCTGTTTGTATTACTTGAGATTTCAGAATCAAAAATATACATAAATCAACCATTGTTCTTGACTTTTATTCAATACCCCAATCTGTAATATTTAAAACCTATTAAAGAAAGAATCTACCATAACAGATAATACAATATGAGCAATTTATACAGCCAGTCTAGTCCACCAACAGGAAAGCCAGGAACAGCACTTGGAATGGTGTTGTTGTGTCCTAATTGTTGGCATTTTCGCACGCATCAATCCAGTCGCTGTAGACATCTATTGCTTCTGACAAATCTGCACAATGGTTAAGATAAACAGTTCAGCTTCAGTTTCATTAGAACAATACACATATTAGTCTGCCCAATCAAGCCACTGTATTCAATGAAACCAATGTAATACTGAACAAGATTTGTGTCATTATCTTTATTTAAATATTCTTTAAAAACCTTCAATATTTGCATTCTGATGATTTGTCCAACTGATGTAACAGAACGTCAGGTGACATCAGCCACTCTGGTTCTGGTCAGTGTAATCAACTGTCCACACAGACCACTGGTATCAGTTGCTGCAGCGAGCACACATGCACACACATGCACACTCACACAAACACACGCACACTCACGCACACTCACGCACACTCACGCACACTCACACACACATGCACGCTCACGACTCACACACCATAGGTGGATCCAACGTGGCTAAATTCCAAAGGTCTGGGGGGCATGTCGCCATGAAAAAACAACACTCCCCCTGACGACGTGGTTGTGCTGAAGCTCCAGCTCGGCTCACCCAATATGAATTTAGTTCAGCCACCACGGTTTTTGGCAAGCCTCAAAGGGGGTGCAATTGGAGGTTTGCCCCCCAGACTACCCCCTCTGGATCTGCCCCTGCACACGGATACACACACAAACAGTTAACACACTAGAAATTAAACCTTTACTGTCACTCAGAATAAAACTCATTGTACCGGTAAATGGGATGCATTCATTGTTCTTATAAAATATAATTTAATCTTCATGTTAAACATTACAATATGTATTCACAAGTTCACAACCCAAACATAGCTCCCATTTGGCATTTCTACCATGTTACTTGTGTGATTTTATGGATAGTCAGAATTCAGAACCTTCCAAATCAAACGTAAAACCTCAGATTTAGAAAACAGATCTACATATAACCAACTAGCAAATGCACTGCATTGTTAAGACGACTGACTGAACACTGAACGGGTTGAGGAGGCAGATTCCTACTTACTGGCTGCACAAGCAAAAGGATACAAGTGATGGCTGTTTGAAAATCCTCCAGGCAAACTCGACAAGTGATGAATCCAGTGTTGCGGGTCCGATCCCTGGGGTGACAAATAAAAACATTTGCACACAGTGTTTACTAACAATAAATTATAAAAACATTTGTTGGGTCTAAATCAACTCTGAATCATCTGCAACTGTTGTAGTTAAATACTAGTTATCATATAACTGAACAACATTCACACTTGCCATGTACATGTACAAAGATAAAACTCTGTGATTATCATGTCATATGTCCAGAATATAAATCATGTTTAGTCTTTAGAGGCAGATGTAATACAGTATCAATAAAAAGTAAAGAGTAAATCCGTATATAAAATAGTGTAAGTATTATGTGTTTGTAAAAAGTTTAGTAACATAATATATAATGTGTAGATTATTACTTTTTCTAATGGACAAAAATGTAAATAAAAAACTAACAAATTCCGCTTTTGACCTCCACTGAAATGTTTATTTAGTAAAGAATATGCCAAAATTGTTGTAAAGGCTTTTTTTTTATGTCTAAAATACACCTTAAATGTTATTACTTTTCATTGTGTTTATAAGTGCCAAGTTGAATGTCTTAACTAGTCTTACATTGTTATCTTTTTATGTCCTACAATGTTCTGTTTTGATTATAATCACATATCTTTAAAATACATCTCTACTTTCAATAACTGCACAATGCCATAGAACACTAGAGAATATGACAAAAATTGGCAATATATATTGCCATATTACATACGAGGCACTGTCCAGTAAGCAACCATCTTATTTGCATTCACTGCTTATTCCTGTAAGAAAACCTATCCAGCTTCAATCATCTAGTTCTGACCTACTTTTTGTTCCTAGAGTCAACACTAACATTGGAACTAGGGTGTTTTCTGTTGCTGCACTTTGGAATATGCTCCGTCTTAGTGTTAGATCAGTTGAAAATATAAAAAAATTCTGTCGTCATTTAAAAACTTATCTTTACAACCTTGCTTATCCACCGTAGCTCCCCAGTGCATTGATCCATCTGTTGACAACTGGAATACTGTTTATGGATTTTTAGACGGACCAATCATCAATTGTTTTGATGTGCCTCTGAGCTTGGTTTCCAAGGATTTAGGCGCAATAAATCTTATTATTATTATTATATATATATATATATAGTATTTAATTTTTAACATGATGGATTTAATAAAACATGTCCTTAAGTTGCCAAAAAATTCAACAGTGTAAAAACTATGTTACCCGTAATAATGCTATTTGTCTAGTGTCTGCATGAGCTCAATATATTATTAAGTTAACCCATTCAATCTACACATGTTTAGTAAATACTCACAGTTTCACATCACATGACTTCTCGTGGTTACAGAATGGGCAATTGAACATGGTATCGAGGGCCTCCAGAATCTTCCTTTTTGGTGGAGGCTTGCTGGCTTTCTTTCGCCGACCCATTATATGTCATCGACTAGAAAACATGCAATTCACTATTTTTAGAGGGTTGCTTCATTCAACATTTATCAAAACTATCTAAACAGCGTACCTGTACACATACATAATACTAGCCATTACATCAATTAATAACACTGTAGTGTTTAAAAACCAGAGAATTATGTTCAAAAAATAAAAACAGTATTCAAAGCACAGCAGTTTAAATCTGGGAGTCTGCATGGACGTTTGAACCAAGGAATAAACCCGGAAGACGTCACGACAAATGAATGATCATATAACGTGAAAGTCACAGACAGCTTGATAGTCAATCTCTGACTAAAAAGAGTTTCTCAACAAACATGAATGCTGAAGTAGTATTAACAGCAAGTTGGAAGCATAAGTACATGATTAAGAGGCCAGTGATGTTGTGTATATATATATATATATATATACAGTAAACCTCGCCTAAGTCGGATTCAATCGGACCGATCGATTTAATCCGAGTTACGCAAAAATTCGACTATGGGGATGATGACATATCCCAGGGCCAAAGGCAACCCTCTAAATGCCCTTAGGTAACTGTGAATACCGCTTGGAAGTGACTGGATACTGTGGTAATTCTACATATGTCAAACATTAAAATAATTATAGACATGCACAGCTAATTAGGAAAATTCCATTTTATTTACAGAAAAACTACCCACACACAATCTCATTTTAGCAATCAGTCAACAAACAGAACAAATAAATATTACTAGTTTGAAACCACTTTGTTTAATGGTATCCATCTGAATAATAATTACTACAGGTAGGTACTGCTAAAGCCACAACTAGGGTTATGATGCACATATAGCAGGGCGTTCTTGTTGCCTTTTTCTTGGTAAAAGGGCGTCACTGAAAAAGGGCAACATCCTGCAAATTCGACCTAGGCAGAACACTGTGCATTGAAATGGAATTATTCATGGCCTTACCAATTTAAAACAATAGTATATTTAGATATTATTACCTATTAAGCATTCAACCGATAGACTGTACACATACACAAAACAGATCATACTGGTAATAACAGTATTAGATTGTTATTATAGTAATACAGGATATGGGTGCCAATATAGGTTATATGCATTAAATAAAAATGCTACAACCAAAACAGCAACTGATCCAATATGGCGACAAACACAAACAGCAACAAATTTTTAAAATTAAATAATAGTTGGGTATCTAATGGCTACAGTGAGTTTCGTTACCATTTTTAACTACCGGTTGTCACTGAACAATTTCAGTTATGCCATGTCACTGTTTTGGTTGTCGCCGTTCTGCCTTTTTCTTGAATTAGCTCAACCTGAGGATCTGAGTGACAGCAGTGATCTGAGTGACAGAATTGATTTGTGTAAATGCTGAAGAAAAAAAGTACAGGTGCGTTCTTATATAACGCAGTATCCAGTCCTCAGGACTGCTCAAAGAGCTTTACACTTTTGTTATCTCTGCTCTGTTATAGCATATTTGCTAAATTTGGCCAGTCACTTTGTTATAATAGATACAGTTTATGCTGTATTTACATAAAAACATTCAGATTACCTCCTTTTGGCTTTATAGCTTTGACATTAAATCTGAAATTTAAGATGTTTGACGTTTTATTTGAGACCGTCTGGCGATGACAAAAATATGCTTTGGACTTGCGATTCATGCAGTTATTCGTTTACGTATTTTATATAATGATGACATATTTATGTTACTAAGGAATATGGGCACTTGTGTCGAATCCGGACCAACCTCAATTTTGCCATTATATCTTGAGTTTTGTCTAACTTTGACACCTCAGTGCAGTAGTTCCATCATTCAACATCACCCCTAGGTATATTTACGTTTAAGAATATTGCGTCTTAGAACACTTTTGGGGCATAAATAGCGACCCGGTTTGCATCAACATATGCTGCTATATTGCTAATTTTACGCGTGCGATGCGGTAATGCACAGCCACAGCGGCGCAGACTAGCACAAACCAGGTCGCTATTTTGGCTTCAAAAATGTGCTAAGACAAAATATTTTCCTAAATAATAAATATGCCTGGGATTATTCTAAATGAATGATGGAACAAACGCACTGAATGACTGAGGAAACATGGCACAGAAGAACTGAAGACCGAGACACAGCAACTGAGAAGAGATGTCCAACGCCAACTCCGTAGGGCATATTGGACCTACCTGAACAACTTGTTCACAGATGAGGATCAAGAAGTAAACCAGGTTACAAGGAACAAATGCTTCTGGTCCTTTATGAAGCATCAGAAGTCCACCAACTGTGGCATCGCTCCCTGAATATGGAAGGAAAATTGGTATCGGACCCAACAGCACAGGCCGACATCCTCAACAAGCAATTCCAGTTTGTGTTCAGTGAGGGCAGGAGCTATACCTATGAAGAATTCCAGGCCAAGTGCAACATGGGCTCATCACATGATTTCCTAGTTCTCTATAACATCCAAATCTCAGTAGAGGGGGTGCGGAAACTTCTCCAAAATCTGCAGCCCAACAAAGCAAGCGGCCCCGATACCATCAGCCCCAGAATCCTCAAAGAGCTGGCAACCGAAATGGCTCCAATCCTAACAGCTATATACCTGTCCTCCATTAACACCGGAGTAGTCCCATCTGACTGGAAGGATGCCCATGTGACACAGGTCTTCAAAAAGGGAGAACAGTATGATCCATCCAACTACAGACCAGTGTCACTCACAAGTGTGCCATGCAAATTGATGGAGCACATCGTCGCCAGTGCCATCATGAACTATCTTGAGAAGCATAAAATCCTGTGTGACCAGCAACATGGATTCAGGAAGAACAGATCCTGTGAGACTCAGCTCTTAGAACTTACTGACGAACTCTATACAAACATGGAGAAAGGCGAGCAGACGGACATTCTAATATTGGACTTTGCGAAAGCCTTTGATAAGGTCAACCACAGTCTGCTCCTACACAAGCTCCATCACTATGGCTACAGGGTACCACCAATGCATGGATCACCAACTTCCTCAGAAACCGGAGATAAGCAGTGGTCGTGGAGGGCACTAGATCCAGCTTCATTGATGTCCGTTCAGGAGTACCCCAGGGCTCCGTCCTGGGCCCCTGCTTGTTCTTAGCATACATCAACGACTTGCCTGAGAACCTGACGTCACCAACCAGACTGTTTGCTGATGACATAGCAGTGTACACCGTGGTAAAGGCACTGAAAGACCATAAGCAACTACAAGACCTCCAGCGTCTTGCCGAGTGGGAGAAGAACTGGGACATGGCCTTCCACCCAGATAAGTGCACCACACTGCCTGTCACCAGAGCCAGGAAGGTCCTGAAGCACCCCTACCAGCTCCATGGACACACACTTGAGACCATAGACTCCGCAAAGTACCTTGGCGTCACCATCAACAAGGACTTGGGCTGGAACACCCACATCGACAACATCTGTGCAAGAGCCAATAAGACCTTAGGCTTCTTGCAGAGGAACTTGAAAATAGGGTCGACCTCCATCAAGCAGACAGCCTATAACTATATAACTATAAGTCCTTCGTAAGGCCCATCCTAGCGTATGCCTCAACAGTATGGGAGCCCCATACCCAATGCGCCATAAACAAAATTGAGGCTGTACAATGAAGAGCTGCCAGGTATGTCCTTAGACGCTACCACAACACCTCTAGCGTCAAGGACATGCTTGAGGAACTGCAGTGGCCCTCTCTAGAACAATACCACCAATTAGCTCGACTGACCATGTTGTATAAAATTCACACCAACCAAGTCAGTGCCACTGGACTGAAGAGAAAGCTGAAGCCACCACCACCACGCCAACGACGTGGCCACAGCCATCAGTTCTCACAGCTGCAGTGTCGCACTCAGTACCGTCAGTACTCATTCCTGCCCAGAACCATCAGGAAATGGAACATCCTTCCAGACCTAGTAGTGGAGGCCAACACAGTCGACACTTTTGTGTCAAGGATCTTCAAACTAACATTCAACTGCTAGAGTCCTTGTTAGAGAACTGTAGATAACTAGTATTAGTAGTAACTTTTGTAGTTTTTTTAAAAATCTGTTTGTTCTGTTCCTTTGGGCCTGACACTGCCTTGTGCAGGGTTTATTAGTAGGATGTATTTTATCTATTTTGTAGAAGGTGGGTTTTTCTTTCCAAATGCCAGATCCCCAGAATAGTGGCAGAATAATTGGTCGGCTTGGCGATAATGTTCTGAAAAAGGTTGACTAGTTGAATGAGACCTCATAAGATCATAACATTGTAACCACACAATATACAGACTAGTCAGTTAATAGAACGTTGCCGAGTGCTGGAAACAACTAGAACTAGAACTAATCATATATTGATTGTGGCCACTTAAGTTAACGGAAGAAGAAGGTATCAAAGTTAGTCAAAACTCAAGTTATAATGGCGAATTCGAGGTGGGTCCGGATTCGACACAAGAGACGGAAGATACTTTAACAAGCACTTAACATTCAGAACACCATAACCGATTTGCGACGCAGAACGACCGTTAGACTTTACCGCTATACTATCGCCGTATTCGACATAATATCGCTCAAAGGCTAAACTAAACAGCATATGTTAAACCTTGTTGTGCTAGTTTGTTCCGTTCACATGCCACAGTTAAAGGTCGTATTATGCAATTGTTCATTACACCAATTACCTGAAAACAATAATTGATAGCAATGTATGAAACGTGTTTAGTAGTTAACAACACCGAACAAAATGCACACGCTCTTCCTTAAACCATGAAATTGGCGAACAGTAATTGGGGCGGAACAGGATAAAAGATGAGTCGCAGCAAAACTAAGCCAATCTTTAACAGACCAGATGATCAATATGTAGCAACTAAACGTATCAAAACGTGAAATGTTAATAAGTCGGTGAAAACATTAATATTTTATATCAAGAGTAACTGTCCAAACATATTTCCGTTTTTGACATATCCAGATCATCATTTTTAATCAAGCAACATGGCGACGTCCATAAGCATGTGAATGCCAGTTTTAGATCGGTAACTCTTGACTTTTGGGTTGTACAGCTGTAGCTGTAGATATATTTACAAAACACATATAAGATGTAGTATTTTAATGTATCCTTTAGACGTTGTGTTTCATCACTGACAACACTGACAATAACATAAATTAAAACAAACGACATTACAGCCATGGCATTAGGTAGGGTGGTCGGACCAAAATGTTGTTTCGTAAAAAAAAATGTTTTCTCATTTTTCCCTGATAGTAGTCACTATAAGAAGTACAACGGTAGTTGTTTCATGTATCTAAGTGAAATATTAAAACAACTACAGCTTGGTAAAGTTTCGAATTTCATGACATTTTCTGACGGTTTTCTGACAGATCTAATTTTGCTTATAAATCACAAGAATTTTTTTTTATTATTTTCCCCTGATAATAGTCACTAATAGAAGTGCAATGGTGCTTGTTTCATGTACATCAATGAAATATTAAAGAAACTGCAGTTTTGTAAAATTTCTAATTTCATGTTTTTTTCCGACAATTTTCCGTTAGATTTGATTTTGCATATAAATCACAAGGACAATTTTTTTTTAATATTTTCCCACATAGTGGTCACTATAAGAAGTACAATGCTATTCATTTCATGTAGCTAAGTACAACATTAAGAAAACTACAGTTTTGCAAAGTTCAAAATTTCATGAATTTTTCCAAATATTTTCTGACGGATCTGATTGTGTACATAATTCACAAGAAAATTACTTTTTATCATCTTGAGTCTTTTGCCATCTATAAAGAAGGCCAATACAAAATTACATGTAAAATAAATAAAAAAGTAAATACGCACACACACATCATGTATTACAATAGCATTAAATCATGAACACGACACAGCAACTGAGCAAAGATGATCAGTGTGGTTCTATCTTTGTAACATTAAAACAACTGTATGAACTTACAACCACATGAAAGGATTTGTTGATTGTGAATTAGAACCACAAACTGACAATACTAGTATCCCATTACACAACACTTGTTTTATTGGGCAAAGCCAATGACTGCTATGATTGACAAGCCAATTAACTCGTAATACACTGTGGCACAAAATGCCAATAATAGTCCCCCAATACACTACACTTGTTACATTGGGCAAATCCCATAACTACTATAATTGCCAAACCAATTAACTTGTAATATACTGTGGTTAAACCCATTGTTATCATCAACAATAGGGCGTACTATTATACTTACTTGTCGATGATTATATACAATTAATAGATACAATAAATCATAATGTTTACTTAATGTATATTATTTTATGTATACTATATAGTGACAAATACAAAGATATACTCTTATTCTGTAATCTTAATATATAAAAAACTGGTATATAAATATCAAATACAAAAACAGTAGGCCCTACATCAAAATAATTTATAACGATACAAAATTTTATAAACAAATAATAATACAATAAATTAATTGAAACATAAATTATCATAAATTGTAATAATGTAACCAACACACAATATTATGTATATGCTAAATAGCTCAACAGTTGTATAATTAAACTAAAGTAATACCAATAAATAAACTAATAATATATTAATATAAACATCAATAAGTTACATTAAACATGGCAGCAATGAATTACTCAGGTGTAGGCATATGTACTTGGCAGTATTAATCAGAGTCACCCGCTGTCGATCACATCGCTATCCGAGTCACGAGTGCATTGTATACCATGATGCACTGCGCGCATACAGGGAAGAAGGCAAAATGGCGATATCATTTTAGACGGGGGTTCCATAAACGGACGTTGTGCATGTTTGTGCTATCAATTGGTAAGCCATCACCGTAATCACGTTATCGTTCACACAATTCTTTACCCATCGGCATATGCTTTCCGCTGAAACCAACTAACTAAATACTCACAAAACATCGTCAAACATAGGCCATTTTAAATCCATAATTACTATAATTTTTTATCGACGGATTACAATGATATTTTCAGATTCATTTCCCTCTGAATTTCCTCTTTCTTCATCACATTTCAATATGGATGTACTCATTAACATAATCTCGCAAATCAGTTTGATAGGTGGGGCCTGTCAACGTGATCTAAGATGGCCGCACGCGTAAATCAAGAAAACCAAAATACGACACTGAGAGTAAAAAAATAATTACCGCTAATAAACACCGCCAAAAAATATTTTTTCAGCGTAGGTACACACATTGACATTATTACAACATAAGAAAATTCACAAACCAACAGGTATAATGCATGATAATAAACTATGGCCACTAAACTGGGACCCCTGTCTCCCATGTTGTCAGAAGGGGAGGTAAATTGGTCTGACCTCCCTACATTAGGCATTTGATTAGTACCAGTGAGTGACTAGTATAGAGTTAAGTCTTAAGTCAAGAGCAGACAGTAGTGATTAGTGTCCACAGTGTCACTGTCAGTGACTGACAGTCTCAATCTGTCAGACACAGTGTCAATTTCAATAATAGAAAAGGAAAGAAGGGGTCTGTTTGCCTGACATTGTGTCCTTCTCATTCTGCTGTCAATGGCTGCAAATTACAACATATTTGTCACAATGATTGTCACTGTGTCAGGGACAGAATGTTGAAATAAAAAATTGTAATCTCAAAACAGTAAATAAATGTGTAATTACCAATAGTTTGACGTGTTGACCTTCCAATTCCCTTACTCACTCAGTCCTTTTTTGTCCTTAGGACCTAGCATAAGGCTTCTACAAGAGAACACCACTGCTGTTGGTGAACAGTCCAAGTATTGATTGTATTCTATGTCAGCTGGCATGCCTTCATTTCACCGCAAAGGGACATTAAATATTGTCATTGTAATTTCCTTTTCCGCTGTCCATCTCCATGTCTCTAACAGTTGACCTCCAAAGCTGTCTCAAATAAACCACATAAATTAATGAAACGATATACTTTTATATGAAAAATCAAGGTCTAGTAAAGGTAAGATAATAACGTCTGAAGTTCTGCATTTATTCTTACACATTGTTGAGAAAAAATATATCCGTGTGTGACAAAAATCATAGTTTTTCAGCCACTACTCTGTATACATGTATATTGTGGTTACAATTTGATAGTTCTTATGTAGGTGTCAATCTATTAATTAAATAATAATACCAAAATTCCACACTTACAACCTTGATATGCAAATTATGCAGACATTGTCACAGTAAGTTACACTTCAACTCTCCCCGTTTCCAACTAACCATTAATATGATACATGCTTTTTAACACAGAATTATATATATATATATATATATATTATTTATATAAATGACTAGATTAATTGATTATATATTTATACCAGCGTTATACTGCTGTTGTCATATGAAGTTGGAAATAAATATGATTTGAATTGATAATATGTGCATTGATGCATATAATGAGTGAACGTTTGTAAGGAGATAGTTCTGAAATGGTTTTGGTGTTTTATTTTTTAGCATATGGAATGAGCGTTGAATGCAGACATCTGTCCAGGTAGAGAAGTGCCCTGACTGACACGCTGTTTCTGTCTGTGTCTGTGCCCATGTAGCAACGATGCTCGAGTATGAAAACCAGATCTTCCTTGATGCCTTCCATGATGACGGCCTGCTAATTCTGGCCAGGTATGGCGGTACTGAGTCTTTCTTTTCTTTCTTCAAGTCTGTGATGTTTATTCTGACAATTTCCCATGCATTCTGCAGCAAGATGTTGTAGAAAGTGGTAAAAAAACTGTGGTGAGACTACTAAAATGTTGGCTTCTGTATAGAATGTATAAACTTACTAATTGATTACACATGGTGCATTTTTCCTGGAAAGATTGGAGGCTCTGTATGCCAATAAACAAACTTCTGAATGGACATAAAATTATTTCATTTTGTTAACATTAGAAACTGGAACAATTGCATGCATGTGCATGGTTGTTTGGATGAGGAAGAAATAATGTAAAATGATGCTGACTTAGTTTATCTTGTATGATGAATAGTACAATAATCACATGATGTGGCAGAATATTTGTAATGATTGATAATATTACAGGTAATTATTCTAAGTATATATCAGCATGTGTTCTTTTTTTAGGGGCTTGGGGATCGAGAGAATTTTTGTGAACTTCCTGAAGTTGTATTGTGATCCTGGCAGTTTAGTGCTAGTCCTGAACACCGCATCATATGAGGAGGTTTGTCAATTGAAGTTACATAACTTGTGTATTTTTATTAATGCCCTTTAATTTGCACTTTGGCTATTTCCAATTATTGTCTGCATTACAAACTATAAAGTAACAGAATGATTCTATTCTGAGTAACATACTTTATAAATACAAATGTATACAGACATAACGGTGTCTTTGTAAGAAGCACATGTTCTGTGTATTATTTTTGATAACTATCATATTGGCCAGCTATATTTAAGAATTAGTTTAGAATGGTGTTAAACAGACAGATGATTTTTGTAACATATCCCAATGGCTTAACTGAAATATCTGTTATTTAATAACTCTATGATTTACATAATGCATAATGAATAGTCTTCAATAAACGTTATCCTATGGAAGATACTGGTGGCAACTCTGGAGATTAGTACCTGTTTACGGCTCCTGATTGCACATTGAGAGATGTGACCCTACGTATGCTTATAAGGAGCGCTAGAGAGACATGGTGAATTGTTGATATACTGGGACTGGATCTGTAAAGTTGTGAATACACACGGCCACATTAGGTTACCGCAGTTGATGTCAAAAGAACAATTAACCATTTCAGTGTCAGCCAAAATTTTGCTGACATACAAGAAGTGCCAAGTCTTTATTTGAGACTTGCATGCTGCTCTGATCTTGTAATATTATGCGCTTAGTGTTCAAATATCACCAACTAAACTATTTCATTTTTTGTTACGACTTCCGGTTTATTTTTGCCATAAAACTAGCGCAAATCTAAACATAATTGTAAAACCAGCAGCCAAAAACATCCCTTTTGTAATGATTAATCTTGTTGGTCAGTTTAAAATGGTGTCAGACACCAGGCAACGCCAGTACACGTTGCAAAACGAAATTGACGCAATCGGCTGCGTAGCATTTCTTGGCAAAAACAGACATCGGTGGAATCAGCTCTGTGGCACTGAAACAGTTGAGTCAGAGACAGACCAAGGAAGCACTTAACCAACCTCACATAGATATGTTGCTGACTTCCACAATAGTAATGGCATGCTTGTTTACCTAGGAGTACTTCATTGAACAGCTGATGAAAGATGGAGAAAGGCCACTGCCAAAAGTGATCACATCTGAATATACTGCCAATGACAGGTTTGTGTTTGATGTTGAGAACATTTTCTTACAATTTGAGTCAATCTTGTTGTTGTTGTAGTCCCTTTTAAAATAAAAACACTGAAAATATATTTTACCACCACACATACTATAAAACATGATAATGCTACTCAAACTTTGCTACTTTGACACTGTAAAAATTAAAATAAGTTTGTAGGTGTGTCTGTAAAGTACTGTGATCTGTTGTTTACAGTTGTAAAAACAAAAATGTTTTGTGAAAATATAGGGGGGGGGAGGGGGGAAGTGCATTGAGCAGTTTAAGTACTGGATACTGCACTGTATAATAACTTCTTCCTTTTTACGGCCAATATCAATTTTCTGATTATTATGTCATATGGAGGTTGCGAAGATGGTGCGGTTTTATAGATATCTTGGATGTGGGAAGAGGGGGGTTAGATGACGTGGTAGAGTAAAGGTAGGGGGGTGGGCAGGAGGGGGAGGGCTGGAGGGGGATGTGATACTTACAGGTAGGCGGCAAGGGTGGCCTTGAAGCAGTCCAGAGACTCAGCCACCACTACCTCCTGGGACAGGCCACTCTATTCCGGGATTGTGCCAGGGACTAACAATGTACATACCATCTGCTGGTACTGTTACATTTTAACGTATTCTGCATGTTACAGACACGGTGTGTACATGGAGGGAGGTGTGTTGTTTGTGACGTCTCGGATACTGGTGGTCGACCTGCTCACAAACAGAGTTCCCATAGAACACGTCTCAGGCATTCTTGTCTACAATGCACACAAGTAGGCAACTTCTTATGACTTACTACACGTCACGGTGGGCAACGTAACAAGTTACTCCTTCCATGAAAGTTAAATAATTCTCCTGCAACAAACTTGATATTTTAACCCAGATACTCTTCTTAGTTGCTACTTGTAAACTTAAGCAATTAATTTTACACAATGATGTTAATATATAACAATTTTCAATCACGATTATATATTCTATAACTGCACGCTGTTTTTGTTTTCAATATAATGATATTTACATTGAAATATACAAAAAGGAGTATAACATTATTTAATGTTCTTCCCTTGTTGTGCTCATTATGTTATTATATATGATTTGTCTTAATTTGATTTGTATTCTATGTATTGTAAAGAGTTACAATAAATTTGATTTGAATTTGATTTGAACTTTGTTGTGGTTTCATAATAATCGCTGATGTGGGATCTGATACCAGACATTTATCAACACATTTAACATGGCATTCGATTGATGCTTTTATGATAGGTTTCATATTATTATATTTTACTGTAACTAGTGTAATTTGTACAACATGTATATTAGTGATGTCGGAATTACATATACAATGAAAGACGAGCCAACAGAGTGCAGTGGCTTCTAGAGCCATGGCAGTGAGTGGTACTTACTGACAGATCTCTTACTTCCAGAATCATTGAGTCATGTCAAGAAGCATTTATTTTGCGGCTCTATCGAGAGAAAAACAAGGTAATACTAAGAAGTATACTGGTGACGTGTCGGCTGTTCTAGAGACTGCACGATGAATGTCTTACAAAATCATCTAATAGCATGACATTCGTGAATACGGATGTGTATACATTTGCAGCCTTCAGCGTAATATATTTTTGTACTTGCATTCAAGTATTTACAATTGTAATAAATATATAACATACCAGAATTGTATCATCACAGAACGATGATGCCTAGACAATGTTAAATATGTAATGCATTGGTTGAAATCATAATGTATGCTAGGTTGATTAGAGAAACCAGTTAGGGGTGAAAGCATCTATTTTGTATCTTGGCATTTTTAGAACTAAGAATCACTAACACTTTGAATAATACAATTTGTGATTATTATCTTTAAAAAGTGGTATTGATGCAATTTTTAGTGTAATGTGAAACTGAAAAACCTTAAACCCCAAATTCTTAAAACTTTAATTCATGGGGTAGTTCACATCACTACCCCCATATCCTTGTTCACAGTTGGATCACAATGGTGTCAACATAAAATTAAATTCTTGCAGTCTAGTATGTGATCCAAACTGAAGCTATATATCACACACGTGACCTGTCACACACGTGACCTGTCACACTTGTGACCTGTTACACATGTGACCTGTCACACCTGTGACCTGTCACAGTGAACCGGGTATTAAGTCCCACAAACCAGAACTAACTCTAGGTCATGTTCCATAAATGTTGTGATTATAATCTCGTCTTTCATTGTTCACAAAAAACCTTGTTTCTCAAAATGTTTTTTAAAGGAAATAAAAATAAGGCATTAGCTAAAATCCTTTTTCCATGTGTACGCACAGTTTAACCTTGTATATAACATTTGACAACACTAAAAAAAATACAGAAAAATACATTTGTAGCATAAATTCGATTTTAAACCCGTCTGTGTGGCGATTCCCGCGGAAAATAAAATTTAATGAGCTAGGCGATCACGTGGTATCGGGACGTCACTTATGACCCACACTCGCATCAGGCCGACCCTTTCCATGCATTCAGAGCATGTTTACAAGTATAGCTTTTAGGTCGAAACGAGCGTCAGAATGAGTTATTGTGCAATATTCCGATGAAATACAAACACTAGTCATCATAGAGGAACAAGCAGTTATCTTACCGTTCCACATGAATCGAATTTTATTCAAAACAATGAATGCGAATGTGCCTACAAGTCGACTAGGTTTCGCCGAGCTTGGGCTCGTTTTCAGAATAATTATATCGAATGCAACCAACGAGAGATAATCTACACCAATAAACATACATAGCAAACATATCGTATCCAGCTACAGAAAGTAATGTGTATAATCTCATAATATCACTAGAATATCGATGTATTAAGGAGGAGTTGTTCAATTTATCATAACAACTTAAATCAGTCAGTGAATTTCTATCGGTCCTGCTAGCTCGGTTGGTAAAGGCTTAGTGTTCATTTTGCAATCGGGCGATGCCGGTTCAAACCCCACACCAAACCATTGATTTTTTTACACTTTTTTTGGTTTATGTTTTCACAAAGTAATATAAACCAAATCATTTTTATACTATGATGCACTGTTTATAAATATTTTGGTAGTAATTATTTATTCGCCACAAAAATAAAAATATGGGAATTATATAACGATTTTTCTAAATTTTATTCATCCAAACAAATATAATGTAATGGATATATAATTTATTAATCGTATATATATTGTATGGTAATATATTGTAATTATATATGTGAAAACAAATGGTGATCTGTCTGGATAAATAAAATTTAGAAACATCGTGTTATATATAATGACCATATTTTCATTTTTGTGGCAAATAAATAATTACTACCAAAATATTTACAAACAGTGCATCATAGTATAAAATTATTTGGTTTATATTACTTCGCGAAAACATAAACCCAAAAAACTCCTCCTTCATACATCGATATTCTAGTGATATTATGTGATTATACACGTTACTTTCATTCAATTCATTCAATTTTAGCAAAAAGTAAAAAACTACTGAAGATATTTCAACAAATCAGTAATCATTTTATAGCTCATGCTCTGTGGAATCCAAATCTCACTTATTACCCACTCTGCTGTGACAGACCTCAGATAGCCATAAGTTGTGTACCTTTTCCTTTCTCTGTTGATGTTACAGACGGGCTTTGTGAAGGCCTTCTCTGACCGGGCTCAGGCCTTCACAATGGGCTTCTGTCATGTGGAACGAGTCATGAGGAACTTGTTTGTTCGCAAGCTCTACCTCTGGCCACGCTTCCAAGCCCTCGTAGTGTCAAACCTCGATCAGCACAAGGTCGGGGAACAAACTCTGTGTGTGTAGGATAGAAAATACTTTAACCTAGTTCGTTTGTTCATTCGTTCACTTGCTTGTTCATTTCTTCTTTCATTCGTTTGCTTGCTTATTTGTTCATTCTTTCTTTTGTTCATTTATTCCTTCCTTCATTCATTCATCCCTTCCTTCGTTTGTCAATTCCTTCATTCACTCACTCGTTGGTTCATTCCTTCACTCACTTGTTCATTCGTTCTTTCATTCATTGTCTTCTTGCTTAAATTGTACAACACAAGGCTTGCACAAGATTTTGCCAGATCTGTCAGTGTTAATACATGTGTTTTGTGGTGATTGAGGTGGGTGTGGTAGAACTGCACCTAGAGATGACTGCTGCCATGCGTGCATGCCAGGCAACACTGCTGGACCTCATTGACGGATGTGTGAAGGAGCTGAAACTTGGCAACACACGGGTAAGTCGTAATAGACTAGGAGATTAAAAAAAATCCAAAGAATCAATGTAATCAAACTGAAGTATTCTAAATATTGAATGGTTATGAAGATTTTTCTTGTAGTATTTATTTCAAGCTTGAAGGAGTGGACCAAGTGGTTGTAGTTTTGTTACATATTTCAGTGTTCGCGCTGATTCCGTTTTTGCACGGTTTTTCGAGGTGAGATGTGGTTTTTCAAGTTTCACTACGTACCACGGAGACACGGACGTGGTTTACCACGTTTTGCTGCATCCCTTCGATGCAATTCTATGGTTCTTCAAAGTTATTTCTAGTCTCACGTTATACATGTTGCTTACAAAGAAATATGACAGATATCCAAATTGTGTGTCAACAACCGGACTTTTGTTTCACAACGAAATGGTGCCGCCACTTAGCGACCAAACTATGAAAAATGGAACACTGAATAGTAGTTCCCAATAATGTGCGTCATACCGCCTAACAGCTAATTCGCAAACTAGGTAGAATGACTTTAGTGTGGCATCCGGTCAACGTTTTTGACATCATGGCATCGCCGGCGGCTAAGAAACCAAAAAGAGATCGAAAATTTGATACTCACTGACTGGCTGTCGGAATTAAGCTGACTAACATTTTAACACCTTTGGACCCAATTTTTGATTTGGGACCCCGTTTTTTCAGGCCCACGGGGTCCCAGGACCCCAATTTTTAAAACCCTAACGTGAACACTGATATTTACCTCATGTAGTGGGATAAAGTATTTAAAATGTTGACCAGTTGAAAAAATACTTATTATAATATTTGAGACTTGATGATACCTGTTCCTTGTATGAATGCTAGCAGTATGACAAACAGCTAAAGAAGTGATATGACTTAATGTGCCTATGGTTTCTTTGGCCACGTACCATAGGATGCTTGCTGCTTTGAAAGACAGCTGTTTTTCAGACACAGCTAGCCGTGAAAGTTAGGTGGGTAGACCGTGGCACCCACAGTAGGCATTCAATTTGAGAATAATGCTGTGATTACATGTGATATTGCACATGTTTTTTGTGTTCTTCTCTCCAGCTAGACACAGATGAGATCACAGTGGAGAACGCTCTCACACGCACCTTTGACAAGATTGTACAAATCTACCTCGATCCTGTCTGGCATCAGCTCAGCCAAAAAACAAAACAACTTGTCGGTGATATCAAGATGCTGCGTCACTTTGTACAGTACGTGTTCTCTGCCATACAGCTCATCACGTTGTTGTTTGGATTCCTCAGATCTAGCTTGAATGGTTTGGCCAATGGACCTGTTTGTGTGCAGGTCCCTCCCTGTTATTGAATGAATTGAATGAAAGTTTATTCAACAACAACAACAACATAATACATGCACAATATTCAAAAACAACATAATACATGCACAATATTCAAAAACAACATAATACATGCACAATATTCAAAAACAACATAATACATGCACAATATTCAAAAACAACATAATACATGCACAACATACAATACACAAAAATGCAAGTATACAATTGTAAGTAAGTCACAGTTTTGAAGTCAAAAAGGGCAAGAAGAAGTGTGTCACTTATAACACTTGCCCAAATTACAATTGATATAATTACAATCAAGAATATTTTACAATATGCAACATGCGTGATTACAACATACATTTTATATTTTTAAAAGAATGAAATATATATATAACCAATACCACTTGTGCTAAAGAATAACAATTTGTGAAGTCCAATGTATAGACAATACATTTTTAGTAAGTAAGCAAAATATTATCAGTGTATTTTTTTGAGGCAATGGAGGTTTTTAGAACATATTAAAGAATTGTCTAGAGAATTCCATAGTGGTACACCTTTAAACGAAAGACACATTCTCTTTAAATTGGTGTGAACAAAATGTTGTTTAAAAGTTGGGCTTTGTCTAGTTGTATATACAGGATTGTACGTAGTAAACAACTTTTGTATGTTCACTGGTAGCAAATTGCTATTTGCCTTGTACATAATAAGTGCAGTTCGTAAATCAACAATATCTGACACTTTCAAGATATGTAATTTAGAGAATAGAGAAGAAGTGTGATCCAACCTCTTAGCTCTACAAATTAAGCGCACCACTCTCTTTTGTAACAATACTAAACAATTTAAGGTAGTAGCCTACGTATTGCCCCATACTTCAATGCAATACATAATGTATGGGAGAAAAAGGGAATGGTATAAAGTAAGCATTTCCTGTTTGTCAATGACAAAGCTGGCTCTATACATTATGGCACAACTCTTTGAGAGTTTAGATTTTATCACAGAAATGTGTTTTTTCCATGTTGATTTATTATCTATCAAAACTCCTAAAAATTTGGTGAATTCAACCTTATTTATTTCTTCCTTACTTATATGTACAGGGACACGTGTCTTTATAATACGTTTGCCAAATAACATATAATTTGTTTTTGATATATTGAGAGAGAGCCTGTTTACTGCAAACCATACATGTAACTTTTCCAATTCAATATTTGTCAACCTGACAAGTTCACCTATATCACTATTACTGTAGAACATGTTGGTATCATCAGCAAATAAGATGAACTTAAAGATGCTTGAAACATTACAAATATCATTTATGTACAAAATAAACAAACTTTGGTCCTAAAACAGATCCTTGTGGGACACCATAAGATATTTTGAGTATTTCTGAATCACAATTATCATAGTGAACAAACTGATTTCTGTTTTTCAAGTAACTCATAATCCACTGATGTGCAACACCACGAATACCATAAAAATATAATTTTGTTGCCAATATATCATGGTTAACCGTATCAAATGCTTTCTTAAGGTCAACAAATATGCCAATGGCATATTTATTATTAGAATAGAATTAGTAATTTCTTCGACCAATTCTATTAAGGCATGAGATGTTGACATGCTTGATCTAAATCCATATTGACTAGAACTGAGTATATTATACTTATCTAGAAAACTATCTAACCTCTCACTGTATAATTTCTCCAGTATTTTTTAGAACTGGGGCAACAAAGAAATAGGTATGTAATTTGTAAATACACCTTATCACCAGACTTAAATACTGGAATGACTTTAGCTGTTTTCATTTGATTAGGAAATATTCCAGAGATAAAGGAAACATTGTATATCTGCTTCAACGGTTTTACAATGTGAGCAATAATGATCTTAATCATGCTCATGTTTAAATCATTACAATCTGTTGACATTTTACCCTTAACATTTTGAACAGTTCTGATAATGTCTTGATCATCAACAGGACTTAGAAACATACTTTTATAAAAATAATTTTCCAAATAATCAAATATATCTACATCATTTTTAGGAAGATTAATTTGTTTTGCAAGATTGAGTCCAACATTTATAAAAAAATTATTAAATCCATTTGTAATTTCCTTCTTTTCATGTATCTCTTTGTCATTGTTCATAAAATAGGCAGGATATGTTGGAGTACTGAGTTGTTTGTTGATTACTCTATTTAGAATTTTCCAGACGCCTTTTATATTATTTTTTTGTTTCTCCAACATTGTGCAGTAATATGCTTTTTCAGCAAACCTTAATATAGATGTTAATTTATTTTTATAATGTTTGTACTTTAATTTAGCTTCATGTGAGCAGGATATAACAAATGCTTTGTGAAGCTTCTTCTTTTTGGCACAAAAACATTTCAAACCTTTAGTGAACCAAGGTTTCTTATAAAAGTCACTTTTTCATGAAATAATTTTTATAGGGCAATGCTTGCTAAACAAGCCTATAAATTTGTTTAAAAATAGATCATACGCCTGATTTACATTATGTAAGTTCAAAATATCATCCCATGATTGTAGACTTAGTTCATGTGAGAGTGAAGTTAAGGTGTCTTTATTTATTACTCTAGTATACTGAGTATTCATTTTAGTATTTCTACATATTTGATACTCGCATACTGCAAATATTGGCAGATGGTCACTGATATCATTATACAGAATACCACAGGTGAGACTGTGTCGCTATTCATTTGTGAATATGTTGTCTATCAGAGTAGCTGAAATGTCAGTGACTCTGGTTGGCTTATCAATTAGAGGGTAAAGACCTAGACTATACATCAAATCAAGAAAGTGTTTAATACTGCTGTGTTGTTCATGTTTTAACAAATCAATATTTAGGTCACCACACAGAAATATCGTTTTGTGTGCTTTTACATCATTAAACATGTGTTCTATTTTTTCACAAAATATATCTAAATTTGAACCAGGTGTTCTGTACATACCACTTGATAATAACATTCGCGTGATTCTTTATGGCAAGTTCTACTGTAACACATTCAAAAGTATGTTCGACTTCCATGGATTTTGTTTCAAGTAATCTGCACGACTATTCATTACATAAGCACTGTAGCCAATTAGATTCAAATCATCTATAACATCCAGTTCAGCCCATGTTTCAGATACAGCGACAATATAAAATTTCATATGTAAGTCTTGCAGATAGTAATTAATTATCAGAAGGTTTTTCTTAATACTTCTGGCATTAAAATGAATTAATGATAAGCCATTAAGCTTACACATATTATCATTGAATTCAGTATCAGTGTAATAGTTACATTTTGATGTTGAGTTGTCACAAAAGTTGTTATTTGGATCAATATCATTTTCAAAGTCGAAACTATTATAATCAGTATAACTAGGGGAGGAACATTCAAATTGGGACCAACTATTAACTAATTTGTAAATTTTGTAATCTTGTACATTTGGTGAATTCTCAAAAATAAGTTCATCATCGCTCATATCTTCAAATGGGAAAACTTCACAGCAGAATAACATAGAAAATACCATACCGCCCACATACAATACAATGAGTGTGTCCACAATAATAAAGCAAAGAAGAAATATGCAGCGTCTAATAGTTAGACAGCGTTTGCACAATAATAACAACAACATTGTCAATGATCAGTCAACTCACGCCAGTCCCAGACCAAGGCCCAGGTCTTGGAAGTCTTTCAGGCATTTTACAAGGTGTGTTTTTACACTGACTGGTGGACCGTTTATTCTTATGAACACTGCAGTTTCTCGTCCACGTCTACTGAAGTTTATTTTGCTTGCACAGTAGTCGGGCAGTTTTGGCCAACTCTGCTTGCTTGGCGGTTAAGTGTTCGTTTACGTACACGTTCGTGCCTCTTAGTTTCTTTCCCATTCTCAGAACGTTTGTTTTGGCTTTTCGGTTGGTAAATCGGATGATAATGCGTGGTATTCGACTTCCCGACTTACGATTGGCGCCGCCTAGGGTGTGACAGGCCGATATGTCGCTCTTGGTGATTGGTATTCCCTTCGTTGTGAGGAATGTCACAACGCAGTCCTCCAGTGTTGACATTTCTTCGGGCGGTGCTTCCGCGTCGGCTTCGGTCGTTGTGCTGCTTGCAGCCCGAGCGCATGTTTTGTGGTTTATTTGGAGGCCAGTGATGATTATATCGTCAATCCGAGAGTATTGTTCGAGATCGTCAACTTTTGTTTCAAGTTCACGGATGATTTGGTCTTTCTTTTCGTTAGCTTTCTGTAGTTGGCTGACTTCCTTCAGTAGGTAGGCGATTTCTTTTTGGAATGTTGTAATGCCGGCAATGTCTCGTTGTATTGCGGTCAGCTGTTGCTTCATCTCGGTGAATTCTGAGATGTCGTCATCTTTTCTGCGTGGCGTTGTGCATGGCATCGTGAATTGTGTTGATTGTCGATATTCCTCGGCTTGCCAACAATGTAAACAAAGATGGCTGTTGATTGCACTTCCACTTGTATTTCGAAAGCAATGAGAGTAAAACTATGTAGAGGGACCTGAAAAATTCTTCCTTGAATGAATTAAGTTTTATGCTGTGAATCTTTTGTTTTATACTAAACATTCTAGTTAAAAGCATTATTGGGCTTTCTCTTCAGTGTTGATTGAGATACAGTGGAACCTCACTTTACAGTCACCTTGCCAATGCAGCCACCTAAAATTAAGGTCACCCTAGAACAGTCCTAAATTATCTCCACTGTCAGTCAAGTGTAGGATATAAGTCCAGCTAATACAGTCACCTTACTATTCTGGTCACTTTTGTCCAGTCCCAAAGGTAACCTTAATAGTGAGGTTCCTCTGCTCTTGTTGAGGCATTATTGTAAATATGTAGTTTTATTTCTTTTTAATATTTATATACTTTAAAGGAGTTAATTAAAACTAGGACACTCATATTCTACAGGTAAGATGAATGTTTCAGGTATTTAACGCAGTGTGACTGTGTGAGCTTCTACAACCTAGTTAACTCTGTCAGGTATGTATTCTCTTAGACGTAATTCACAAAACATCACTAGTGTAGGACTAATTCTGTATTCTGTCAATAAGCTCCTGTTTCAAATATGCCTGTGTATCCAGTTCCTAGTGTGTCTAGATTACAACAATAGCTTCCGTGTATTTTGTATGTTGCTAACTGAAGGGACATTTAAGTGAAGTTGACTATTTATGCATTTTTAACTAAGATAATCATTTTAATTGTTTTAAATTTTGCTTGTCTTAATGTTTATGCATATCTACTTTACCAAGTCAATTTAGTAATGTGTTCAATTTATTTATTTTATTGAATTAACTAATTGATTTAACCTAATATTTAACATATTATTTAACCTATTTATTAACTTATTTATTTAGCTTATATATATATACATATTTACTTGTTTTATATTGTTAGCGCCTTTTTTTACCCGGAGACATGGCGCTTTATAAATTCTTCCTTATAATTATATGCAATCGAAGAATGTTTTATTTTGTAGAAATTGGGATCATTGTTAATAATAATCATTTCATTTTACTAAGACATCATGCTACAGTTCTGATAATCATTAGCAGGAAGTGTGCTAATGAGTTCTACTTAATCCTGATTTGATCAGAAACATGGGAATGAGTCGGTTTCAAACCCATAAGTGCCAATAGTGGCTGTTTATTAATTTAGTGTATTTTTATAAATGAAAATATTGCAGGGACACCTTTCAAATTGCAAATACTGTTTTGGGCATACTAACCGTAATTTGGCAGGTAGTGCACCATTGACATGTTTATTCTAGTATTAAGACCAGTAATTAATATAATTATAAGCAAATATTAATCAATAAGGCATGGACATCGTACCTATAAGCCATTGTAACTAAAATCTGGCAACATCGTAAATGTTGGATATTGCACGATTAAGTTGAACTGTTAAATGTATTTCTCTAATAACAGTTCACCGGTCACGCAAGAAACACCTCTAATCCTACCTCACTGCACAGAAGATTTCTTCAACATGTCAAATTCCTAGGAATTTGTGTTGATCTTTCAGGACTAGTGAAAAGAACTTTGGCGCCAATTCTGGGTGGGTTGTTATGGACTCGGCAGACAATCTGTTTGTGGTAAGCTGTTTTTTAGAAATCTCATAGAAATTCACTGCATTGATAATGAGAGTCTTGTGAAGTATTGGATATACAGTACATATTGAGAGTGTTTTTTAATGTTTTTTATGTTTGTATGCTTGAACGGAAAATCTATTGCTCTGAATACACCGTTTTAATTAGCATTTTTAGTGTGGAAAATGTAGTGGTTGATTTTTCAATCTGCATGTACATCAGTACATCTATCAGATAGTAATAGGCGACAATTCTCCAGAGTGGCATTATATATTTATCTGGAAGAAGAAGAAGCAAAAGAGATATGGTATTGTAGTCGTTAACTCATCAGCCAGAGTTTGGAATTAAAATACATTTGTCGTGGTATATTTGGTATAAAAATGTTGGCGATTGTGTATCTCTCGTGACTTGGAAATCATGTTAAGGTTGGTTCTATCTGATCTCAGTTTCGGATTTAAAAGAACGAATGAGGATGACATGCACCCTGGCCCTGACCACCCACAGTGCCAGCATAAAAAGGTCGGCATTGCGATAATGTTACCGATTACTTGAATGAGACCTCATAAGACCATCAAAATTCAATTAGCTACAAAAATACCGACTAGTTAGTTAATAAAATGTTGCCTAGTGTTGTAAACAACTACAGGAGGCTGTGTCATTGTGTTGGACCTTACCCAGTCCGTGGTGTCTCTCTCCACAGCATGCCAAGAGTCGAGTGTTTGGTGCTCCTGCCCCACCTGGCAGTAAAAAGACTGCAGGGAAAGCTGCCAAGACAAAGACAACAAGTAGGGGATAACAGTTATGACACTAATACCTTGGATATGTTGATAGAGAGAAGATTGCACCAAGTCGTTGCTTGTAGTACCTTGCACCAAGTCGTTGCTTGTAGTACCTTGTACCAAGTCGTTGCTTGTAGTACCTTGCACCAAGTCGTTGCTTGTAGTACCTTGCACCAAGTCGTTGCTTGTAGTACCTTGCACCAAGTCGTTGCTTGTAGTACCTTGCACCAAGTCGTTGCTTGTAGTACCTTGCACCAAGTCGTTGCTTGTAGTACCTTGTACCAAGTCGTTGCTTGTAGTACCTTGTACCAAGTCGTTGCTTGTAGTACCTTGTACCAAGTCGTTGCTTGTAGTACCTTGCACCAAGTCGTTGCTTGTAGTACCTTGCACCAAGTCGTTGCTTGTAGTACCTTGCACCAAGTCGTTGCTTGTAGTACCTTGCACCAAGTCGTTGCTTGTAGTACCTTGTACCAAGTCGTTGCTTGTAGTACCTTGCACCAAGTCGTTGCTTGTAGTACCTTGTACCAAGTCGTTGCTTGTAGTACCTTGTACCAAGTCGTTGCTTGTAGTACCTTGTACCAAGTCGTTGCTTGTAGTACCTTGCACCAAGTCGTTGCTTGTAGTACCTTGCACCAAGTCGTTGCTTGTAGTACCTTGCACCAAGTCGTTGCTTGTACCTTGCACCAAGTCGTTGCTTGTAGTACCTTGCACCAAGTCGTTGCTTGTAGTACCTTGTACCAAGTCGTTGCTTGTAGTACCTTGTACCAAGTCGTTGCTTGTAGTACCTTGCACCAAGTCGTTGCTTGTAGTACCTTGCACCAAGTCGTTGCTTGTAGTACCTTGTACCAAGTCGTTGCTTGTAGTACCTTGCACCAAGTCGTTGCTTGTAGTACCTTGCACCAAGTCGTTGCTTGTAGTACCTTGTACCAAGTCGTTGCTTGTAGTACCTTGCACCAAGTCGTTGCTTGTAGTACCTTGCACCAAGTCGTTGCTTGTAGTACCTTGCACCAAGTCGTTGCTTGTAGTACCTTGCACCAAGTCGTTGCTTGTAGTACCTTGCACCAAGTCGTTGCTTGTAGTACCTTGCACCAAGTCGTTGCTTGTAGTACCTTGCACCAAGTCGTTGCTTGTAGTACCTTGCACCAAGTCGTTGCTTGTAGTACCTTGTACCAAGTCGTAGCTTGTAGTACCTTGTACCAAGTCGTAGCTTGTAGTACCTTGCACCAAGTCGTTGCTTGTAGTACCTTGCACCAAGTCGTTGCTTGTAGTACCTTGCACCAAGTCGTTGCTTGTAGTACCTTGTACCAAGTCGTTGTATGCCTGCTGCTTGCGCAAATTAGTTTGCTTGTGGTACCTTGCATGATCGTTGCTTGTAGTACCTTGCGCAAGTCGTTGCTTATGAGTACCTTGCGCAAAGTCGTTGCTTATGAGTACCTTGCGCCAGAGTGGATTTGCTTGTAATTACCTTGCACCAGAGTCGTTGCTTGTAGTACCTTTACCAGTCGTTTAGCGTAATTTTACCAAGTCGTTGCTTGTAGTACCTTGCACCAAGTCGTTGCTTGTAGTACCTTGCACCAAGTCGTTGCTTGTAGTACCTTGTACCAAGTCGTTGCTTGTAGTACCTTGTACCAAGTCGTTGCTTGTAGTACCTTGCACCAAGTCATTGCTTGTAGTACCTTGCACCAAGTCGTTGCTTGTAGTACCTTGTGCCAAGTCGTTGCTTTTAGTACCTTGTACCAAGTCGTTGCTTGTAGTACCTTGTACCATGTCGTTGCTTGTAGTACCTTGCACCAAGTCGTTGCTTGTAGTACCTTGTACCAAGTCGTTGCTTGTAGTACCTTTACCAAGTCGTTGCTTGTAGTACCTTGCACCAAGTCGTTGCTTGTAGTACCTTGTACCAAGTCGTTGCTTGTAGTACCTTGCACCAAGTCGTTGCTTGTAGTACCTTGTACCAAGTCGTTGCTTGTAGTACCTTGCACCAAGTCGTTGCTTGTAGTACCTTGCACCAAGTCGTTGCTTGTAGTACCTTGCACCAAGTCGTTGCTTGTAGTACCTTGCACCAAGTCGTTGCTTGTAGTACCTTTACCTTTACCTTTACCTTTACCAATGACAACACTCGTGGACATTTTTAAATAAGTGTAAAAGTTTATGCAGAAAAATACAATTAACTTGGTTGGATTGATGTGCAACATACATGTGATTGGGGTAATAGAGACTACCTCAAATAGCATGTTTCTTATTGCTAGAGAATGAATATGTCTTAACGCAGGCATCTTGCAGTAAATTTTTCCTGAAATACATATGAATGGTTTCCTTTGATGTGTAGATGCTATGGCATAACAAGTTGTCACCACTGTGTTACAGATTGTTTGTCGATTAAGGATACATGTGTTATATTGTAATTGCAGTATGAGTGATATATATATAATTATATTGTAATTGCAGTATGAGTGATATATATGTATATATATATATATATGACTATACAGTGGGACCTCTCTATTAAGACCACCCTTGGAAATGGACGAAGGTGACCTGAATAGCGAGGTGACCTTATTAGCGGGACTACTTTCCTATACTTGACTGTTACGGATATTATTTGGGACTGTCCCAGGGTGACCTTAATTGCGAGGCGGCTGTATTAATGAGGAGACCGTAAAGTTCACCTGTATAGTATATGTAAATTGTATTTAGAAGAGATTACAGGTGTGTTTGTTCTGGTGTTGCCGTTCAGACACACCGCTGGAAGAGAATCCAAAGTGGGTGGCTCTGAGGGACATCCTCGATGAAATTGATGAAGAGAACAAGCGGCTGGTGGCAGAAGACCAGCCTCCGCAGCGAGTGCTTGTGGTTGCCGTGGACGACCGCACCTGCTCACAGATCAAACAGGTCGGCACGTCAACACTAAAATAAAGTTTGGAATTTTCCATGAATAGTTTATAGCAAGTAGTAAGGCAGCAGTTGTAATTGTTTCTGTTTCATGCTATCAGATTAGTCAAATGTCACTATGGGTCTACGATAAGTAAGCAACATAATCATCTATTATATCGGCTGTTAATGTTGATAAGCCATCTTTCAAGAGGAAAGAGGAAATCCCCATAGGTGGAGAGAAAGATCATTGCTGTTTCCTTACTCTAGTCTGCGGTGTTACTGTCATCGATACTAATTGTTGATTTTTGTTTTCTTTCTTCCATTTCTGATCTCATTCCACTGTTGTCTCCACCACCCATCTCTACTGCTCTATCTCTTACTGCTGTCTCCATCATCCACCTCCACTGCTCTCTTACAGTTGTCACCACCAACCATCTCCACTGCTCTATCTCTTACAGTTGTCACCACCACCCATCTCCACTGCTCTATCTCTTACAGTTGTCACCACCACCCATCTCCACTGATCTATCTTTTACAGTTGTCACCACCACCCATCTCCACTGCTCTATCTCTTACAGTTGTCACCACCACCCATCTCCACTGCTCTATCTCTTACAGTTGTCACCACCACCCATCTCCACTGATCTGTCTCTTACAGTTGTCATCACCACCCATCTCTACTGCTCTAACTCTTACTGCTGTCTCCATCATCCACCTCCACTGCTCTCTTACAGTTGTCACCACCACCCATCTCCACTGCTCTATCTCTTACAGTTGTCACCACCACCCATCTCCACTGCTCTATCTCTTACAGTTGTCACCACCACCCATCTCCACTGATCTATCTTTTACAGTTGTCACCACCACCCATCTCCACTGCTCTATCTCTTACAGTTGTCACCACCATCCATCTCCACTGCTCTATCTCTTACAGTTGTCACCACCACCCATCTCCACTGATCTGTCTCTTACAGTTGTCACCACCACCCATCTCTACTGCTCTATCTCTTACTGCTGTCACAACCACCCATCTCCACTGCTCTATCTCTTACTGCTGTCACCACCACCCATCTCCACTGCTCTATCTCTTACTGCTGTCACAACCACCCATCTCCACTGATCTGTCTCTTACAGTTGTCACCACCACCCATCTCCACTGATCTATCCCTTACAGTTGTCACCACCACCCATCTCCACTGATCTATCTCTTACAGTTATCAACACCACCCATCTCCACTGATCTGTCTCTTACAGTTGTCACCACCACCCATCTCCACTGATCTATCTCTTACAGTTGTCACCACCACCCATCTCCACTGATCTATCTCTTACAGTTATCACCACCACCGATCTCCACTGATCTATCTCTTACAGTTATCACCACCACCCATCTCCACTGCTCTATCTCTTACAGTTGTCACCACCACCCATCTCCACTGATCTATCTCTTACTGCTGTCACCACCACCCATCTCCGCTGATCTATCTCTTACAGTTATCACCACCACCGATCTCCACTGATCTATCTCTTACAGTTATCACCACCACCCATCTCCACTGATCTATCCCTTACAGTTGTCACAACCACCCATCTCCACTGATCTATCCCTTACAGTTGTCACCACCACCCATCTCCACTGATCTATCTCTTACTGCTATCACCACCACCCATCTCCACTGATCTATCTCTTACAGTTATCACCACCACCCATCTCCACTGATCTATCTCTTACAGTTATCACCACCACCCATCTCCACTGATCTATCCCTTACAGTTGTCACCACCACCCATCTCCACTGATCTATCTCTTACAGTTATCACCACCACCCATCTCCACTGATCTATCCCTTACAGTTGTCACCACCACCCATCTCCACTGATCTATCTCTTACAGTTGTCACCACCACCCATCTCCACTGATCTATCTCTTACAGTTTTCACCACCACCCATCTCCACTGATCTGTCTCTTACAGTTATCACCACCACCCATCTCCACTGATCTATCTCTTACAGTTGTCACCACCAACCATCTCCACTGATCTATCTCTTACTGCTGTCACCACCACCCATCTCCACTGATCTATCTCTTACAGTTGTCACCACCACCCATCTCCACTGATCTATCTCTTACAGTTGTCACCACCACCCATCTCCACTGATCTATCTCTTACAGTTGTCACCACCACCCATCTCCACTGATCTATCTCTTACAGTTATCACCACCACCCATCTCCACTGATCTATCTCTTACAGTTATCACCACCACCCATCTCCACTGATCTATCCCTTACAGTTGTCACCACCACCCATCTCCACTGATCTATCTCTTACAGTTGTCTCCACCACCCATCTCCACTGATTTATCCCTTACAGTTGTCACCACCACCCATCTCCACTGCTCTATCCCATACAGTTGTCACCACCACCCATCTCCACTGATCTATCTCTTACAGTTGTCACCACCACCCATCTCCACTGATCTATCTCTTACAGTTGTCACCACCACCCATCTCCACTGATTTATCTCTTATAGTTGTCACCACCACCCATCTCCACTGATCTATCCCTTACAGTTGTCACCACCACCCATTTCCACTGATCTATCCCTTACAGTTGTCACCACCACCCATCTCCACTGCTCTATCTTTTACAGTTGTCACCACCACCCATCTCCACTGATCTATCTCTTACAGTTGTCACCACCACCCATCTCCACTGATCTATCCCTTACAGTTGTCACCACCACCCATCTCCACTGATCTATCCCTTACAGTTGTCACCACCACCCATCTCCACTGCTCTATCTCTTACAGTTGTCACCACCACCCATCTCCACTGCTCTATCTCTTACAGTTGTCTCCACCACCCATCTCCACTGATCTATCTCTTACAGTTGTTACCACCACCCATCTCCACAGATCTATCTCTTACAGTTGTCACCACCACCCATATCCACAGATCTATCCCTTACAGTTGTCTCCACCACCCATCTCCACTGATCTGTCTCTTACAGTTGTCACCACCACCCATCTCCACTGATCTATCTCTTACTGCTATCACCACCACCCATCTCCACTGATCTATCTCTTACTGCTGTCACCACCACCCATCTCCTCTGATCTATCTCTTACAGTTGTCACCACCATCCATCTCCACTGATCTATCTCTTACAGTTGTCACCACCACATCTCCACTGATCTATCTCTTACAGTTATCACCACCACCCATCACCACTGATCTATCCCTTACAGTTGTCACCACCACCCATCTCCACTGATCTATCTCTTACAGTTGTCACCACCACCCATCTCCACTGATCTATCTCTTACAGTTATCACCACCACCCATCTCCACTGATCTGTCTCTTACAGTTGTCACCACCACCCATCTCCACTGATCTATCTCTTACTGCTGTCACCACCACCCATCTCCACTGATCTATCTCTTACAGTTGTCACCACCACCCATCTCCACTGATCTATCTCTTACAGTTGTCACCACCACCCATCTCCACTGATCTATCTCTTACAGTTATCACCACCACCGATCTCCACTGATCTATCCCTTACAGTTGTCTCCACCGTCCATCTCCACTGATCTATCCCTTACAGTTGTCACCACCACCCATCTCCACAGCTCTATTTCTTACAGTTGTCACCACCACCCATCTCCACTGATCTGTCCCTTACAGTTGTCACCACCACCCATCTCCACTGATCTATCCCTTACAGTTATCACCACCACCCATCTCCACTGATCTGTCTCTTACAGTTGTCACCACCACGCATCTCCACTGCTCTATCTCTTACAGTAATCACCACCACCCATCTCCACTGATCTATCCCTTACAGTTGTCACCACCACCCATCTCCACTGATCTATCTCTTACAGTTATGAACACCACCCATCTCCACTGCTCTGTCTCTTACAGTTGTCACCACCACCCATCTCCACTGCTCTATCTCTTACAGTTGTCTCCACCACCCCTCTCCACTGATCTGTCTCTTACAGTTGTCACCACCACCCATCTCCACTGATCTATCCCTTACAGTTGTCACCACCACCCATCTCCACTGATCTATCTTTTACAGTTATCAACACCACCCATCTCCACTGATCTGTCTCTTACAGTTGTCACCACTACCCATCTCCACTGATCTGTCTCTTACAGTTGTCACCACCACCCATCTCCACTGCTCTATCTCTTACAGTTATCAACACCACCCATCTCCACTGATCTGTCTCTTACAGTTGTCACCACCACCCATCTCCACTGCTCTATCCCTTACAGTTGTCACCACTACCCATCTCCACTGATCTATCTCTTACAGTTGTCACCACCACCCATCTCCACTGATCTGTCTCTTACAGTTGTCTCCACCACCCATCTCCACTGCTCTATCTCTTACAGTTGTCACCACCACCCATCTCCACTGATCTATCTCTTACAGTTGTCACCACCACCCATCTCCACTGATTTATCCCTTACAGTTGTCTCCACCACCCATCTCCACTGATCTGTCTCTTACAGTTGTCACCACCACCCATCTCCACTGATTTATCTCTTATAGTTGTCACCACCACCCATCTCCACTGATCTATCCCTTACAGTTGTCACCACCACCCATTTCCACTGATCTATCCCTTACAGTTGTCACCACCACCCATCTCCACTGCTCTATCTTTTACAGTTGTCACCACCACCCATCTCCACTGATCTATCTCTTACAGTTGTCACCACCACCCATCTCCACTGATCTATCCCTTACAGTTGTCACCACCACCCATCTCCACTGATCTATCTCTTACAGTTGTCACCACCACCCATCTCCACTGATCTATCTCTTACAGTTGTCACCACCACCCATCTCCACTGATCTATCTCTTACAGTTATCACCACCACCCATCTCCACTGATCTATCTCTTACAGTTGTCACCACCACCCATCTCCACTGATCTATCTCTTACAGTTATCACCACCACCGATCTCCACTGATCTATCTCTTACAGTTATCACCACCACCCATCTCCACTGCTCTGTCTCTTACAGTTGTCACCACCACCCATCTCCACTGCTCTATCTCTTACAGTTGTCACCACCACCCATCTCCACTGATCTATCTCTTACTGCTGTCACCACCACCCATCTCCGCTGATCTATCTCTTACAGTTGTCACCACCACCCATCTCCACTGATCTATCTCTTACAGTTGTCACCACCACCCATCTCCACTGATCTATCTCTTACAGTTGTCACCACCACCCATCTCCACTGATCTATCTCTTACAGTTATCACCACCACCCATCTCCACTGATCTATCTGACACTGTCTCTTACAGTTGTCACCACCACCCATCTCCACTGATCTATCCCTTACAGTTGTCACCACCACCCATCTCCACTGATCTATCTCTTACAGTTGTCACCACCACCCATCTCCACTGATCTATCTCTTACAGTTGTCACCACCACCCATCTCCACTGATCTATCTCTTACAGTTGTCACCACCACCCATCTCCACTGATCTATCTCTTACAGTTATCACCACCACCGATCTCCACTGATCTATCCCTTACAGTTGTCTCCACCGTCCATCTCCACTGATCTATCCCTTACAGTTGTCACCACCACCCATCTCCACAGCTCTATTTCTTACAGTTGTCACCACCACCCATCTCCACTGATCTGTCCCTTACAGTTGTCACCACCACCCATCTCCACTGATCTATCCCTTACAGTTATCACCACCACCCATCTCCACTGATCTGTCTCTTACAGTTGTCACCAACACCCATCTCCACTGCTCTATCTCTTACAGTTATCACCACCACCCATCTCCACTGATCTATCCCTTACAGTTGTCACCACCACCCATCTCCACTGATCTATCTCTTACAGTTATGAACACCACCCATCTCCACTGCTCTGTCTCTTACAGTTGTCACCACCACCCATCTCCACTGCTCTATCTCTTACAGTTGTCTCCACCACCCCTCTCCACTGATCTGTCTCTTACAGTTGTCACCACCACCCATCTCCACTGATCTATCCCTTACAGTTGTCACCACCACCCATCTCCACTGATCTATCTCTTACAGTTATCAACACCACCCATCTCCACTGATCTGTCTCTTACAGTTGTCACCACTACCCATCTCCACTGATCTGTCTCTTACAGTTGTCACCACCACCCATCTCCACTGCTCTATCTCTTACAGTTATCAACACCACCCATCTCCACTGATCTGTCTCTTACAGTTGTCACCACCACCCATCTCCACTGCTCTATCTCTTACAGTTGTCTCCACCACCCATCTCCACTGCTCTATCTCTTACTGTTGTCCCACCAAATTTCTCCTCACACAGTTCTGCCATTCCAGTGTCGTCTTCCTCGTCTCATTCCTCCCTACCTCTCACCCACTCTCTTCATTAGCCATTCCCCTTCTTTTTATTCCACGTGTCCAGCCCATGTTAACTGACTCCACACAAGCGTCTTCCTGGAACTCTCTTCCACACCATCCTCCTCCATTAGCTCATCACCAGCGCCCTCCTGGAACTCTCTTCCACACCAACCTCCTTCCTCAGCTCCTCACCGGCGTCCTCCTGGAACTCTCTTCCACACCAACCTCCTTCCTCATCTCCTCACCAGCGTCCTCCTGGAACTCTCTTCCACACCAACCTCCTTCCTCAGCTCATCACCAGCATCCTCCTGGAACTCTCTTCCACACCAACCTCCTTCCTTAGCTCCTCACCAGCATCCTCCTGGAACTCTCTTCCACACCAACCTCCTTCCTCAGCTCCTCACCAGCGTCCTCCTGGAACTCTCTTCCACACAATCCTCCTTCCTCAGCTCCTCACCAGTGTCCTCCTGGAACTCTCTTCCACACCAACCTCCTTCCTCAGCTCCTCACCAGCGTCCACCTGGAACTCTCTTCCACACCAACCTCCTTCCTCAGCTCCTCACCAACTTCCTCCTGGAACTCTCTTCCACACCAACCTCCTTCCTCAGCTCCTCACCAGCGTCCTCCTGGAACTCTCTTCCACACCAACCTCCTTCCTCATCTCCTCACCAGCGTCCTCCTGGAACTCTCTTCCACACCAACCTCCTTCCTCAGCTCCTCACCAGCATCCTCCTGAAACTCTCTTCCTCACAATCCTCCTTCCTCAGCTCCTCACCAGTGTCCTCCTGGAACTCTCTTCCACACCAACCTCCTTCCTCAGCTCCTCACCAGCGTCCTCCTGGAACTCTCTTCCACACCAACCTCCTTCCTCAGCTCCTCACCAACTTCCTCCTGGAACTCTCTTCCACACCAACCTCCTTCCTCAGCTCCTCACCAGCGTCCTCCTGGAACTCTCTTCCACACCAACCTCCTTCCTCAGCTCCTCACCAACTTCCTCCTGGAACTCTCTTCCACACCAACCTCCCTCCTCAGCTCCTCACCAGCGTTCTCCTGGAACTCTCTTCCACACCAACCTCCTTCCTCAGCTCCTCACCAGCGTTCTCCTGGAACTCTCTTCCACACCAACCTCCTTCCTCAGCTCCTCCATTCTTCACAGGTCTGTTTAAAAACTGAACACCAAAAGAATGGGCTCACCACTAGGCCAGTTGAATAAACTATGAGATAATAGAGATGATCTTGTAACCCCAGCAGCTAGAGAACATGGCAGGATATGCACGAATGAAAGTAACATATTGTGAACTAGTCGAGTTACCTGGGGGAAAAGACAGTCATGCGTATGTAACTCCTGAGATCTCCACTGCCCTGGATGAATTTCGATAAAATCAAAATCCAAAAACCATTCCAGTGGGCCCACTAGATCGCACACAAAATTTCAGCCCCATACATGCAAAACTGAAGGATATAACTGCCATTTTAAAATTATGACCCTCCAAGATCCCCATACATAGACAAATTTCAGCCCCATACATACAAAAGTGATGGAGATAAGAGTCATTAAAATTGTGTCCCCCAAAATGTCCTCACCTGAACAAATTAAAAAAAAACATGGAGATATGGGTCCACAAACAAACAGACAATCAGAGATCTATTGTTTTATAATATTATAGACAGTGCCTTCTATGTCTTGTCTGATGTTCTTTGCAATGAGTCTTTATTTCCCTCCCAGTACCTGTGTGATGGAGGACAGGCAACCCTGACTCGACTCCTGGAGAAGGCTCAGAGCATGAGACATGGCAATGACCAGGTAATAGGGGACGCAAATGATTCTCGTTTCCGGTCCATTTTGATGCAATAGTTAACGAGATCGTACACTCTTGGAGCCCACCTCATTGTCCGGAATTGTCGCTCATTCGATTACAGGCATGGCGTTTTCATTGCAATTTTGGGTAAACTACACACCACGGAATGTTAAATTTCAAGGAAAATCAACAGATTCAGTAGACTGCATGTGGGTGCCGAGTTTCTCATACAACGACGAGTGCAAGCGTCGATGAAAGGCAAAAGTTATAAGTTAATGGTGTGTCGCCTGTGAAATTGTATCCGCTAACGGCCGGCCTCCGCTCACTCGATCGGTTGAGTGAGAGAAATGATAATGTTATTACTGCTCTAGAACATGTTCCCTTACATCCTCATATGTAAAGATGCACTCTAACCATAAATTACATACATTGGACATATACACATGTATGCAACTGTGCCTTAGGTCATTGTAGACTTTATGGTGGCAAACATTTTGCGTGTCACGACTGACAATGACACAATTTCGTCTTTCCGGTATAACCATTATTCAAAGTCAAAATTACTGCGATATGCAACCAATTTGAAAATCATAACTTGCCTGCATAATAGTTCTCACGTTCTCGATAAACCTTCGTTGGGTGGAAACCTATAAAACCTACAACGGAGGTTTCTGTTGTGGCAATTACAGCCGTAAGCGAAACAGTACATGGCTCGTTCGCGTCGCTGGGCACCGAAAAGGGCAAAACAGCATAAAACCAATATCACAGCAGACGAGACTTGCGTGTCCTATACTGATGCTGATGCCCCATCTTTGTGCCAGTGCAATCCTGTATACAGTATTGCAACTTGGAAATGTCTCGTCACGCATGGACTCTCACAGCAATAATTAATACAATATAACTTATTGGATGTTGATGCTTGTTTTGTAAGTTACAATGTAGCAACATAATACATTTAAATAAAATGTATAACTTCCTAAATCTAACAGTTTTCCCAGCCACTGGGAATGAGATGAATCAATGTGTCTACTTCAAATAAAAGGCTTCATTGGCAACTAAGTGTACAGTGGAGTGGGGAGCGGCAGCCGAGAGGGGGTGATTACGGAAATTATTTTTGTCATGTAGGCAGCCCTGATTAAGATGAATGTTATTAACATATAATGTTTTTAATTCTACATTTTTTATTAATTTTAAGTATGTTAAATAATCGATTTGCTCTCCATTCACTAACTGGAGTTAATTAATCAAATGTAATCAGATTTAATACCACAGTAAAATATGTAATTGTAAATGTAAATAGCTATTCTTACCCTTGTTGGATTGAAATTTCCATGAAAGGTGTTTTGTGTGAATCTGACAGGGAAAGAAACCAAAAAGAGGTCCTGCAAAGTCAAAGGCAACAAAAACGGATAGTAGCCTGACATTGACCCAGATGGTGGACACTGACAAGAACAAAGAGGAATTGGATGAGAGCCAAAAGGTGTGGAATATGTAAATATGTATTCTCATTTATTTCTATTGATGTATATACTTCATGACCTTGTAATTTAATAATCAATTAATATAAATAACCCCATTTCTGTCACACATTGTCATTGGTCAGTTATTTTTTTATGAGCAAATACTGATGTAGCTATTCTAAATGTGTTGTTACTGGTCAGCAGTTTACATTAAACTTCCTCTAAAAAGTATTATCATACTATAGCAAACATAAACAGTGTACATCAGGCACAAGCATATACATATTTTACATTTATAAAAACAAGTACAGTTTTCATGTATTTATTCATTCATTTAAGACACAATGATGAGAATTATTGATTTGTTTCATTTATTAAAACATTGGCTACATGATACGTGATACAATGCAAGACAACCATACATACATAAATATACATAATCACTTACACATTTATATATATGGTGCGATATACTCATATCTGCAAATGATCATATAATATTATATACATACATAAATGGGTATACAATGTTTAAAGGGAATAAACATGAAGAAGTCAGTGACTTCTGTACAAGTTTACCACTGACAATCATATTAAGGTAAAGTATTAGGTTTGCTATAGTCTTCTATAACAACAAACAATGTGTTGATGTTATGTTTAGAACTGAACAATAGATTTAACAAGATTTAACAAGATTGCCACCCAGAGAATTAACTCTAGGTGGCAGGTGGACAAGGAAGCCCTTTGGCTTATCGAGAGTCCGACCCTTTTATCTATGTGTATCCAGCCCGTCTGAGGTATGTGTCGATTTTATTTTTAAACATATTCACGCTACTAGCACCCACACAATCAGCAGATAATCTGTTCCATTCATTTACAGTCCTTTGTGAGAATGAGAACTTTCTTATATCTAATCTACACTGCTCCTTTGCTAATGTAAGTTCATGCCCTCTAGTCCTTCTATCTTTCTTAACTGAGAAAAAAATATTTCTATCAATATTTTCATAACCCTTCAATATTTTAAACATTTCTATCTGATCTCCTCTCAATCTCCTGGTCTCTAGTGTTGTTAAACCGCATTTTTTTAGGCGTATTTCGTAACTAAGATCCCTCAGTTTTGGTATAATTTTAGTTGCTCTCCTCTGCACTCTTTCTAGCATATCTATGTCCTTCCTGCGATATGGCCTCCACGCTTGAATACAATATTCTAAATGAGGCCTAACTATTGTTTTGTACAGCGGTATTATTAGCTCTTTTCCTTATACGTTATGTTTCGCCTAATTAATCCAAGGATTTGATTTCCCTTTGAAGCTGCAATTCCGCACTGCTCTGAAACCTTCATATCAGCACTAATGGTTAACCCTAAGTCCTTTTCTTTTACAGTAGTACTTAGCACAGTACCCCCCATTGTATATTCTACCTCTTCGTTCCCATGTCCTGTGTGGAGGCATTTACATTTCCCAAAATTGAACAGCATTTGCCACTTTTCAGACCATTTGATCAACCTGTCAAGATCATCTTGTAAATGCTGTCTATCTCCAACACTTTTAATCCTTCTAAACACTTTTGTATCATCCGCAAATTTCAACACCTTGCTTGTTATTTCATCATCCAAATCGTTGATATATATTAAGAATAATATAGGTCCTAATACTGATCCCTGTGGTACCCCACTCAATACCAATTTCCAGTTTGAAGCCACCCCATCAACTACTACACTTTGTCTTCTGTCAATCAGCCATTGTTCTATCCAGTTTATTATACCATTTCCTATGCCATGGGCCTTTAGTTTAAGCAGTAATCTTTGATGTGGTACTTTGTCGACAGCTCCCTCATCTACCCACTTAGTGATGTCTTCCAAAAAACATAACGTATTTGTTAAGCATGACCTCGCTTTAAAAAAACCATGTTGAGATGGGTTTATCAAGTTTTGTTTAAGAAGAAAATCCACCATGTGATCTTTAATTAGTCTTTCTAATAATTTACAAATCACTGATGTTAAACTCACTGGTCTATAGTTCTCTGGCTTGTTTCTCGAACCTTTTTTGAATAACGGTATAATGTTTGCTTCTTTCCATTCTAAAGGAACCACTCCCTCTTCTAATGACAAGTTGAAAACTGTTGCAAGCGGTATGCTAATTTGTTCTACAATTTTCAATAGTAGTTTGGGTGGAATACCATCCACTCCAGGTGATTTATTATCCTTCATAGCCCTTATTTTCTTAGCTACCATTTCCGGGGTTACAATTAATTGTCCTAAATAGTCTGAATCTGCCCCCTTGAACTTAGCCTCTGGTACTGGCAGTGAACTAATATCTTCCCTGGTAAACACTGAACTAAAGTACTCATTCAGGTCTTCTGCCATTAAGAATCCCTCTGATATTATATTTCCAGCACTATCTTCTAGAGGACCGACCTTATCTTGAACTTTCTGTTTGCTTCGAACATACGCATAAAAACTCTTGCTGTCATGTTTTATATTACTAGCTAATTGTTGTTCATAGCTTCTCTTTGAATTTCTAATTTCAGCTGTAGCTTGGTTAAATGCTTCTTTATAACTGTTGTAGTCTTCATCATTTCCAGTACATCTATATGACTTCCACATCTTTTGTTTATACTTAATTTTTCTAATGGCTTCTTTCGATAAGTGTTTCTTGGACCGTTTTCCTTGTTTTTTGAAGGGTACAAATTTATCGACTATGCACTTAATTTCACTCTTTAATATATTCCAGCATTCTGTTGCCGTCTTATTTTTCAGTGTGTTATTCCAGTCTATCTTTGCTAAATATTTCCTCATGTCCTTATACCCTCCTTTGTGGAAATTAGTTGTGGTTTGTTGTTTTGTGTCATGGCTGACAATCAATAACCAAAAACAAGTTGTAGCAATTTGGCAACAGTCGGTGAATAATGTTAGAATGAATGATATGATAATTAACAAATGCTATCTTTACAGAACTGTTACATATACAGTGGAACCTCACTACTGGGGCCACACCTGGGACTGGGCAAAACTGACCCTAATAGAAAGGTGACCGTAATACTGAATATGGGGGACTGCTTGTTTTGCCTAAAGTGTTAAATACGCAATTCTGAGTGCAGATTAAAAGAAATAGAGCTCCTGGAAGCAAGGAGTCTTCATTTATTGGTAAATTTGGCTTCGGACTACAGAAACAATGTCACTGTCAATTAAGCAGCTTTTGTTTGTTGGGACTACATTTCAACACCTGAACCTCTCCAATTGAGCTCAGTGTTGTTAGATAAACAAGCGGTCTGACACTTAATTAACCACACTCTATTGTTAGCACCAAGACTGACTGGGCTGTTGTCTATATCTGGCAAATCTATTCATATCATTAGAATTTGAGTTCAAGGTGTTACTAAGATGACAGAGGATCTTCAGTGGTGGGTCTGTTATAGTTTTCTGAAGTTTACTGGTTACTGGTCTGTGGCCAATGCCATAGCTGCACTGTTGAAGACTGTGTTTTTCTGTAAATGTACTCATCCACTAAGAATGTCAGTTCAAAGTGTTATGACTGACGGACTTGCTTCTTTTATTGTCTTCTGGCCACTGTGTAAACACACCAGGATATGGCTTCTAATTATTATCTACATTGTTGGCAGAGTCTGACAAAGGGGCAGCTGGTCCCGAATCTGATGGATTGCTGCTCGGCCATGACTGACCCTAATTGCGGGGTTCATCTGTGGGTAATCTGGCCTTTTTGCACTCATTAACTGACCCTATTAGCGAATAGTGAGGTGACCCTACTATTGGGGAAATTATTTGGGACTGCCCCAATGTGACCCTAATTGCGAGGTGACCCAATACTGAGGTTCCACTGTATTTGAAAAATATGTGCATAGATGTTTTGTTTGATATTGTTATAATATTATTGAGTGCAGTGGCTACAGTATCGGGCGCTCGACCAAGAGAACCCGGGTACGAATCCTGTGCTGCTGTGTCGAACCTTGGGCAAATTTGTTCACTCTACGTTGCTCCAGTTCACTCAGATGTAGGAATGAGTACCTGGCTATAGACTGTGGTGGATATTTGTGTACAAATAGTATTTGCGCATTAATTGCAGCGTGGCTGAATGCTTCCCAGAGAAGTAGGATGAGAGATGGGGGTTCAATTGGACTGGATATAATGGTATATAAGAAAACACCTTTTTACTTTACCTGTAGAAAGAAGGAGAGGTGAGTGAGTTCACTGTGGACTCTCTGGACGCATACTGCGGTGTTCTCACCTGCCCTCTCACCATCCTCCATCCCCTCCATGGCCTCACCGACCCCATCAGTCTCCTACGCACCTTGTACCAGCTCCAGCCTGGCTTTGTCGTTCTCTACGATGCAGACGTCACATTCGTCAGACAGCTCGAGGTGAGCATCTTGTGGATATCTCTCATTAGCCTGTTACATGGAAAGCCAGCCAGGTTAACAACGGTTGTTTGCCGTTCAAATTGTGGCCTGTTTATGACCAGTGTATTTCAAAAATGGCATATGTCATGGAAATGAGTTTAATTGCATTACAATGTTTATATCCCTCATATTTTAGACTCGTATATCATGTGAGGTAAACTGAGGTTGTATTGCAGTATCGTTCCCTGTGGTTGTAGGTATTTCAGGCAACGCATCCCACAATGCCTCTGCGCGTCTACTTCCTCATGTACACAGGTTCGACGGAGGAACAGCGGTATCTGACAGCCTTGAGGAAGGAAAAGGAGGCCTTCGAGTACCTCATCCGCGAGAAAGCTGTAAGTGGCTCAGTTCAGCACTGATGTTTTTGGAAGAACCAAGAAAATTAAGTCACCTGTAGTTAGGTATGTGAGACTAACTTAATGGTTTGGGTCGTGGTATCTCTGTTGCTCTCATTATAAGGGTACATTCTTATACAGTGTGGTGTCATATCCTGACTCTGTGTAAGTTTATGGTTGCCCCTTTTAAAATATGATATATTGTTAGAATATTATTATAAACCTACTTTTGGATTGCCGATCTTTTGGGAATTGTTCATATGTAAACGATTTTCTGAAACTCATGTATTTTATTTCACCTATGTGTTATGATTCTGTTAGAGTATATTGTGGTCTGACAGAGTATATTGTGGTCTGACAGAGTGTTGTGATCTGACAGAGTGTTGTGATCTAACAGAGTATGTTGTGGTCTGATAGAGTATGTTATGGTCTGATAGAATATGTTATGGTCTGACAGAGTATGTTATGATCTGACAGGGTATGTTATGGTCTGACAGAGTATGTTGTGGTCTGACAGAGTATGTAGTGGTCTGACAGAGTATGTTATGGTCTGACAGAGTATGTTATGGTCTGACAGAATATATTATGATCTGACAGAGTATATTGTGGTCTGACAGAGTATGTTGTGGTCTGATAGAGTATGTTATGATCTGACAGAGTATGTTATGGTCTGACAGAGTATGTTATGGTCTGACAGAGTATGTTATGGTCTGACAGAGTGTGTTGTGGTCTGACAGAGTATGTTATGGTCTGGCAGAGTATGTTATGGTCTGACAGAGTATGTTGTGGTCTGACAGAGTATGTTGTGGTCTGACAGAGTATGTTATGGTCTGACAGAGTATGTTATGGTCTGACAGAGTATGTTATGGTCTGACAGTGTATGTTATGGTCTGACAAAATATGTTGTGGTCTGACAGAGTATGTAGTGGTCTGATAGAGTATGTTATGGTCTGACAGAGTATGTTATGGTCTGACAGAGTATGTTATGGTCTGACAGAGTATGTTATGGTCTGACAGAGTATGTTATGATCTGACAGAGTATATTGTGGTCTGACAGAGTATGTTGTGGTCTGACAGAGTATGTTATGATCTGACAGAGTATGTTATGGTCTGACAGAGTATGTTATGAACTGACAGAGTATGTTATGGTCTGACAGAGTATGTTATGGTCTGACAGAGTATATTATGATCTGACAGAGTATGTTATGGTCTGTAGAGTATGTTATGGTCTGACAGAGTATGTTATGTTCTGTAGAGTATGTTATGGTCTGACAGAGTATGTTATGTTCTGTAGAGTCTGTTATGGTCTGACAGAGTATGTTATGATCTGACAGAGTATGTTATGGTCTGTAAAGTATGTTATGGTCTGTAAAGTATGTTATGGTCTGTATAGTATGTTATGGTCTGTATAGTATGTTATGGTCTGTAGAGTATGTTATGGTCTGTCAGAGTATGTTATGGTCTGACAGAGTATGTTATGATCTGACATGTTATGTTATGGTCTGTAAGAGTATGTTATGGTCTGTAGAGTATGTTATGGTCTGTAGAGTATGTTATGGTCTGACAGAGTATGTTATGGTCTGACAGAGTATGTTATGGTCTGACAGAGTATGTTATGGTCTGTAGAGTATGTTATGGCCTGTAGAGTATGTTATGGCCTGTAGAGTATGTTATGGCCTGTAGAGTATGTTATGGTCTGTAGAGTATGTTATGGTCTGACAGAGTATGTTATGGTCTGTAGAGTATGTTATGATCTGACAGAGTATGTTATGGTCTGTAGAGTATGTTATGGTCTGTAGAGTATGTTATGGTCTGTAGAGTATGTTATGGTCTGACAGAGTATGTAGTGGTCTGACAGAGTATGTTATGGTCTGACAGAGTATGTTATGGTCTGACAGAATATATTATGATCTGACAGAGTATGTTGTGGTCTGACAGAGTATGTTGTGGTCTGACAGAGTATGTTATGGTCTGACAGAGTATGTTATGGTCTGACAGAGTATGTTATGGTCTGACAGTGTATGTTATGGTCTGACAAAATATGTTGTGGTCTGACAGAGTATGTAGTGGTCTGATAGAGTATGTTATGGTCTGACAGAGTATGTTATGGTCTGACAGAGTATGTTATGGTCTGACAGAGTATGTTATGGTCTGACAGAGTATGTTATGATCTGACAGAGTATATTGTGGTCTGACAGAGTATGTTGTGGTCTGACAGAGTATGTTATGATCTGACAGAGTATGTTATGGTCTGACAGAGTATGTTATGAACTGACAGAGTATGTTATGGTCTGACAGAGTATGTTATGGTCTGACAGAGTATATTATGATCTGACAGAGTATGTTATGGTCTGTAGAGTATGTTATGGTCTGACAGAGTATGTTATGTTCTGTAGAGTATGTTATGGTCTGACAGAGTATGTTATGTTCTGTAGAGTCTGTTATGGTCTGACAGAGTATGTTATGATCTGACAGAGTATGTTATGGTCTGTAAAGTATGTTATGGTCTGTAAAGTATGTTATGGTCTGTATAGTATGTTATGGTCTGTATAGTATGTTATGGTCTGTAGAGTATGTTATGGTCTGTCAGAGTATGTTATGGTCTGACAGAGTATGTTATGATCTGACAGAGTATGTTATGGTCTGTAAAGTATGTTATGGTCTGTAGAGTATGTTATGGTCTGTAGAGTATGTTATGGTCTGTAGAGTATGTTATGGTCTGTAGAGTATGTTATGGTCTGTAGAGTATGTTATGGTCCGACAGAGTATGTTATGGTCTGACAGAGTATGTTATGGTCTGACAGAGTATGTTATGGTCTGTAGAGTATGTTATGGCCTGTAGAGTATGTTATGGCCTGTAGAGTATGTTATGGCCTGTAGAGTATGTTATGGTCTGTAGAGTATGTTGTGGTATGTAGAGTATGTTATGGTCTGACAGAGTATGTTATGGTCTGTAGAGTATGTTATGATCTGACAGAGTATGTTATGGTCTGTAGAGTATGTTATGGTCTGTAGAGTATGTTATGGTCTGTAGAGTATGTTATGGTCTGTAGAGTATGGTGGTGCCTGAGGAGAGAGACGGGAAGTTGGAGGAGGATCCTGGTCTAATGAGGGACGCTACTCCCGCCAATGTCACCACCAGCACCCGCTGCGGGGGGAAGAAACCCACCCTCACTCGCAAGGTAAATGCCGTTTTTAGGACTATTTATTTATTGTATTTTTTTTGTTTTATATAATATGGAGGCACATTCTCATATTTCCAGGTCTAAAATTCATATTTTCTACTTGAAATTCAATATAAATCTGCATAAATCCATATATATATATATACATTTGTATCCATATCCATGTAAATCCATATTACGTTTTCATTGGTTAAATAACCTATTGCATTCTTAATTAATTCTGATTGGGTGTCACAATTTACTAGGCTATTACCTCTACCTACATCAAACAGACTATGCTACAGTCTGTTAGAAAACTGCACCAAAAGATTTGTTCTTTTGCTGCTATAAGTTTTCCATTTCAATGTATATAAAACAACTTACAAGACAAAATGTTGTTTTAATGTACTGCATGCGGGAAATCTGTACAATATGACATAACGTGACATGTTTGGGGCCCTTGAAGGAACACATGAAAAACTTAATCAAACACTTTTTAATGACTGCCCTTTTGGTTAGCTCTATACTGTGTTTTAAATTAAAACACCTGTACTTCCTGAACTGCCATGATATTATTATAGAATATCAAGAAAGTTAAATACTGGATCATTAGGAACATGTTAAAGCTTCACATTTGCAATTATATTTTTAGTGATCACATTTTATTGCCTTTATTTGACAGTAATCCCAATACCCCTTTGATCTAACTTACTATTTAAAAATATCAGTGTTTGAATTGTTAAGTAATTATGTTTTTTCAGGATACAGGGAGGATATGACATCGCTGTTATGTTGACATTTGTGTAGCTTGTAAATGGAGTGGATCCTCACTGTTAAGGTCCACCTTGGGACTGGACAGAAGTGACCTGAATGGCGAGGTGACCTGAATGGCGAGGTGATCTGAATAGCGAGGTGACCTGAATGGCGAGGTGACCTGAATGGCGAGGTGACCACATTGGCAGATCTAGTGTCCTATCCTTTACAGTATATGGATGTTATAGGTTGACCTTAATTGTGAGGTGGCAGTATTACTGAGGTGACCTTAATTGTGAGGTGGCAGTATTACTGAGGTGACCTTAATTGTGAGGTGGCAATATTACTGAGGTGACCTTAATTGTGAGGTGGCAGTATTACTAAGGTGACCTTAATTGTGAGGTGGCAGTGTTACTGAGGTGACCTTAATTGTCAGGTGGCAATATTACTGAGGTGACCTTAATTGTCAGGTGGCAGTATTACTGAGGTGACCTTAATTGTTAGGTGGCAGTATTAGTGAGGTGACCTTAATTGTGAGGTGACCTTAATTGTTAGGTGACAGTATAACTGAGGTGACCTTAATTGTTATGTGGCAGTATTAGTGAGGTGACCTTAATTGTGAGGTGGCAGTATTACTGAGGTGACCTTAATTGTGAGGTGACAGTATTACTGAGATTACCTTAATTGTTAGGTGAGAGTATTACTGAGGTGACCTTAATAGTGAGGTGGCAGTATTACTGAGGTGACGTTAATTGTTAGGTGTGAGTATTACTGAGGTAAACTTAATTGTTAGGTGGCTATATTACTGAGGTGACCTTAATTGTTAGATGGCAGTATTACTGAGGTGACCTTAATTGTTAGGTGACAGTATTACTGAGGTGACCTTAATTGTTAGGTGACAGTATTACTGAGGTGACCTTAATTGTTAGGTGACAGTATTTCTGAGGTGACCTTAATTGTTCGGTGGCAGTATTACTGAGGTGACCTTAATTATTAGGTGACAGTATTTCTGAGGTGACCTTAATTGTTCGGTGGCAGTATTACTGAGGTGACCTTAATTGTTAGGTGACAGTATTATTGAGGTGACCTTAATTGTTAGGTGGCAGTATTACTGAGGTGACTTTAATTGTTAGGTGGCTGTATTACTGAGGTGACCGTAACGCGCAGTGTGACTGTATATGTAGCTATATACATGTATTTTATTGTTAACTGCTGATAACTTGACGGTGTTGCTCCCCAGGTGATAGTGGACATGAGGGAGTTTCGCAGTGAGTTGCCATCCCTCATCCACCGGCGAGGCATTGACATTGAACCTGTCACTCTCGAGGTACAGCCTCAAACACACTTGTACAACTAAAAATCGTTTGGTGCCCTCTGACATGTTTGACAAGTATTTTAATGTTTAATTTGTTCAGAATAAAAATATACAGATTGTTTGGGATAGTTAATTTGACTTACTGGTAACACAGTTCTTATTGCAGTCCTAGGCTGTGGGGTTATGTGTGCATGTACAGCCCCCCCCCTGCTCAGGTGATAGAGTTCTGCTTGTTGAGGGAAAATAGTTTCACTTGAATAGATGAGTTGCAATGTTTTTGGTAAACCTCAAGGAGAGTGCAGTAGGATATATGAAGGGTTTTGCAGTTGGAGGTTTCAAGTGGGTGCAGTTGAGGGTTTTGGTAAATGGCATTTGGAGGTCTTGGGGGAGCTTTTCGATGAGCCAGATAACACACATTCACGCATGGATGCATGCACGCACGCACGCACGCACGCACGCACTCATGCACACACACAATTGTTTGACTATTGTCATATCCAAAAGAGAAATTACCTGTGGAGACAGATGGGTTTGCTTTAAGGGTAGCCACTACTCGAAAACGGCCATCGGCCATATCTCTGTTAGTACTGAACATATCGTAGCCAAATTTGGAGTACTAATTAGGTAAATGAATAGTACATGATATGTGGAACGTGGGCTCATTTGCTCGTGCAGTGCCATGACAATCAACATTTCTAGTGTGATAGAGGGGCATGCATCCTTGAAAATTATTCTGAGCTAACAACTGTATGTGTGATCATGTAGTTGTCAAGAATCATCAGCTAGAATACTCCTTTGTGCAATAAGGTGGTTTTGGGCAAGGAAGTTTGACTGCAATGACTGTTGTGAGATGGGACTTTAGGTTTGAGATTTTTTCATGACGTCTTGTAAAATGCTCAAACCTGAACAACAGTCACTGAAGTCAGATATCCTTGCCCAAAACCACCTTATTGCACAAAGGAGTATTCTAGCTAATGATTCTTGACAGTTGCATGATCACACATACAGTTGTTAGCTCAGAATAATTTTCAAGGATGTGAAAATCCATCTCACTTGAAAGGTTCATTGCCATGGTAATACACAACCAAAGGTGCCCATATTTCACACATCATATACCATTCATTTTTTTAATCAGTGCTCGAAATCTGGTTATGATATGTTCAATATTAACAGAGATATGGCATATTGGTTATATGGACGTTTTCGAGTAGTGGCTACCCTTAACAAGAAAATGTCATGTCTTGCTTTGTATCGCTAGATAAGAACTGTACAGACAGAGCTACTCAAGGTCCTCTATTTCAGGTTGGTGACTACATCTTGACGCCTGACATCTGTGTTGAACGGAAGAGTGTGAGCGATCTGATTGGTTCATTGAACAATGGCCGTCTGTACAACCAGGCCGTGGCGATGTGTCGACACTACATGCGCCCTCTACTGCTGATCGAGTTCGACCCGAACAAGTCATTTGCACTTCAGGTGGGAATCAGTGGATGTTTTAGGAAATCTTAATTTGGTATTTGTTGTCATTAAAACAACACTGTCTGTTCCATTACCCAGAATGCTTCTCTCATGCCCAAGGTGGTCGTAATATTATATATGACCAACACAAACATACTCAGGTACACTGGATCAATTGTACTTCTTCCCACTTGCTTTTTGACTTCTATTTGAATGTTCCATGTTCAGTTTGAATATTTCATGTTCAGTTTGAATATTTCATGGGTGAAACATTCAAAATACAAATAATGCTTCAGGCTTATTAAACCCAGTTTGTTGGGCATTATTGTATTTATATTTATTGTAGAATTAAGAACATCATATGAATGAATGAGCATCAAACAAGGTGGATTTAAAGGTGTAGTGTTTTCTCTGAGAAATGTCTCAGTACCTGTTTGTTACATCTATTTCAGAATTAGTTTTAATTAACAAGTCAGGGCTGTTGTTACCCAGGTTGATGCTGTGCCATGTGAGAGGGCCAGGTGATCCACATACACATACATAATTAATTTTATTATTATTTTTAATTCTGTTTTGGATGTACATCAGTCAATCACAAAAGGTTCAATTTTATCAAAACATTTTCACAAGTTACAAGTTTACTCATTTTTAAATACTGGTGCTCATTTGCAAGTCAATGGTTAAGAAAAGGTATCTTTGTAACCAACTGTTTCCAAATTACTATATCCTGAGATAGGCGTGTTAGTTTACAAAACCAATACAATAGGTCAGCAATGCCAATATTAATATTAAGAGGTATCACAAAATATCAAGATATTTATCTCGGAAGCTACCAATGTGTAAGTCTAAATAATTTAACAGTAAGATTCAGAACAGGTGCAACAAATATGCTCAATATCTTAATAATTGGATGGGTAATGGAATGTTCTAGCTAATTTTACATGACATGACTCTATGACTGTGGAGATGAGGACATCTGGAGTAAGGCAGTTCTGTTGTACTGTAGGATAGACAGAGTCAGGAGATCAACAGTCAGGACGTCACCTCCAGACTGACGCTGCTGACTCTTCACTTCCCCAGACTGCGCATTCTCTGGTGTCAGAGCGCCTACACCACAGCCGAACTGTTTGACGAACTCAAAGTGAGTGTTGCGTCTCTGCACTGGGAAGTCCCTGTGATACAGCAATGTACTACATTTCCCTGTAAGATAGTCAGAAGAAACCAAACAATGTGCTACATTACCCTGTATGATAGTCAGAAGAAACCAAACAATGTGCTACATCACACTGTATGATAGTCGGAAGAAACCAAACAATGTGCTACATCACACTATAAAATAGTCAGAAGAAACCAAACAATGTGCTACATCACACTATAAAATAGTCAGAAGAAACCAAACAATGTGCTACATCACACTATAAAATAGTCAGAAGAAACCAAACAATGTGCTACATCACACTGTAAGATAGTCAGAAGAAACCAAACAATGTGCTACATCACACTGTATGATAGTCAGAAGAAACCAAACAATGTGCTACATCACACTGTATGATAGTCAGAAGAAACCAAACAATGTGCTACATCACACTGTATGATAGTCAGAAGAAACCAAACAATGTGCTACATCACACTGTATGATAGTCAGAAGAAACCAAACAATGTGCTACATCACACAATAGTCAGAAGAAACCAAACAATGTGATAGTCAGAAGAAACCAAACAATGTGTATGATAGTCAGAAGAAACCAAACAATGTGCTACATCACACTGTATGATAGTCAGAAGAAACCAAACAATGTGCTACATCACACTGTATGATAGTCAGAAGAAACCAAACAATGTGCTACATCACACTATAAAATAGTCAGAAGAAACCAAACAATGTGCTACATCACACTGTATGATAGTCAGAAGAAACCAAACAATGTGCTACATCACACTGTATGATAGTCAGAAGAAACCAAACAATGTGCTCAGAAGAAACCAAACAATGTGCTACATTACGCTGTAAGATAGTCAGAAGAAACCAAACAATGTGCTACATCACACTGTATGATAGTCAGAAGAAACCAAACAATGTGCTACATCACACTGTATGATAGTCAGAAGAAACCAAACAATGTGCTACATCACACTGTAAGATAGTCAGAAGAAACCAAACAATGTGCTACATCACATTGTATGATAGTCAGAAGAAACCAAACAATGTGCTACGTCACACTGCAAGATAGTCAGAAGAAACCAAACAATGTGCTACATCACACTGTATGATAGTCAGAAGAAACCAAACAATGTGCTACATCACACTGCAAGATAGTCAGAAGAAACCAAACAATGTGCTACGTCACACTGCAAGATAGTCAGAAGAAACCAAACAATGTGCTACATCATACTGCAAGATAGTCAAAAGAAACCAAACAGTGTGCTACATCATACTGCAAGATAGTCGGAAGAAACCAAACTATGTCTGGTGAAAAATAATTTAAAACAAATTGTATTAATTGTAGGATGAAGTTAAGATAATGAACTAAGTCTGTAATTAATTATGGGAAAATTCTGGAAAAGTAGTCACAAGAAACTGAACTAACAATGAAGTAAAGTTAATATTGTACTAATTATGGAATGAAGTTGAGGTGCTATACCTAGTCCTTTATGTTGATAAACAATAACAGTCACATTAAAGTGTGGTAACTGTAGAAATGAGGGGACAGGGTGAAGAAAGTGTACATAATAGTTTGTTATCTTTTATGGGCAACGTCTAAATAATAACAGTCATAGGCGATGGAACTAAGCCTGAGATAATTGAAAGAAAGTACTAATTCTTGGTTGAAGTAAAGGCCTGGAATGTTGGTGCTTGCAGCAAGGGCGTGATGAACCAGACGCTTCGAAGGCGATGACAGTTACTGGTGACTCGGCCACTGACCTTGAGTGTGGCAAGTACAACCACGGGCCGCAGGTAGGTCTTGAGTGTGACAAGTACAACCACGGGCCACAGGTAGGTCTTGAGTGTGGCAAGTATAACCACGGGCCACAGGTAGGTCTTAAGTGTGGCAAGTACAACCACAGGCCGCAGGTAGGTCTTAAGTGTGACAAGTACAACCACGGGCCACAGGTAGGTCTTGAGTGTGACAAGTACAACCACGGGCCACAGGTAGGTCTTGAGTGTGACAAGTACAACCACGGGCCGCAGGTAGGTCTTGAGTGTGACAAGTACAACCACGGGCCACAGGTAGGTCTTGACTGTGGCAAGTATAACCATGGGCCGCAGGTAGGTCTTGAGTGTGGCAAGTATAACCACGGGCCGCAGGTAGGTCTTGAGTGTGGCAAGTACAACCACGGGCCACAGGTAGGTCTTGAGTGTGGCAAGTACAACCACGGGCCGCAGGTAGGTCTTGAGTGTGACAAGTACAACCACGGGCCACAGGTAGGTCTTGAGTGTGGCAAGTATAACCAGGTAGGTCTTGAGTGTGGGGCCACAGGTCTTGAGGTCTTAGGTCTTGAGTGTGGCAAGTACAACCACGGGCCGCAGGTAGGTCTTAAGTGTGACAAGTACAACCACGGGCCACAGGTAGGTCTTGAGTGTGACAAGTACAACCACGGGCCACAGGTAGGTCTTGAGTGTGACAAGTACAACCACGGGCCGCAGGTAGGTCTTGAGTGTGGCAAGTATAACAGGTAGGTCTTGAGTGTGCAAGGCCGCAGGTAGGTCTTGAGTGTGGCAAGTATAACCACGGGCCGCAGGTAGGTCTTGAGTGTGGCAAGTACAACCACGGGCCACAGGTAGGTCTTGAGTGTGGCAAGTACAACCACGGGCCGCAGGTAGGTCTTGAGTGTGACAAGTACAACCACGGGCCACAGGTAGGTCTTGAGTGTGACAAGTACAACCACGGGCCACAGGTAGGTCTTGAGTGTGACAAGTACAACCACGGGCCACAGGTAGGTCTTGAGTGTGGCAAGTACAACCACAGGCCGCAGGTAGGTCTTGAGTGTGACAAGTACAACCACAGGCCGCAGGTAGGTCTTGAGTGTGGCAAGTACAACCACAGGCCGCAGGTAGGTCTTGAGTGTGGCAAGTACAACCACAGGCTGCAGGTAGGTCTTGAGTGTGGCAAGTACAACCACAGGCCACAGGTAGGTCTTGAGTGTGGCAAGTACAACCACAGGCCGCAGGTAGGTCTTGAGTGTGGCAAGTACAACCACAGGCCGCAGGTAGGTCTTGAGTGTGGCAAGTACAACCACAGGCTGCAGGTAGGTCTTGAAATATATGGAGATACCCACATTGGTGCTCCTCTTGCTATATGGACTCACATGTAAGGGACACCTGCATAAAAGGAACAACTTTGAAATCCTCTTTCTGGCCTGCACTTTTATGTAGTGCATTAGGAACATCAGATATAAGCGTCTACTCAACGGGATGCTCAAAAATGGTAACTTTCATATAAATTCTTGCCTCTGAGAATCACTTCTGTAGAATTCCTACATCTACTGCCAGTCAATATAATTCATATAATCCTAGGAAAGCTTCTTTATAAATACACACTTTATTTTTTTTAGAGATAATGAAAATTTATATGTTTGATATTTGAGAACAACAATGCAATTTTTTGTATTTTGCATTCAATTGGGAAACTATTGTTTTGTAATGTAGAATGCATCACACATCTCTTTATGTCACGTCAGCCTTTTATCTTACAAACCAACGACCATGCAACGTGTAAACTAAAATGTTGGTTATTTATGTTTGGATTTGACATTGACTTTATCGAATATTTATGGACTAGGGAGAAAGTTATCTCAACAAATGCCGACATAGATACAGCAACAAATTAATTATGTATTATGATATAAAAGTGTGAAATGTAAAATCTCCAGTTTAATGCTTGGCTGGAATTCTAATGGTTTGAGGTATATTGGTAAACCTTGATACATGACAATGCTTATTTTATTGTTCCACAGAATATGCTGCTGAAGATGCCAGGGGTGAACTCAAAGAACGTCTTTACCATCATGAACCACGTGGAAAGCCTGGCTGAGCTTGTGACACTCTCCCTTGAACAGTTGACACAGGTTCTTGGCAGTGCACCACATGCCCAGCAGTTGCACCACTTCCTGCATCGCGCAGACAGCGGTGCAGCTGGCACCACTCACGCCACAGCCACTGGCAAAGCTGGGGCTTCAAGATTTGCCAGTAAGCGGACTGCATCGCGGGAAAAAGGTCCCACGTTGAGCAAGGCACCACTGGCTAAACTGACAAAACAGAAGAAGAAGAAGAGTTGAGGGTTTAAATATCACGGTCGAGGTCTGGCTGGGAATTATTGGAAGTTTATTATCATACAAAAATATTTGAATGTGTTTACAGAAGAAGAAACGTCAAACTGACAGAAGTTTTAGGTAACACAAAAGTTTATAAGTTGTTGCACTTTTACTGTGTAAAGGATTACGGTAGAGTCAACGTTGAGAACTAAGCCATATCATCAGTGTATGCTTACTTTGAATGAGAAATGACTTGTTTGCTGTAATGAAATCACAATTGTCATTAAGGAACTCTTATGCACACTGTTTGGATAATTTATTTATTGTCATCATCATTATTTAGGAGTGGATTATTAAAAAACATTCAAATGCATTCATTCTGTTCCTCGTGCTGCATGCTGTAGTGGTGTAATGTTCACAAAGTTGGACTTGATGCAGTGAACTTTCATGATGAAGAACACAGACGTTCCAGTATTAAACCTTTATTATATTAGGCCGTTGTGGGAATTATTTTACAATTATGATGTTGACTTACTACTTTTTTAATTAATTGGTCAACTCTTTTGTATAAAGTCTACATCAGTTTCTGAGCATAAGAACAGTTTACCTAAAGCATTAAAAATAAAATTGGTTTTGATAAGAGCTGTCGGAAAATACGTGGCATTAATAAGCTAATTTGGAAATTATACTATTTGGTTTTGGAATCAAGTTTTGATACAGTGTGTATAGATTACATGTTGTGAAGACTGATCATGTAGAAACATAATTATTATTTATAAAATATATTTGTATCGGTTTATAAAATAAAAAAATTATGATTCATGTAATAAATGCATGACATTTTGCTCGATGCTTGTAATTTTGTTTTACAATTTACATATTGTGTGCATTGCACCTATCATAGTAATTATTATCGTCTTATTTGTCACTCGTGTTTGTGTGTGTCAGTGCGTACGTGAGTGTATGGGTGTGACTTCTAATCTATTAGTGGTAATATTCTTACAGGTCCTCTTCTGGCTTCTAGGCTGTGATGCCTCTTATGCCAGCTCTGAAGTTTGTCGTCAAACTATATGGTGCGCATGCGTCTGACGAGTTGTTCCATAATAGGGGTGGGGCTGTTTAATTGGGTGGTTTTTCCATAATTTGTCTAATTTCCCCGCAAAGGACTGGACTGATGGAGCCTCTACCACAGACTGTGGGAGGCTGTTCCATACGTCCGTGCATCGGTGTATAAATGATTTTTTTTTAATGTTTAACCGACAACGTCCTTTGAATATTTTTAGGTGATGTCCTCGCGTACATGATTCGGTATCCCTCAAAGTTATAAAGTTTGATGTCACAGCTGTATCATATTTGTCTGTTAAAATCTTATACAATTCAATCATGTCTTCTCTGAGGCGACGATATGACAGAGTTGGTAATTTTAGTCTGCAGACGTTCATTATATTCAAGATCTTTAAAACCTGGAATTAATTTGGTTGCTATACGCTGAACATTTTCAAGAGCTGTAATGTGTTTCATTAAGTAGGGAGCCCATACTTGATTTGCATATTCAATATGTGGGCGGACGAGAGATTTAAAAACAGTAGAAAAACACTGTTCATCCATGTAATCAAAACTGCGACGAATTATCCCCATCATTGAATTGGCTTTATTAATTTTTTCCGACATGTGCCTCAAAGTTTAGTGATGAGTCAAAAGTGACGCCAATATTCTTCACCTTATCCGTACTTGCCAGCGTTATAATGATCATTAGGTCCCAGTATGTAGCTGTCATTTCTTATGGTTGATGATCCTACTCTCATATGGCTGCATTTGTCTGGGTGGAACTTTAAGAGAGATTCGTATGTCCAATGTTCTGCATGGGTAAGATCTTGTTGAAGCTTTGTGCAATCTTCATTGGTGTAAATTGGATGGAAAAGTTTCATATCATCCGCAAACAGGAATACTTCGGAGTTCTTTATAACATCCGGTAAGTCATTAATAAATATAATAAAAAGTAGGGGGCCAATCACCGATCCTTGTGGTATGCCGCTGATGACATCATGCCAGTCTGAAAAATAATTATTGACCCTTACACGTTGTTTTCTGTGGGCCAACAGAGCTGCAACCCAGCTTAGAATAGTTCCTTGAATTCCATAGCTCTGGAGTTTCTCTATAAGTCGTAGATGTGGAACTTTGTCAAATGCTTTCATAAAATCACAATATACTACATCAATACATCCACCGTTATCTAGTGTCTCAGTCCATAAATCGAGTACTTTAAGTAATTGGAGAACTGTAGACCGCCCTTTGATGAAACCAAATTGTTTGTCACTCAACAGGTAATTATCTTTCAAGTGTTTAGTGATGGTATCTCTGACTATGCCTTCCATTATTTTTCCTACTATAACGTTGTTGTAGTTAAATTTATTAACGGGCAACACTATCGGGTTAATGGGACGTAATTACACAGGTTGTAATATTTTGACAAGTCAACCGACGAACGGTATTGCCATTTAACGGAGTTCCTTTGAACTATCTACTACAACAAAACGTTCTACTCTTGATCACTAGGTGGCGATGTGTCACGTAAACAGAAGGTAAAACATGATAACAAACGTATACATGTACCTGATTTACTTATGAGTAAGTAGACTGGAAGTCACACTGCGGCAGCGTCATGTCGTCATTTGAACAAGGTCGACTTCACACGTCCAAACATAGGTAATAAGTTAATTGTGGATCGGAAACCGTAAATAAACCGTTGGTTAGTAGACGGACATCTTCATTATCGCTCAAATAATTAATTAATCGAATGCCTTAATTAATTGGTTCCCGAGCCCAATTTGAGTCTCGCTGAGCCTTGGGCCTTAGCATACCTCAACTTCAAGGTCCTGAACTCGACTACACGATACTCCACCCTCCTTATCGTCAATGTATCACATATCACGTTAACTAGTCGGTACGTCTATTTATCGTCACGATGTCTATTTTATACCTGGTATTTGTTTACCTGGTTGAAGTGGTTCAACATAATAACTTGCCTGGATCTTCGGGTTTTAAAGTAAGGCTACAGCCTTGTGTACACCCACCTTTATGCATCGTATTTTGATATTGAGAACGTGGCTTGTCTTGTTATTTTGTGCTTTTATTAAAATTTAAACCTGTCCATCTTCAATTCTTTGTCGAGTTTTGTTTTGAAGGAGAGGATGTTTTCAGCGTTCACTGTTTGCTGAGAAAGGTTGTTCCAGTCTAGGAAGATGCGTTGTGAAAAGGAGTGAATAATGACAATAAATAATCAGATTACTCATAGTTGCTACTATGTTTTAACAAGAATATCTTTAATTCTTATGTAAATAAATATACATATTTGTTGTCATTCTTATATTGTTATTACTACTTACATTTTTGATCACACGTGATATATACATTCAGCCATGTTCTCTGCCTTGCCTTCATAAATGATAATATGTACTTTTAGTTTATCTTCAAGTTTGAACACCTTAAGTATGATTACCAACATTTACCATGCAGGTTTATATGTATATATATACTCATAGTTGCTGCTGTGTCTTAAGAAGTATTTCTTTGTTGTCATACTTATATTGTTATTACTACTTACATTACGATCGCGTGCCCGACCACAAACATTTGATCCTGGGTGAGGCCCTGGTGGTCGCAGGTACCACTAGTTGGGGCAGGCTATTCAACTTATATATAGAAATGTTGTACACCATGGTCATTGTTGTATTCATACTCCTTTATTGAATGCTAGTGCTGTATATTTTGCCAACAGTACTCGATCTTCTATTGTCTCAATACACAATGCATAATATTTTAATTCTTAAAGCAACATTGTCTGTTCCACTCACCAGAATTACCCTCTCGAGTCTTGCTGGGAGTATTTACTGAAACAGTTCTTCTTTGCCCCACTTGCACTTTTTGCTGGTCTTTATTATGGGAACAAGCGCCCAGCATCAATGGACAATTCGAGGAAATTGCAGTTAGCTTCACCTGCCTTTAATAACGGCTCTTTACTATTTGAATGTTTTCTTGGTGAAACATTCAAATTGCGATTGATGCCTTTGGAAAAGGTAAACTAAATTTAGCAGGCAGTATACCTTCAGTATGTTTACTCTAGTATTAGGAACATATTACTAAATTAAGAAAATACAAGGTGAGTTTAAACACTACTGTGCCTAACTGCATTTTACGTACCGTCTCATTACAATGGTAATCTAATATATATGTACTAAATTGTCTCATTCATCTGCCTTTTTCATGACAGAGGGTCTGATCAGGATGTTGACTTTGAAGAAATACAATATCCTCCCGAACTTCCTAGTTTGATGAGATCTACATCACAAAGTGTAAGAACGTTAGATGCCAGGAAACGATGCACTCAGCTGACAGCAGCAGCATTTGAAGAAATGTTTGACTCTGACGGACGGCTGGTTGATGAACACAGACTACGCCGAGCAGTGTTTTCAGGTATGAATGTCATCTATAGTGGGTCAGGTTGACCATCTGGCTCATACAAACTACCTTGTTTGTTCTTTCACATCTACAGTGGGTCAGATTGACCATCTGGCTCATACAAACTACCTTGTTTGTTCTTTCACATCTATAGTGGGTCAGATTGACCATCCGGCTCATACAAACTACCTTGTTTGTTCTTTCACATCTATAATGGGTCAGATTGACCATCTGGCTCATACAAACTACCTTGTTCATTCTTTCACATCTGTAGTGGGTCAGATTGACCATCTGGCTCAAACAAACTACCTTGTTTGTTCTTTCACATCTATAATGGGTCAGATTGACCATCTGGCTCATACAAACTACCTTGTTCATTCTTTCACATCTATAGTGGGTCAGAATGACCATCTGGCTGATAAAAACTACCTTGTTCTTTCTTTCACATCTAGAGTGGGTCAGATTGATCATCTGGCTCATACAAACTACCTTGTTCATTCTTTCACATCTAGAGTGGGTCAGATTGATCATCTGGCTCATACAAACTACCTTGTTCGTTCTTTCATATCTATAGTGGGTCAGATTGACCATCTGGCTCATACAAACTACCTTGTTCGTTCTTTCACATCTATAGTGGGTCAGACTGACCATCTGGCTCATACAAACTATCTTGTTCATTCTTTCATATCTGTAGTGGGTCAGACTGACCATCTGGCTCATACAAACTATCTTGTTCATTCTTTCATATCTCTAGTGGGTCAGATTGGTTCTTTCACAAGTTATAAAGTCGTTTATCATTTTTGAAGTGGACACTGTATTTGTAAATTAATATTCTTCTCCTCTCCGACTTATCCATGTTTTAAACAGAATACATGTTAATCCAAACATAAAGTTCTGAAACATATTTTTCATCTTTCTATACAGCATGTGTGTTTGTACTTGCACAGATCATGTGGTGAAAAGTAAGCGACCATTGCAAAAGTTTGAAATATGTTAAACATTGCACAGTGCGAGTGGTCCGGTCAGTGCGGTCATCACCACACAATGTGAGTGGCCCGGTCATCACCACATAGTGTGAATGGTCTGGTCATCACCAGATTCACCACACAGTGTGAGTGGTCTGGTCATCACCACACAGTGTGAGTGGTCTGGTCATCACCACACAGTGTGAGTGGTCTGGTCATCACCACACACTGTCAGTGGTCTGGTCATCACCACACAGTGTGAGTGGTCTGATCATCACCACACAGTGTGAGTTGTCTGGTCATCACCACACAGTGTGAGTGGTCTGGTCATCACCACACAGTGTGAGTGGTCTGGTCATCACCACACAGTGTGAGTGGTCTGGTCATCACCACACAGTGTGAGTGGTCCGGTCATCACCACACAGTGTGAGTGGTCCGGTCATCACCACACAGTGTGAGTGGTCTGGTCATCACCACACACTGTCAGTGGTCTGGTCATTACCACACAGTGTGAGTGGTCTGGTCATCACCACACAGTGTGAGTCGTCTTGTCATCACCACACAGTGTGAGTGGTCTGGTCATCACCACACAGTGTGAGTGGTCTGGTCATCACCACACAGTGTGAGTGGTCCGGTCATCACCACACAGTGTGAGTGGTCTGGTCATCACCACACAGTGTGAGTGGTCCAGTCATCACCACACACTGTCAGTGGTCTGGTCATCACCACACAGTGTGAGTGGTCCGGTCATCACCACACAGTGTGAGTGGTCTGGTCATCACCACACAGTGTGAGTGGTCCAGTCATCACCACACACTGTCAGTGGTCTGGTCATCACCACACAGTGTGAGTGGTCCGGTCATCACCACACAGTGTGAGTGGTCTGGTCATCACCACACACTGTCAGTGGTCCAGTCATCACCACACACTGTCAGTGGTCTGGTCATCACCACACAGTGTGAGTGGTCTGGTCATCACCACACACTGTCAGTGGTCTGGTCATTACCACACAGTGTGAGTGGTCTGGTCATCACCACACACTGTCAGTGGTCTGGTCATTACCACAAAGTGTGAGTCGTCTTGTCATCACCACACAGTTTGAGTGGTCTGGTCATCACCACACACTGTCAGTGGTCTGGTCATCACCACACAGTGTGAGTGGTCTGGTCATCACCACACAGTGTGAGTGGTCCAATCATCACCACACACTGTCAGTGGTCTGGTCATCACCACACAGTGTGAGTGATCCGGTCATCACCACACAGTGTGTGTGGTCCGGTCATCACCACACAGTGTGAGTGGTCACTATAGTGAATGTCATCTATAGTGGGTCAGATTGACCATCTGGCTCATATAAACTACCTTGTTTGTTCTTTCACATCTACAGTGGGTCAGATTGACCATCTGGCTCATACAAACTACCTTGTTTGTTCTTTCACATCTACAGTGGGTCAGATTGACCATCTGGCTCATACAAACTACCTTGTTTGTTCTTTCACATCTATAGTGGGTCAGATTGACCATCTGGCTCATACAAACTACCTTGTTTGTTCTTTCACATCTATAGTGGGTCAGATTGACCATCTGGCTCATACAAACTACCTTGTTCATTCTTTCACATCTATATTGGGTCAGATTGATCATCTGGCTCATACAAACTACCTTGTTCGTTCTTTCACATCTATAGTGGGTCAGATTGACCATCTGGCTTATACAAACTACCTTGTTCGTTCTTTCACATCTGTAGTGGGTCAGATTGACCATCTGGCTCATACAAACTATCTTGTTCATTCTTTCACATCTGTAGTGGGTCAGATTGGTTCTTTCACAAGTTATAAAGTCGTTTATCATTTTTGAAGTGGACACTGTATTTGTAAATTAATATTCTTCTCCTCTCCGACTTATCCATGTTTTAAACAGAATACATGTTAATCCAAACATAAAGTTCTGAAACATATTTTTCATCTTTCTATACAGCATGTATGTTTGTACTTGCACAGATCATTTGGTGAAAAGTAAGCCGCCATTGCAAAAGTTTGAAATATGTTAAACATTGCACAGTGCGAGTGGTCCGGTCAGTGCGGTCATCACCACACAATGTGAATGGTCCGGTCAGTCTGGGCATCACCACACAGTGTGAGTGTGAGTGGCCGGTCATCACCACACAGTGTGAGTGGTCTGGTCATCACCAGATTCACCACACAGTGTGAGTGGTCTGATCATCACCACACAGTGTGAGTTGTCTAGTCATCACCACACAGTGTGAGTGGTCTGATCATCACCACACAGTGTGAGTTGTCTAGTCATCACCACACAGTGTGAGTTGTCTAGTCATCACCACACAGTGTGAGAGATCCGGTCTGTCCAGTCATCACCACACAGTGTGAGAGATCCGGTCTGTCCAGTCATCACCACACAGTGTGAGAGGTCCGGTCTGTCCGATCATCACCACACAATGTGGTGGAAATTAATGGGAAAAGTGGCACCACGTAGTGAGTGAAACATACATTAATGCAAATTGGCAGTGATGGCAATTATGGATCATGAAAATCATAAGATCCATACCATGTATTGGTGAGGGGGTTTTGAACCAATGTTTAATGCACAATCTTTTTTGGACTTTGCGAATTTATGAGACCATTCTTAAGTAACAGTGAAGTCAAGATGATCATTCCCCTTGCAGGTGGAGTCGAGCCAAGTATCAGACGCCGGGTGTGGCTGCGACTCTTTGGATTCTTCCCGTTCCAGTCAACGACAAGGTGACTGTTTATATGTATTAACATGATATCTTTAAGGTGGCCCTCGAATGGACTTGAACATTATTAAATTCCCTTCTAACGCTTCTCTGGTGGATCTGTTCCTGTCAATCTCATCTTAGCATTACTGAGAAGCATTCCTCTATGCTGCAGTGATGTGAAAACTGCTCGTTATAGCCACTTGTTTCTACAACACAGTTAACAGTAAATGCATTCGAATCTTGATCTGCTCTATTGGATTTGTTGATTTTTTATTTTAATGAAAACAACTAAATCATTCATTTATGTACCCTGCACAATGTTCTCTTTCCATCTGGTTTTGATTAAAAGTATTAAATTATTTGACGATGCATTGTATAATACACACTGCAGTGCAATGGCAGCAGAAGCATTGTATAATACACACTGCAGTGCAATGGCAGCAGAAGCATTGTATAATACACACTGCAGTGCAATGGCAGCAGAAGCATTGTATAATACACACTGCAGTGCAATGGCAGCAGAAGCATTGTATAATACACACTGCAGTGCAATGGCAGCAGAAGCATTGTATAATACACACTGCAGTGCAATGGCAGCAGAAGCATTGTATAATACACACTGCAGTGCAATGGCAGCAGAAGCATTGTATAATACACACTGCAGTGCAATGGCAGCAGAAGCACGACAGTAAGAGAAATATACATTACATGTTTTACTGTGCATTTTATTAATACTGGAAAGGAAAATAGTTTTTACTGAAACAGAATATTCCAAGATATACCGTAATGTTATACCTCATTGTGTGTTGTGTAGAGAGTGCGAGGTGATATCTGCAGTAATGTTATAACCTCATTGTGTGTTGTGTAGAGAGTGCGAGGTGATATCTACAGTCATGTTATAACCTCATTGCGTGTTGTGTAGAGAGTGCGAGGTGATATATACAGTAATGTTATAACCTCATTGTGTGTTGTATAGAGAGTGTGAGGTGATATCTATAGTAATGTTATAACCTCATTGTGTGTTGTGTAGAGAGTGCGAGGTGATATATACAGTAATGTTATAACCTCATTGTGTGTTGTGTAGAGAGTGCGAGGTGATATCTACAGTAATGTTATAACCTCATTGTGTGTTGTGTAGAGAGTGCGAGGTGATATCTGCAGTAATGTTATAACCTCATTGTGTGTTGTGTAGAGAGTGCGAGGTGATATCTACAGTAAAGTTATAACCTCATTGTGTATTGTGTAGAGAGTGCGAGGTGATATATCTATAGTAATGTTATACCTCATTGTGTGTTGTGTAGAGAGTGCTAGGTGATATCTACAGTAATGTTATAACCTCATTGTGTGTTGTGTAGAGAGTGCGAGGTGATATCTGCAGTAATGTTATAACCTCATTGTGTGTTGTGTAGAGAGTGCGAGGTGATATCTACAGTAAAGTTATAACCTCATTGTGTATTGTGTAGAGAGTGCGAGGTGATATCTATAGTAATGTTATACCTCATTGTGTGTTGTGTAGAGAGTGCTAGGTGATATCTACAGTAATGTTTTAACCTCATTGTGTGTTGTGTAGAGAGTGCGAGGTGATATATACAGTAATGTTATAACCTCATTGTGTGTTGTGTAGAGAGTGCGAGGTGATATCTACAGTAATGTTATAACCTCATTGTGTGTTGTGTAGAGATTCCGAGGTGATATCTACAGTAATTTTATAACCTCATTGTGTAGAGAGTGCGAGGTGATATCTACAGTAATGTTATAACCTCATTGTGTGTTGTGTAGAGAGTGCGAGGTGATATATACAGTCATGTTATAACCTCATTGTGTGTTGTGTAGAGAGTGCTAGGTGATATCTGCAGTAATGTTATAACCTCATTGTGTGTTGTGTAGAGAGTGCGAGGTGATATCTACAGTAATGTTATAACCTCATTGCGTTTTGTGTAGAGAGTGCGAGGTGATATCTACAGTAATGTTATAACCTCATTGTGTGTTGTGTAGAGAGTGCAAGGTGATATCTACAGTAATTTTATAACCTCATTGTGTATTGTGTAGAGAGTGTGAGGTGATATCTATAGTAATGTTATACCTCATTGTGTGTTGTGTAGAGAGTGCGAGGTGATATCTGCAGTAATGTTATAACCTCATTGTGTGTTGTGTAGAGAGTGCGAGGTGATATATACAGTCATGTTATAACCTCATTGTGTATTGTGTAGAGAGTGCTAGGTGATATCTGCAGTAATGTTATAACCTCATTGTGTGTTGTGTAGAGAGTGCGAGGTGATATCTACAGTAATGTTATAACCTCATTGTGTGTTGTGTAGAGAGTGCTAGGTGATATCTGCAGTCATGTTATAACCTCATTGTGTGTTGTGTAGAGAGTGCGAGGTGATATATACAGTAATGTTATAACCTCATTGTGTGTTGTGTAGAGAGTGCGAGGTGATATCTACAGTAATGTTATAACCTCATTGCGTGTTGTGTGGAGAGTGCGAGGTGATATCTACAGTAATGTTATAACCTCATTGTGTGTTGTGTAGAGAGTGCAAGATGATATCTACAGTAATGTTATAACCTCATTGTGTATTGTGTAGAGAGTGCTAGGTGATATCTGCAGTCATGTTATAACCTCATTGTGTGTTGTGTAGAGAGTGCGAGGTGATATCTACAGTAATGTTATAACCTCATTGTGTGTTGTGTAGAGAGTGCGAGGTGATATCTACAGTAATGTTATAACCTCATTGCGTGTTGTGTGGAGAGTGCGAGGTGATATCTACAGTAATGTTATAACCTCATTGTGTGTTGTGTAGAGAGTGCGAGGTGATATCTACAGTAATGTTATAACCTTATTGTGTATTGTGTAGAGAGTGCGAGGTGATATCTATAGTAATGTTATAACCTCATTGCGTGTTGTGTAGAGAGTGCGAGGTGATATCTACAGTAATGTTATAACCTCATTGTGTGTTGTGTAGAGAGTGCGAGGTGATATCTGCAGAGCAAGCCAGCAAATACACTGCGTTGAAGAAACGATGGAGGGAGATGCTGCTCAAAGGTAGAAATTCACATAAAAACTCATGTTGAAACATCCTCATCACCAACACCATCATCATCAACACCATCATCATCATCACCAACATCATCATCAACATCATAATCATCAACAGCATCACCATCAACAGCATCATCATCAACATCCTGAAATCTGTAGATGATTTTAACATAATATTCACATCGGTGATGAAATGGAGTGTTTTGTAGACGATGCAGCCCACAAACTACTTCATCCTGGCTATCTACAAAGTATCGAGTCAGCCTCCATTGAGAAGGATGAGACGGACACTCCAGTGGAGAACACACAATACATGGACTGTATGCAGCTCCCTGCACAGGTAGACACACAGGACGGGGTTGTAGTGGTAGACACAAGTAGAAATACACAAAAGTACTGTCCAGATAGGGAGAGACAGGACGGGGTTGTAATGGTACACACAAGTAGAAATACACGTATGTACTGCCCAGGTAGGGAGAGACAGGACGGGGTTGTAGTGGTGTACACAAGTAGAAATACACTTACGTACTGCCCAGGTAGGGAGAGTCAGGATGGGGTTGTAGTGATACACACAAGTAGAAATACATATACATACTGCCCAGGTAGGGAGAAACAGGATGGGGTTGTAGTGGTATACACAAGTAGAAATACACATATGTACTGCCCAGGTAGGGAGAGACAGGACGGGGTTGTAATGATACACACAAGTAGAAATACATACTGCCCAGGTAGGGAAAAACAGGATGGGGTTGTAGTGGTATACACAAGTAGAAATACACATACGTATTGTCCGGGTAGGGAGAGACGGGACAAGGTTGTAGTGGTACACACATGTAAAAATACACATATGTACTGCCCATGTAGGGAGAGACAGGACGGGGTTGTAATGATACACACAAGTAGAAATACATACTGCCCAGGTAGGGAAAAACAGGATGGGGTTGTAGTGGTATACACAAGTAGAAATACACATACGTATTGTCCGGGTAGGGAGAGACGGGACAGGGTTGTAGTGGTACACACATGTAAAAATACACATATGTACTGCCCATGTAGGGAGAGACAGGACGGGGTTATCGTGATACACACAAGTAGAAATACACATACATACTGCCCAGGTAGGGAGAGACAGGACGGGGTTGTAATGATACACACAAGTAGAAATACATACTGCCCAGGTAGGGAAAAACAGGATGGGGTTGTAGTGGTATACACAAGTAGAAATACACATACGTATTGTCCGGGTAGGGGGATACAGGACGGTGCAGTAGTGGCACACACAAGTAGAAATACACATACGTACTGCCCAGGTAGGGAGAGACAGGACGGGGTTATCGTGATACACACAAGTAGAAATACACATACATACTGCCCAGGTAGGGAGAGACAGGACGGGGTTGTAGTGATACACACAAGTAGAAATTCATATACATACTGCCCAGGTAGGGAGAAACAGGATGGTGTTGTAGTGGTATACACAAGTAGAAATACACATACGTACTGCCCAGGTAGGGAGAAACAGGATGGTGTTGTAGTGGTATACACAAGTAGAAATACACATACATACTGCCCAGGTAGGGGGATACAGGATGGGGTTGTAGTGGTATACACAAGTAGAAATACACATACGTACTGCCCAGGTAGGGAGAGACAAGACGGGGTTGTAGTGGTATACACAAGTAGAAATACACATACATACTGCCCAGGTAGGGAGAGACAGGATGGGGTTGTAGTGATACACACAAGTAGAAATTCATATACATACTGCCCAGGTAGGGAGAAACAGGATGGTGTTGTAGTGGTATACACAAGTAGAAATACACATACGTACTGCCCAGGTAGGGAGAAACAGGATGGTGTTGTAGTGGTATACACAAGTAGAAATACACATACATACTGCCCAGGTAGGGGGATACAGGATGGGGTTGTAGTGGTATACACAAGTAGAAATACACATACGTACTGCCCAGGTAGGGAGAGACAAGACGGGGTTGTAGTGGTATACACAAGTAGAAATACACATACATACTGCCCAGGTAGGGAGAGACAGGATGGGGTTGTAGTGATACACACAAGTAGAAATTCATATACATACTGCCCAGGTAGGGAGAAACAGGATGGTGTTGTAGTGGTATACACAAGTAGAAATACACATACGTACTGCCCAGGTAGGGAGAAACAGGATGGTGTTGTAGTGATACACACAAGTAGAAATTCATATACATACTGCCCAGGTAGGGAGAAACAGGATGGTGTTGTAGTGGTATACACAAGTAGAAATACACATACGTACTGCCCAGGTAGGGAGAAACAGGATGGTGTTGTAGTGGTATACACAAGTAGAAATACACATACATACTGCCCAGGTAGGGTTGTGATACACACAGGTAGAAGTACAGTGCGTATTGTTGTTGTATTGCCTGACATTGCTTTGTCCACATGGCTGCAGGAGGTGGATAATTGTGAATGAATATGTAAGATTAGTGTAATGAGTATTTTAAATTTTGGACTTTGTATTTAATTTAAACCTTTTAGTTAAGCTTTATATGATGTTATGTTAATTCTAGATGATTTTATAGCGAAGTGTCTCAAGTAGTTTTTTATTACATCTGCTCCAGTTTAAGTGTAATATTATTATTATTGTCAAGGTCTGATTCAAATATAGACCAGTGCTTTAAATATGTTTGTAATTCAGATGTTTAGATATAATTACATAGACAGTTCAGACTTTTAATAGGCCCATTTTGTTAGATGTCTTCAACATGATGTTTATATTATTATTATTTGAAAATTGATCATTTGTACATTGGTACAGTTGTATGCTGGACGAAAGCCGACAGATATGAAGACATTCTACCCTGCCATCAACATCATAGACAAAGACATCCCTCGTACGGACAGAACACTTGAGTATTTCAGGTAGTTATGTCTTTTATAATTGCTTCAGTTATAATGAGTGTTGTGTCTGTTATTACAAATGTTGCAAATTGCAACAGAACATTGGAATTAGTGACATACACGGAACATCAAAGTTATGGCGCCAGTGGATTTAAGCTTTATGCAGTTTTTTAAACATTAATACATTTTTTTAAGGACATGCTGATTGATTGTCTGAAATAACTTAAATGTTTTATTATATTTTGATGATAGTTAAAGAATTATTATTATACATAGACGAAAATTGTCAACCAAAAACTTGTGTTGTCCCATTTAAATGACCTACGTTAGGAAATGTTTTAAAATCAAATTACCAGTATGTTTAAGATGCTCTAAAAAACAAAAAATATACACGCAGTCATGCACGCACACATATTTGCACACAAGTGAAAGCAGTTGTACGTTTGCACACACCAGTACTTTGCACCAACAAGGACTGTAGTTGATGATGACTGAATGCAAGACTGCTTCTGCCATTTTATGAAAATATGTAATTTTAGTTACAAAAGTCAGTAAAAGAAAGTCAGTAAAATGGCTTTCATTGACTCTGAATAAAAATTATTCGATTTTTTGTCCTTTCATTTCTGAGAATGGAAGAAAACACATCAGTTTGTTACATGGTTGCATCATGTTATTACCTTCAGTGAAGAATCGGGTCTACATCACTTACGAATGCTGCGGGACATCCTCATAACTTACGCAGCCTTTCATCCTCAAGTTGGCTATGCCCAGGGAATGAACGACATCGCTAGTCGATTCCTGGTCGTGTTTGACTCCGAGGTGTGTTCATTATTGTCACCTTTGTTACCTTCAGACTTGTTAAATCATTTACGTTTAACCTGGAAATTAACAAATGACTTACGTGTTAATTAATTCTGTAATTTTTCCCATGATTATAATTATAAATATTAAATATAAAGCCCATGGCACAAATGTTCATGTAACAGTAATGTCATGTTTCATCAATCCTACCTTTAAAATCTAATGCTTTTCAATTTAAATTTCAGTTGTTTCAATTACATTACATTAAATTACAGTTGAGTACATCCTACATATCATATTGATTGAATGGATTACTACTTTTACATAATATATAATAGTGATCAGGAGATTCTGAGCTAGTGCAACATTTTTAATGGTACAAAATAATTGTTTAGCTGTGGTTCATCCAAACACTACGGCAGTCAATCTGTCTCAATAGATGGAGAGATGCCAATCATTACTATTTGGGCGTAATCATTACGCTATTGTGCCCTCCATTATGCTATTACAATGCCTAAATCAGTAATTACGCTCCCCGTACTTTTTGGTACAAAAAAAGTGTAAATCTAATTTAGCTCATAACTACAAGAGCTCACAATGTCAAAAAGGGTAAAATCCAAAACAGCATATCGTGTTAATTTGTGTTGGTTTTGTTCATTGCAACCACAAGAAATTGAATAATTGATGATATTTTAGCTGAGAAAAATCGTATATGATTTTTTTCAAGAATAGCAATTGAAGAAATGTAGCTAATACTGATGTCATTCGGCCATAGTTGCATAATTTCACGTACGCAGGAATCTATTTGAGAATACAAACGTGTTGGGTTTGTGATCGATGCCTTGCTGTGATGAGCATGAGCATTGTCTGGTGTCGTATTTCGGTTGTAAACTGATGCAAAAATTTATGAAGAAAAGGCGTCCACGGGCCCTACACCCGAGTCTAAGAGGACTACTGTAGTGGACCAAAGGTTTAAGAAGGACTACACCGTCAAATACACCATGGTGATCTCATCACGAGTGAATATTAGCTATGCATTTTGCACGGTTTGTCGTTTGGACATCAATGTCACATGACAGAATGTACAACTGTGCGAAACACGTTGGCTGCCACAAATGGAAGGCAGGTGTTGCTGCTAGTTCCAGTAAAATAACTTTGTTTATGAGCACATCTTCGTATTATTACAGCATCAACGAGGAGGTGATGTTCACAAACTTCATTATTGAACACAATCTACCCATAGCCGTGTCAGATCACGCGGGCCCAATATTAAAAAAAGTATTCCGGATTCAGAAATTTCAAAAAAAGTATGTTTGTGCCAGAACGAAAACCACAGCAATAATACAGATGCTCGGTGATGAAAACGATCAGGCAGTACCCAACATCATGAGAAACAAACTGAACAGCCTCGCCACATGTACAGCTGGAGCTCAGGCAGTACCCAACATCATGAGAAACAAACTGAACAGCCTCGCCACATGTACAGCTGGAGCTCAGGCAGTACCCAACATCATGAGAAACAAACTGAACAGCCTCACCACATGTACAGCTGGAGCTCTGGCAGTACCCAACATCATGAGAAACAAACTGAACAGCCTCGCCACATGTACAGCTGGAGCTCAGGCAGTACCCAACATCATGAGAAACAAACTGAACAGCCTCGCCACATGTACAGCTGGAGCTCAGGCAGTACCCAACATCATGAGAAACAAACTGAACAGCCTCGCCACATGTACAGCTGGAGCTCAGGCAGTACCCAACATCATGAGAAACAAACTGAACAGCCTCACCACATGTACAGCTGGAGCTCTGGCAGTACCCAACATCATGAGAAACAAACTGAACAGCCTCGCCACATGTACAGCTGGAGCTCAGGCAGTACCCAACATCATGAGAAACAAACTGAACAGCCTCGCCACATGTACAGCTGGAGCTCAGGCAGTACCCAACATCATGAGAAACAAACTGAACAGCCTCGCCACATGTACAGCTGGAGCTATGTGTTGACATTCAGTCAACACTTGGATTCCCAGTCTGTGTCTACAGGTGCATGATGTATATTAGTAATTATTTACAGACTATTCTTGATAATGGTTGTTATGCACATGTTTAACCTTGGAATAAATAGTAAAAACTTGGTTGATCATTCACCGTGAAATCTTCATTTTGGAGAAACATCTACTGGGCAACCCAAGTTGATGTTAAAGCTCAAAGCTTTCACCCCAGACCACTCCAAAAGGAAAGATAAAACACCCTTCCATAGTCTATCATGCCTTCCTTTATGGTTGCAAGTTGGCATCTCTGTAGATGTAGTTTATAATATGTAATATGATTTACCTGTAATATTGTACTGCAGCACAACTATCATCTCTGAGCTTGGTTTCCGAGGATTTAGGTGCAAAAGAAGTTACCTTATTATTATTATCATTACCATGGAGAGTGTAAACATGTCTGGTGTAATATTGCAGATTGAAGCATACTGGTGTATTACCATGGAGAGTGTAAACATGTCTGGTGTAATATTGCAGATTGAAGCATACTGGTGTATTACCATGGAGAGTGTATACATGTCTGGTGTAACATTGCAGATTGAAGCATACTGGTGTATTACCATGGAGAGTGTATACATGTCTGGTGTAACATTGCAGATAGAAGTGTACTGGTGTATTACCATGTAGACTAGAGTGCATTCATGTCTGGTGTAACATTGCAGATTGAAGCATACTGGTGTATTACCATGGAGAGTGTATACATGTCTGGTGTAACATTGCAGATAGAAGTGTACTGGTGTATTACCATGTAGACTAAAGTGCATACATGTCTGGTGTAACATTGCAGATTGAAGCGTACTGGTGTATTACCATGGAGAGTGTATACATGTCTGGTGTAACATTGCAGATTGAAGTGTACTGGTGTATTACCATGTAGACTAGAGTGTATACATGTCTGGTGTAACATTGCAGATTGAAGCAAACTGGTGTATTACCATGGACAGTGTATATATGTTTGGTGTAACATTGCAGATTGAAGCATACTGGTGTATTACCATGGAGAGTGTAAACATGTCTGGTGTAACATTGCAGATTGAAGCATACCGGTGTATTACCATGGAGAGTGTAAACATGTCTGGTGTAAAATTGCAGATTGAAGCGTACTGGTGTATTACCATGGAGAGTGTAAACATGTCTGGTGTAACATTGCAGATTGAAGTGTACTGGTGTATTACCATGTAGACTAGAGTGTATACATGTCTGGTGTAACATTGCAGATTGAAGCGAACTGGTGTATTACCATGGAGAGTGTATGTATGTCCGGTGTAACATTGCAGATTGAAGCATACTGGTGTATCACCATGGAGAGTGTAAACATGTCTGGTGTAACATTGCAGATTGAAGTATACTGGTGTATTACCATGGAGAGTGTAAACATGTCTGGTGTAACATTGCAGATTGAAGCATACTGGTGTATTACCATGGAGAGTGTAAACATGTCTGGTGTAACATTGCAGATTGAAGCGTACTGGTGTATTACCATGGAGAGTGTATACATGTCTGGTGTAACATTGCAGATTGAAGTGTACTGGTGTATTACCATGTAGACTAGAGTGTATACATGTCTGGTGTAACATTGCAGATTGAAGCGAACTGGTGTATTACCATGGAGAGTGTATATATGTCTGGTGTAACATTGCAGATTGAAGCGTACTGGTGTATTACCATGTAGAGTGTATACATGTCTGGTGTAACATTGCAGATTGAAGTGTACTGGTGTATTACCATGGAGAGTGTAAACATGTCTGGTGTAACATTGCAGATTGAAGCGTACTGGTGTATTACCATGTAGAGTGTATACATGTCTGGTGTAACCTTGCAGATTGAAGCGTACTGGTGTATTACCATGGAGAGTGTATACATGTCTGGTGTAACATTGTAGATTGAAGCATACTGGTGTATTACCATGTAGAGTGTATACATGTCTGGTGTAACCTTGCAGATTGAAGCTTACTGGTGTATTACCATGTAGAGTGTATACATGTCTGGTGTAACCTTGCAGATTGAAGCGTACTGGTGTATTACCATGTAGAGTGTAAACATGTCTGGTGTAACCTTGCAGATTGAAGCGTTCTGGTGTATTACCATGGAGAGTGTAAACATGTCTGGTGTAACCTTGCAGATTGAAGCTTACTGGTGTATTACCATGTAGAGTGTATATATGTCTGGTGTAACATTGCAGATTGAAACGTACTGGTGTATTACCATGGAGAGTGTATACATGTCTGGTGTAACATTGCAGATTGAAGCGTACTGGTGTATTACCGTATAGAGTGTATACATGTCTGGTGTAACATTGCAGATTGAAGCGTACTGGTGTATTACCATGGAGAGTGTATACATGTCTGGTGTAACATTGCAGATTGAAGCGTACTGGTGTATTACCATGTAGACTAGAGTGTATACATGTCTGGTGTAACATTGCAGATTGAAGCGAACTGGTGTATTACCATGGAGAGTGTATATATGTCTGGTGTAACATTGCAGATTGAAGCGTACTGGTGTATTACCATGTAGAGTGTATACATGTCTGGTGTAACATTGCAGATTGAAGTGTACTGGTGTATTACCATGGAGAGTGTAAACATGTCTGGTGTAACATTGCAGATTGAAGCATACTGGTGTATTACCATGTAGAGTGTATACATGTCTGGTGTAACCTTGCAGATTGAAGCGTACTGGTGTATTACCATGGAGAGTGTATACATGTCTGGTGTAACATTGCAGATTGAAGCTTACTAGTGTATTACCATGGAGAGTGTAAACATGTCTGGTGTAACATTGCAGATTGAAGTGTACTGGTGTATTACTTTGGAGAGTGTATACATGTCTGGTGTAACATTGCAGATTGAAGCGTACTGGTGTATTACCATGTAGACTAGAGTGTATACATGTCTGGTGTAACATTGCAGATTGAAGCGTACTGGTGTATTACCATGTAGAGTGTATACATGTCTGGTGTAACATTGCAGATTGAAGTGTACTGGTGTATTACCATGGAGAGTGTAAACATGTCTGGTGTAACCTTGCAGATTGAAGCTTACTGGTGTATTACCATGTAGAGTGTATACATGTCTGGTGTAACCTTGCAGATTGAAGCATACTGGTGTATTACCATGTAGAGTGTAAACATGTCTGGTGTAACCTTGCAGATTGAAGCGTACTGGTGTATTACCATGTAGAGTGTAAACATGTCTGGTGTAACCTTGCAGATTGAAGCGTTCTGGTGTATTACCATGTAGAGTGTAAACATGTCTGGTGTAACCTTGCAGATTGAAGCTTACTGGTGTATTACTATGTAGAGTGTATATATGTCTGGTGTAACATTGCAGATTGAAACGTACTGGTGTATTACCATGGAGAGTGTATACATGTCTGGTGTAACATTGCAGATTGAAGCGTACTGGTGTATTACCGTATAGAGTGTATACATGTCTGGTGTAACATTGCAGATTGAAGCGTACTGGTGTATTACCATGGAGAGTGTATACATGTCTGGTGTAACATTGCAGATTGAAGCGTACTGGTGTATTACCATGTAGACTAGAGTGTATACATGTCTGGTGTAACATTGCAGATTGAAGCGTACTGGTGTATTACCATGTAGACTAGAGTGTATACATGTCTGGTGTAACATTGCAGATTGAAGCGAACTAGTGTATTACCATGGAGAGTGTATATATGTCTGGTGTAACATTGCAGATTGAAGTGTACTGGTGTATTACTTTGGAGAGTGTATACATGTCTGGTGTAACATTGCAGATTGAAGCGTACTGGTGTATTACCATGTAGACTAGAGTGTATACATGTCTGGTGTAACATTGCAGATTGAAGCGAACTGGTGTATTACCATGGAGAGTGTATATATGTCTGGTGTAACATTGTGGATTGAAGCGTACTGGTGTATTACCATGTAGAGTGTATACATGTCTGGTGTAACATTGCAGATTGAAGTGTACTGGTGTATTACCATGGAGAGTGTAAACATGTCTGGTGTAACATTGCAGATTGAAGCATACTGGTGTATTACCATGTAGAGTGTATACATGTCTGGTGTAACCTTGCAGATTGAAGCGTACTGGTGTATTACCATGGAGAGTGTATACATGTCTGGTGTAACATTGCAGATTGAAGCGTACTGGTGTATTACCATGGAGAGTGTATACATGTCTGGTGTAACATTGCAGATTGAAGCTTACTAGTGTATTACCATGGAGAGTGTAAACATGTCTGGTGTAACATTGCAGATTGAAGTGTACTGGTGTATTACTTTGGAGAGTGTATACATGTCTGGTGTAACATTGCAGATTGAAGCGTACTGGTGTATTACCATGTAGACTAGAATGTATACATGTCTGGTGTAACATTGCAGATTGAAGCGTACTGGTGTATTACCATGTAGAGTGTATACATGTCTGGTGTAACATTGCAGATTGAAGTGTACTGGTGTATTACCATGGAGAGTGTAAACATGTCTGGTGTAACCTTGCAGATTGAAGCTTACTGGTGTATTACCATGTAGAGTGTATACATGTCTGGTGTAACCTTGCAGATTGAAGCGTACTGGTGTATTACCATGTAGAGTGTAAACATGTCTGGTGTAACCTTGCAGATTGAAGCGTACTGGTGTATTACCATGTAGAGTGTAAACATGTCTGGTGTAACCTTGCAGATTGAAGCGTTCTGGTGTATTACCATGTAGAGTGTAAACATGTCTGGTGTAACCTTGCAGATTGAAGCTTACTGGTGTATTACCATGTAGAGTGTATATATGTCTGGTGTAACATTGCAGATTGAAACGTACTGGTGTATTACCATGGAGAGTGTATACATGTCTGGTGTAACATTGTAGATTGAAGCGTACTGGTGTATTACTATGTAGAGTGTATACATGTCTGGTGTAACATTGCAGATTGAAACGTACTGGTGTATTACCATGGAGAGTGTATACATGTCTGGTGTAACATTGCAGATTGAAGCGTACTGGTGTATTACCATATAGAGTGTATACATGTCTGGTGTAACATTGCAGATTGAAGTGTACTGGTGTATTACCATGGAGAGTGTAGACATGTCTGGTGTAACCTTGCAGATTGAAGCGTACTGGTGTATTACCGTATAGAGTTTATACATGTCTGGTGTAACATTGTAGATTGAAGCGTACTGGTGTATTACCATGGAGAGTGTATACATGTCTGGTGTAACATTGCAGATTGAAGCGTACTGGTGTATTACCATGTAGAGTGTATACATGTCTGGTGTAACATTGCAGATTGAAGTGTACTGGTGTATTACCATGGAGAGTGTAAACATGTCTGGTGTAACATTGCAGATTGAAGCGTACTGGTGTATTACCATGTAGAGTGTATACATGTCTGGTGTAACCTTGCAGATTGAAGCGTACTGGTGAATTACCATGGAGAGTGTATACATGTCTGGTGTAACATTGCATATTGAAGCGTACTGATGTATTACCATGTAGAGTGTATACATGTCTGGTGTAACATTGCAGATTGAAGCCTACTGGTGTATTACCATGTAGAGTGTATACATGTCTGGTGTAACATTGCAGATTGAAGCTTACTGGTGTATTACCATGTAGAGTATACATGTCTGGTGTAACATTGCAGATTGAAGCGTACTGGTGTATTACCATGTAGAGTATAAACATGTCTGGTGTAACATTGCAGATTGAAGCGTACTGGTGTTTCAAGAACTACATGCGTCAGGTGGAGACAGAGTTTATGGAGGACAGCGTACTGCGGAAGTTAGGTGTGTGTCTCGAGTATTCTCTTATGTCAGCTGTAGAATACTTTACAAAAGGGGCTCAGGGAGACAGTTAAGACAATCTTGTCAACATTATCCAGTGGTTGATGTGATATTTACAAAAAATCAGGGAAACCATAAATAAAAGAGATGGTTAAATATAACAATACTTGATGTTTAAATGTTGATGTTCCTTTACAATGAACTAGGTGTAGTGAAGGTCAGTTGGAGAATATTTATTGAACATCGTAAGGGGTAATAACAGATTGAGAATTATTGCCTTGCTGGGTTTTTCCCTTTTTAGTTTTGAGAAACATAGCAGATATTGGTTTACATTACTATATGACAGTGTTGCATGAATTGTGATCCCACAGAAAAGGTTCACCAGCTGCTGCTGGAGTTAGACATGGACCTCATGCAGTATCTGGAGTTCTTGGGTTTGTCAGACATGGCTTTCTGCCACAGGTGGGTGACCACTAAATATTGTGTCTATTTTGATAGGTACAATATTAATCTCCATATAAAAGTTGATGACACAAAATGAAATAAAAAACAAAATTATCAGTTATTTTTTTTCAACATGCTAAATAGATAAAAAAATCAATTACAATTTTTCACCTGTGATTCTGGTAATGTCAGTAATGGTAATTATCTTTGATCCAGTTAATTCTGATCCTGCTGTGTCACATTCAGTACCTGTGTCATACATGTAACATAAATACACATTCCAAAACATCGTCCAGTAAGTTGGCTAAGTTTAATAAACTGCCAAGTTTTAAAGTTTCTGTTTGGGTTGTTGAAAAAAGTATTTCATGTTCCATTAGAGTTCAGTTGTGTAGAAGCTAAAGGAATAGTCATCAGACAGACATCAGACTTGTGTTTCTGGAGATGTTCGTAGGTTATATCATATGAATATGTTGCCTGGATTTGAAAAGAATCATTAAACATTTTGACTTTTCAGGTGGATGCTGTTGAACTTCAAGCGAGAGTTTTCATTAGACGATTCATTGCGGTGCTTTGAGATTCTGAGTAGTCACCATTTAGAACTCTCCTCTATGGAGGCTTATAAAGCACAGGATGTTGAAAGACAACGCCGGTTTGAACAAGAAGGTACTACAGTATAGAAGGAAATTTATTGATTGGATTCAATGGTCATCATTGCGTGATGATGATTTACTACACTTTAGAAATGGGTTTGTCTGTGGGTTTGCCACTTGTAAGAAATACACTTGGTGCACGTGTTAAGCTGCTGATTGTTGAGCCCCTTTAATAGTCATCAGTATACCCCGATACTATCCCCTCATTTTAATTTTCACAAAGTAATGAGAAACCATGAATTATTTTATTTGTCATAAATATTGTTAACTGCAGTGAAGAAAACCTCCCATATAAGCAAGTGTTTCTAGAGGGATGTTTTTTCTTTTATTAGTTGCAATACTGTTGTGTTCCGTTACTTTAACAGTGTGCCTTTAATGTACTTGATCAGCTGATGTCAGCCTCATTCTGGGGTGAAATGTGGCTCCGCCATGATGGTGTATTACAGTCAGTTCAATGTTACGATAGTCTGGTGTTGTTTGTGATCTTTCAATGTTATCGACATAACATAATTTGGAGACGAGGATGGCAGAAGCAAGTTTACCGCCCCCACAAGCATATCTCACATCACCAGGCAAGCCCATGGTGCCATGGAATCGATGGTATGTGACATATCTTGTGGCCAGTGGCGTTGACGGCGCAAATGTAGCTGAGGCCCGGCGTCGAGCCATACTAATCCACTGCTTAGGAACAGAGAGGCAGCGGGTGTTTGCCTCATTGGCAAACACGGACACATACGACAATTCCGTAACAGCATTACGGAATCATTTCGGCCCAAAGAGGAGTGTCGTGATGGAGCGATGTGTGTTTTGCCAACACGCACAACGTGCGTGCGAAAACGTGCAGGCATACATAATGATGCTGCTAGAGTAGTTTTGGGGATCTCACAGAAGAATTAGTTCATGATCAGTTGATACAGAAAACCAACAATCCGTGAATTAAGGACACTCTCACATTAGCCAAAGCCCTATATCTGATATCGAAGTTGCTGTAACCAAAAGTACACACATTCAGAGACAGGATGAACCTACAACAGACAAGTTCAAGTTGGAGACACCAAGACAACCTTCTAAGGAACAAACAATCGGGGAAAAAACAAAACAAAGGTAGAAGCAACCAAGTGCATGTGTGTCAAGCATGTGGCAACTGTGGTTATAACTCTCATGTCACAGGAAGTCCTAGATACCCTGCCATAGGACAGAAATGTCAGTTGTGCTCCAAAATGAAACATTTTTTGAAATGTTGCCGTTCTGCAAATCGGGGCACAGTCGGGCAAATTCACCAGTCGGACAAAACTGATGAACCAGATGCAATGATCTTCACTGTTAACTCAGTGAGCGGAATATCGAACCCATTTAAGACGTGTGATTTGTTTTTATACACCAGTGACACTAGTAATGGACATAAGGGGCAAAGGTATAAATTCTCAGCGACTCGGTGCACAGGAAACATTTCCAGGCTTATCTTCTCTGCAAAACTGACAAAACATTATCGACATACAACGGTACGGAAATTCCACTGAATGGGATTGTCCAGCTACCAGTGACATACTTGTCAGAAACTGTGACGAGGTTCCCATTCTATGTCACACAGACCGGATCTAGCCTAATGGGAATAGATTTGTTCAACCGTCTCAGATTCACAGTCACAAGGAATGGCACTGCCATTCAGTCAGTTGACATTGTTGCTGCCTTTCCCTCAGTGTTCAACGGGTTTGGGAAAATTGCAAAGTTTGTACACCGCCCCCAAGTCAACCCAGAAGTTAAACCTGTGTCACAAGGTTTACGTCGTCTTCCACTGTCAGTGTGTGACGAAGTGTCGCATGAACTTAAACGTCTACAAGACGATGGCATGATCGAACCAAGCAACTCATCACCCTGGATTTTAAATCTTGTTGTCACATGTCGGAAATCGGGTGAAATAAGACTGTGTATTGACCAGCAAGCTGTAAACAAGGCCATCATTCCGGACAATTACCCACTGCCAATAATGGAGGAACTGTCTGCCGAGTTTCACCACAGTTTTCAGCAAGTTGGACATGAAACTAAGCTATCTGCAGGCCCCCATGGCTGAAGATAGAAAGTACTTGACAGCATTCATCACACGTGAGGGAGTTTTCCAGTGCAGTAGGATGCCTTATGTACTTAGTTCAGCACCTAGTGCCTTCCGGAAGATTGTGTCTTCTGTACTGAAGGGCATAAATGGCTGCATCAACCTCCTGGACGATATTGTCATCCATGGACACATACAGGAACAGCATGACACACGACTGCAGCTAGTGCTTAACAGGCTGGCTGGCTGAGTATCACGTCATCACACTTAATCGTGAGAAGAGTCAGTTTGCCAGGACGGAAATCGACTTCCTGTGATAGCATGTGTCCTCCAAGGGTGTCCTACCACTACACTCCAACCTGAAAGCAATTGATGATCTACCAGAACTGACCAATGCAAAGGAAGTTGCTTCGTTTCTGGGCACGACGAATTTCTACCTGAAATTTGTCCCACACTACTCGGAAACTGCTGAGCCACTTAGACGACTACTACGCAAAGACACTCAATGGGACTGGACAGCCGAGCAAGACCAAGCCTTCCATGACTTGAAGCATAAAATTGCATCTGCTCCAATTCTTGCACATTTCGATCCAGATGCTCCAACTATCGTGACGACGGATGCTTCAGGAATTGTCCCTTGGTGCGGTATTATCGCAAGTGTCAAATGGCGAAGAGAGGCCTATAAAAAACACTTCTTCCTAGGATGGCACGTTGATGCAGGTCCATCATTTCGTACAAAATGGTTGGCCCAGACACCCATCCCCTTACGTGGAAACCTACTCAAAGACAAGTTATCCATGTTCAACAATGTGTGTGTGTCACGTGGCACACGTGCTGTAATCCCTACCACACTTCAGGACAAAGTGCTAAAAATGGACCACGAAGTTCATTCCGGGATCATGCAAACTAAGCAACGTTGTTGCGAATTGGTATGGTGGCCCGCCATCGATCGACACATCGAAGATCTCATCAGAGATTGAATCATGGGCGGTGTGTGAGAAATCAAACAAACATACACAGCCCCTGATTCAGCCCATAACATGGCCAGAGAAACCATGGTAGCAGATACAAGTCGACATATTTGGCGAGGAGCAGGCCGCACCTCACAGCCAACGATTTCTGGTTGTCATACCGGACCAACAATTTAAATGGCCAGAAATAGCCGCAACCAGTACTGTGACGTCTTCCGCCATCATTCAGATCCTGAAGGACCTGTTCACTCATTGGGGAATCCCAGAAGTTCTCCAAAGCAACAACGGACAGTTCGTGTCATACGAGTTTGATACATTTCTGCAGAAACTTGGTATCGAGCATCGTTGCAGTGCGCTGCACAACCCACGCATCATCAAAGAGAGTCTCACAGCTCAACTTGTGGAGGAGAAAGTGTTCACATGTGCAGTATGAACAGTCTTGCAAACATACCGATTGACACCACATGCGTTGACACAGTGTGCTCCCGCAGAGTTGATGCTAGGTCGTAAACCACATTTCCTCTGGAAAACCTGAAACCACCTCAGGCATCTCCACCAAACATTTCAGTGTTAGCTGAATCGATCGCAAGGAAGTAGGAATGAATCAAAGCGTACACCGACAAATGACATCGTTCACGAAATACGATGATGAAACCTGGAGACTGGATCAGGACGAAACGACCTATCCGGAAACTCAAGCTGGCATCGTTTTTGTCTAACCCGAAGCATATCGCCACTATAGCTGGTCCCAATACGTTCATGCTTGAAGATGAGGGTCGCGCTGGCGTTGTGTTCGATCGCGACAACCAGGAAATCAACAGCTATCGTCGGATGTTGATGACCTTGACATCGGAGGTCTGCCTGCTCAACAACCCGGTTACCCGCAGTACCAATGGCCCTGGTGAAACATACATCCACCACGGTACCTTCAAGATTACCTGACGAAATAGTGAACGTTTATTTTGACACTAGTCAGCTGTTAAATTAGCATGTGACTTTAAACATCATTGGCTACGTTGGTAATTTGAACGGTTTTTGTGCGACTCTTTATTGTTCGATTTCGGAACAGTATCTTATCGACATAACAAATACTCTAGAGATGTTTTGCCTCACTTGTTTCAGGTGGCACGAATCGTATTGTGGAGGCGCCATTGAATGTGGAGTACACTTTTGACATATTCATGTGTGTGAGTATCCTGATGGAGCACAGAGGCACCATCTTCCAATGCACGGACGCAGCCGACGTGTTCCAGTTCATCTGCAGGTGAGGAAATATTCCTGGCCACGGGGGGTCTTGGTTCATTGCTGAGATTCTATACTAGGTCAGATGTTGTGTAAGTTGTGTTTAATATATTATGCGTTGTACAGAATATGTGTATAGTATACTATGTATACATAGTTGTGTACAAAATGTAACTGTGAGATGTAGTGTCTCAGCGATAGAGCACCAGGCTGACTTGAGTCCACTAACTGTGAGATGTGGTGTCTCAGCGATAGAGCACCAGGCTGACTTGAGTCCACTAACTGTGAGATGTGGTATCTCGGCGATAGAGCACCAGGCTGACTTGAGTCCACTAACTGTGAGATGTGGTGTCTCAGCGATAGAGCACCAGGCTGACTTGACTCCACTAACTGTGAAATGTGGTATCTCGGCGATAGAGCACCAGGCTGACTTGAGTCCACTAACTGTGAGATGTGGTATCTCAGCGATAGAGCACCAGGCTGACTTGACTCCACTAACTGTGAAATGTGGTATCTCGGCGATAGAGCACCAGGCTGACTTGAGTCCACTAACTGTGAGAAGTGGTGTCTCAGCGATAGAGCACCAGGCTGACTTGACTCCACTAACTGTGAAATGTGGTATCTCGGCGATAGAGCACCAGGCTGACTTGAGTCCACTAACTGTGAGATGTGGTGTCTCAGCGATAGAGCACCAGGCTGACTTGACTCCACTAACTGTGAAATGTGGTATCTCGGCGATAGAGCACCAGGCTGACTTGAGTCCACTAACTGTGAGAGTGGTGTCTCAGCGATAGAGCACCAGGCTGACTTGACTCCACTAACTGTGAAATGTGGTACGATAGAGCACCAGGCTGACTTGAGTCCACTAACTGTAAGATGTGGTGTCTCAGCGATAGAGCACCAGGCTGACTTGACTCCACTAACTGTGAAATGTGGTATCTCGGCGATAGAGCACCAGGCTGACTTGAGTCCACTAACTGTGAGATGTGGTGTCTCAGCGATAGAGCACCAGGCTGACTTGACTCCACTAACTGTGAAATGTGGTATCTCGGCGATAGAGCACCAGGCTGACTTGACTCCACTAACTGTGAAATGTGGTATCTCGGCGATAGAGCACCAGGCTGACTTGAGTCCACTAACTGTGAGATGTGGTATCTCAGCAATAGAGCACCAGGCTGACTTGAGTCCACTAACTGTGAGATGTGGTGTCTCGGCAATAGATCACCAGGCTGACTTGAGTCCACTAACTGTGAAATGTGGTATCTCGGCGATAGAGCACCAGGCTGACTTGAGTCCACTAACTGTGAGATGTGGTATCTCGGCGATAGAGCACCAGGCTGACTTGAGTCCACTAACTGTGAGATGTGGTATCTCGGCGATAGAGCACCAGGCTGACTTGAGTCCACTAACTGTGAGATGTGGTATCTCGGCGATAGAGCACCAGGCTGACTTGGGTCCACTAACTGTGAGATGTGGTATCTCAGCGATAGAGCACCAGGCTGACTTGAGTCCACTAACTGTGAGATGTGGTATCTCAGCGATAGAGCACCAGGCTGACTTGGGTCCACTAACTGTGAGATGTGGTATCTCAGCGATAGAGCACCAGGCTGACTTGAGTCCACTAACTGTGAGATGTGGTATCACTGCGTGGAGCACCAGGTTGGCTTGTGTCCACTAACTGTGAGATGTGGTATCTCGGCGATAGAGCACCAGGCTGACTTGAGTCCACTAACTGTGAGATGTGGTATCTCGGTGATAGAGCACCAGGCTGACTTGAGTCCACTGACTGCAAGATGTGGTATCTCGGCAATACAGCACCAGGCTGACTTGAGTCCACTAACTGTGAGATGTGGTATCTCGGCGATTGAGCACCAGGCTGACTTGAGTCCACTAACTGTGAGATGTGGTGTCTCAGCAATAGAGCACCAGGCTGACTTGAGTCCACTAACTGTGAGATGTGGTATCTCGGTGATAGAGCACCAGGCTGACTTGAGTCCACTAACTGTGAGATGTGGTATCTCGGCGATTGAGCACCAGGCTGACTTGAGTCCACTAACTGTGAGATGTGGTATCTCAGTGATAGAGCACCAGGCTGACTTGAGTCCACTAACTGTGAGATGTGGTATCTCGGCAATAGAGCACCAGGCTGACTTGAGTCCACTAACTGTGAGATGTGGTATCTCGGCGATAGAGCACCAGGCTGACTTGAGTCCACTAACTGTGAGATGTGGTATCTCGGCGATAGAGCACCAGGCTGACATGAGTCCACTAACTGTGAGATGTGGTATCTCAGCGATAGAGCACCAGGCTGACTTGAGTCCACTAATTGTGAGATGTGGTGTCTCAGCGATAGAGCACCAGGCTGACTTGAGTCCACTAACTGTGAGATGTGTTATCTCAGCGATAGAGCACCAACCTGACTTGGGTCCACTAACTGTGAGATGTGGTATCTCAGCGATAGAGCACCAGGCTGACTTGAGTCCACTAACTGTTAGATGTGGTATTTCAGCAATAGAGCACCAGGCTGACTTGAGTCCACTAACTGTGAGATGTGGTGTCTCAGCAATAGAGCACCAGGCTGACTTGAGTCCACTAACTGTGAGATGTGGTATCTCGGCGATAGAGCACCAGGCTGACTTGAGTCCACTAACTGTGAGATGTGGTGTCTCAGCGATAGAGCACCAGGCTGACTTGACTCCACTAACTGTGAAATGTGGTATCTCGGCGATAGAGCACCAGGCTGACTTGAGTCCACTAACTGTGAGATGTGGTGTCTCAGCGATAGAGCACCAGGCTGACTTGAGTCCACTAACTGTGAGATGTGATGTCTCAGCGATAGAGCACCAGGCTGACTTGACTCCACTAACTGTGAAATGTGGTATCTCGGCGATAGAGCACCAGGCTGACTTGAGTCCACTAACTGTGAGATGTGGTATCTCAGCAATAGAGCACCAGGCTGACTTGAGTCCACTAACTGTGAGATGTGGTGTCTCAGCAATAGATCACCAGGCTGACTTGAGTCCACTAACTGTGAAATGTGGTATCTCGGCGATAGAGCACCAGGCTGACTTGAGTCCACTAACTGTGAGATGTGGTATCTCAGCGATAGAGCACCAGGCTGACTTCGGTCCACTAACTGTGAGATGTGGTATCTCAGCGATAGAGCACCAGGCTGACTTGAGTCCACTGACTGTGAAATGTGGTACCTCGGCGATAGAGCACCAGGCTGACTTGAGTCCACTAACTGTTAGATGTGGTGTCTCAGCGATAGAGCACCAGGCTGACTTGAGTCCACTAACTGTGAGATGTGGTATCTTAGCGATAGAGCACCAGGCTGACTTGAGTCCACTAACTGTGAGATGTGGTGTCTCAGCGATAAAGCACCAGGCTGACTTGAGTCCACTAACTGTGAGATGTGGTGTCTCGGCGATAAAGCACCAGCCTGACTTGAGTCCACTAACTGTGAGATGTGGTATCTCAGCGATAAAGCACCAGCCTGACTTGAGTCCACTAACTGTGAGATGTGGTATCTCAGCGATAGAGCACCAGGCTGACTTGGGTCCACTAACTGTGAGATGTGGTATCTCAGCGATAGAGCACCAGGCTGACTTGGGTCCACTAACTGTGAGATGTGGTATCTCAGCGATAGAGCACCAGGCTGACTTGTGTCTACTAACTGTGAGATGTGGTATCTCAGCGATAGAGCACCAGGCTGACTTGAGTCCACTAACTGTGAGATGTGGTATCTCAGCGATAGAGCACCAGGCTGACTTGGGTCCACTAACTGTGAGATGTGGTATCTCAGCGATAGAGCACCAGGCTGACTTGAGTCCACTAACTGTGAGATGTGGTATCTCAGCGATAGAGCACCAGGCTGACTTGTGTCCACTAACTGTGAGATGTGGTATCTCAGCGATAGAGCACCAGGCTGACTTGGGTCCACTAACTGTGAGATGTGGTATCTCAGCGATAGAGCACCAGGCTGACTTGAGTCCACTAACTGTGAGATGTGGTATCTCAGCGATAGAGCACCAGGCTGACTTGAGTCCACTAATTGTGAGATGTGGTGTCTCAGCGATAGAGCACCAGGCTGACTTGAGTCCACTAACTGTGAGATGTGTTATCTCAGCGATAGAGCACCAACCTGACTTGGGTCCACTAACTGTGAGATGTGGTATCTCAGCGATAGAGCACCAGGCTGACTTGAGTCCACTAACTGTTAGATGTGGTATTTCAGCAATAGAGCACCAGGCTGACTTGAGTCCACTAACTGTGAGATGTGGTGTCTCAGCAATAGAGCACCAGGCTGACTTGAGTCCACTAACTGTGAGATGTGGTATCTCGGCGATAGAGCACCAGGCTGACTTGAGTCCACTAACTGTGAGATGTGGTGTCTCGGCGATAGAGCACCAGGCTGACTTGAGTCCACTAACTGTGAGATGTGGTATCTTGGCGATAGAGCACCAGGCTGACTTGAGTCCACTAACTGTGAGATGTGGTATCTCGGCGACAGAGCACCAGGCTGACTTGAGTCCACTAACTGTGAGATGTGGTATCTCGGTGATAGAGCACCAGGCTGACTTGGGTCCACTAACTGTGAGATGTGGTATCTCGGCGATAGAGCACCAGGCTGACTTGGGTCCACTAACTGTGAGATGTGGTATCTCAGCGATAGAGCACCAGGCTGACTTGAGTCCACTAACTGTTAGATGTGGTGTCTCAGCGATAGAGCACCAGGTTGACTTGAGTTCACTAACTGTGAGATGTGGTATCTCGGCGATAGAGCACCAGGCTGACTTGTGTCCACTAACTGTGAGATGTGGTATCTCAGCGATAGAGCACCAGGCTGACTTGAGTCCACTAACTGTGAGATGTGGTATCTCGGCGATAGAGCACCAGGCTGACTTGAGTCCACTGACTGTGAGATGTGGTATCTCGGCAATACAGCACCAGGCTGACTTGAGTCCACTAACTGAGATGTGGTATCTGATTGAGCGCAAGGCTGACTTGAGTCCACTAACTGGCCAGGATGGTGTCTCAGCAATGAGCACCAGGCTGACTTGAGTCCACGAAAACTTGTGAGGATGGCGGTATCTCGGTTAATAGAGCACCAGGCTGACTTGAGTCCACTAACTGTGAGATGTGGTGTCTCAGCGATAGAGCACCAGGCTGACTTGAGTCCACTAACTGTGAGATGTGATGTCTCGGCGATAGAGCACCAGGCTGACTTGACTCCACTAACTGTGAAATGTGGTATCTCGGCGATAGAGCACCAGGCTGACTTGAGTCCACTAACTGTGAGATGTGGTATCTCAGCAATAGAGCACCAGGCTGACTTGAGTCCACTAACTGTGAGATGTGGTGTCTCAGCAATAGATCACCAGGCTGACTTGAGTCCACTAACTGTGAAATGTGGTATCTCGGCGATAGAGCACCAGGCTGACTTGAGTCCACTAACTGTGAGATGTGGTATCTCAGCGATGAGCACCAGGCTGACTTGGTCCACTAACTGTGAGATGTGGTATCTCAGCGATAGAGCACCAGGCTGACTTGAGTCCACTGACTGTGAAGATGTGGTATCTCGGCGATAGAGCACCAGGCTGACTTGAGTCCACTAACTGTGAGATGTGGTATCTCGGCGATAGAGCACCAGGCTGACTTGAGTCCACTAACTGTGAGATGTGGTATCTCAGCGATAGAGCACCAGGCTGACTTGAGTCCACTAACTGTGAGATGTGGTATCTCGGCGATAGAGCACCAGGCTGACTTGAGTCCACTAACTGTGAGATGTGGTATCTCGGCGATAGAGCACCAGGCTGACTTGAGTCCACTAACTGTGAGATGTGGTATCTCAGCGATAGAGCACCAGGCTGACTTGAGTCCACTAACTGTGAGATGTGGTATCTCAGCGATAGAGCACCAGGCTGACTTGGGTCCACTAACTGTGAGATGTGGTATCTCAGCGATAGAGCACCAGGCTGACTTGGGTCCACTAACTGTGAGATGTGGTATCTCAGCGATAGAGCACCAGGCTGACTTGTGTCTACTAACTGTGAGATGTGGTATCTCAGCGATAGAGCACCAGGCTGACTTGAGGCCACTAACTGTGAGATGTGGTATCTCAGCGATAGAGCACCAGGCTGACTTGGGTCCACTAACTGTGAGATGTGGTATCTCAGCGATAGAGCACCAGGCTGACTTGAGTCCACTAACTGTGAGATGTGGTATCTCAGCGATAGAGCACCAGGCTGACTTGGGTCCACTAACTGTGAGATGTGGTATCTCAGCGATAGAGCACCAGGCTGACTTGGGTCCACTAACTGTGAGATGTGGTATCTCAGCGATAGAGCACCAGGCTGACTTGAGTCCACTAACTGTGAGATGTGGTATCTCAGCGATAGAGCACCAGGCTGACTTGAGTCCACTAATTGTGAGATGTGGTGTCTCAGCGATAGAGCACCAGGCTGACTTGAGTCCACTAACTGTGAGATGTGTTATCTCAGCGATAGAGCACCAACCTGACTTGGGTCCACTAACTGTGAGATGTGGTATCTCAGCGATAGAGCACCAGGCTGACTTGAGTCCACTAACTGTTAGATGTGGTATTTCAGCAATAGAGCACCAGGCTGACTTGAGTCCACTAACTGTGAGATGTGGTGTCTCAGCAATAGAGCACCAGGCTGACTTGAGTCCACTAACTGTGAGATGTGGTATCTCGGCGATAGAGCACCAGGCTGACTTGAGTCCACTAACTGTGAGATGTGGTGTCTCGGCGATAGAGCACCAGGCTGACTTGAGTCCACTAACTGTGAGATGTGGTATCTTGGCGATAGAGCACCAGGCTGACTTGAGTCCACTAACTGTGAGATGTGGTATCTCGGCGACAGAGCACCAGGCTGACTTGAGTCCACTAACTGTGAGATGTGGTATCTCGGTGATAGAGCACCAGGCTGACTTGGGTCCACTAACTGTGAGATGTGGTATCTCGGCGATAGAGCACCAGGCTGACTTGGGTCCACTAACTGTGAGATGTGGTATCTCAGCGATAGAGCACCAGGCTGACTTGAGTCCACTAACTGTTAGATGTGGTGTCTCAGCGATAGAGCACCAGGCTGACTTGAGTCCACTAACTGTGAGATGTGGTATCTCAGCGATAGAGCACCAGGCTGACTTGTGTCCACTAACTGTGAGATGTGGTATCTCGGCGATAGAGCACCAGGCTGACTTGAGTCCACTAACTGTGAGATGTGGTATCTCGGCGATAGAGCACCAGGCTGACTTGAGTCCACTGACTGTGAGATGTGGTATCTCGGCGATAGAGCACCAGGCTGACTTGAGTCCACTAACTGTGAGATGTGGTATCTCGGCGATTGAGCACCAGGCTGACTTGAGTCCACTAACTGTGAGATGTGGTGTCTCAGCAATAGAGCACCAGGCTGACTTGAGTCCACTAACTGTGAGATGTGGTATCTCAGTGATAGAGCACCAGGCTGACTTGAGTCCACTAACTGTGAGATGTGGTATCTCGGCGATTGAGCACCAGGCTGACTTGAGTCCACTAACTGTGAGATGTGGTATCTCAGTGATAGAGCACCAGGCTGACTTGAGTCCACTAACTGTGAGATGTGGTATCTCGGCAATAGAGCACCAGGCTGACTTGAGTCCACTAACTGTGAGATGTGGTATCTCGGCGATAGAGCACCAGGCTGACTTGAGTCCACTAACTGTGAGATGTGGTATCTCGGCGATAGAGCACCAGGCTGACATGAGTCCACTAACTGTGAGATGTGGTATCTCGGCGATAGAGCACCAGGCTGACTTGAGTCCACTAACTGTTAGATGTGGTGTCTCCGCGATAGAGCACCAGGCTGACTTGGGTCCACTAACTGTGAGATGTGGTATCTCAGCGATAGAGCACCAGGCTGACTTGAGTCCACTAACTGTTAGATGTGGTGTCTCAGCGATAAAGCACCAGGCTGACTTGAGTCCACTAACTGTGAGATGTGGTATCTCAGCGATAGAGCACCAGGCTGACTTCGGTCCACTAACTGTGAGATGTGGTATCTCAGCGATAGAGCACCAGGCTGACTTGAGTCCACTGACTGTGAAATGTGGTACCTCGGCGATAGAGCACCAGGCTGACTTGAGTCCACTAACTGTTAGATGTGGTGTCTCAGCGATAGAGCACCAGGCTGACTTGAGTCCACTAACTGTGAGATGTGGTATCTCGGCGATAGAGCACCAGGCTGACTTGAGTCTACTACCTGTGAGATGTGGTATCTCAGCGATAGAGCACCAGGCTGACTTGAGTCCACTAACTGTGATATGTGGTATCTCGGCGATAGAGCACCAGGCTGACTTGAGTGCACTAACTGTGAGATGTGGTATCTCGGCGATAGAGCACCAGGCTGACTTGAGTCCACTAACTGTGAGATGTGGTATCTCGGCAATAGAGCACAAGGCTGACTTGAGTCCACTAACTGTGAGATGTGGTATCTCGGCGATAGAGCACCAGGCTGACTTGGGTCCACTAACTGTGAGATGTGGTATCTCGGCGATAGAGCACCAGGCTGACTTGGGTCCACTAACTGTGAGATGTGGTATCTCAGCGATAGAGCAACAGGCTGACTTGAGTCCACTAACTGTTAGATGTGGTGTCTCAGCGATAGAGCACCAGGCTGACTTGAGTCCACTAACTGTGAGATGTGGTATCTCAGCGATAGAGCACCAGGCTGACTTGTGTCCACTAACTGTGAGATGTGGTATCTCGGCGATAGAGCACCAGTCTGACTTGAGTCCACTGACTGTGAGATGTGGTATCTCGGCGATTGAGCACCAGGCTGACTTGAGTCCACTAACTGTGAGATGTGGTGTCTCAGCAATAGAGCACCAGGCTGACTTGAGTCCACTAACTGTGAGATGTGGTATCTCGGCGATAGAGCACCAGGCTGACTTGAGTTCACTAACTGTGAGATGTGGTATCTCGGCGATAGAGCACCAGGCTGACTTGAGTCCACTGACTGTGAGATGTGGTATCTCGGCAATACAGCACCAGGCTGACTTGAGTCCACTAACTGTGAGATGTGGTATCTCGGCGATTGAGCACCAGGCTGACTTGAGTCCACTAACTGTGAGATGTGGTGTCTCAGCAATAGAGCACCAGGCTGACTTGAGTCTACTATCTGTGAGATGTGGTATCTCAGTGATAGAGCACCAGGCTGACTTGAGTCCACTAACTGTGAGATGTGGTATCTCGGCGATTGAGCACCAGGCTGACTTGAGTCCACTAACTGTGAGATGTGGTATCTCAGTGATAGAGCACCAGGCTGACTTGAGTCCACTAACTGTGAGATGTGGTATCTCGGCGATTGAGCACCAGGCTGACTTGAGTCCACTAACTGTGAGATGTGGTATCTCAGTGATAGAGCACCAGGCTGACTTGAGTCCACTAACTGTGAGATGTGGTATCTCGGCGATAGAGCACCAGGCTGACTTGAGTCCACTAACTGTGAGATGTGGTATCTCGGCGATAGAGCACCAGGCTGACTTGAGTCCACTAACTGTGAGATGTGGTATCTCGGTGATAGAGCACCAGGCTGACATGAGTCCACTAACTGTGAGATGTGGTATCTCGGCGATAGAGCACCAGGCTGACTTGAGTCCACTAACTGTTAGATGTGGTGTCTCCGCGATAGAGCACCAGGCTGACTTGGGTCCACTAACTGTGAGATGTGGTATCTCAGCGATAGAGCACCAGGCTGACTTGAGTCCACTAACTGTTAGATGTGGTGTCTCAGCGATAAAGCACCAGGCTGACTTGAGTCCACTAACTGTGAGATGTGGTATCTCAGCGATAGAGCACCAGGCTGACTTCAGTCCACTAACTGTGAGATGTGGTATCTCAGTGATAGAGCACCAGGCTGACTTGTGTCCACTAACTGTGAGATGTGGTATCTCAGCGATAGAGCACCAGGCTGACTTGAGTCCACTGACTGTGAGATGTGGTACCTCGGCGATAGAGCACCAGGCTGACTTGAGTCCACTAACTGTTAGATGTGATGTCTCAGCGATAGAGTACCAGGCTGACTTGAGTCCACTAACTGTGAGATGTGGTATCTCGGCGATAGAGCACCAGGCTGACTTGAGTCTACTAACTGTGAGATGTGGTATCTCAGCGATAGAGCACCAGGCTGACTTGAGTCCACTAACTGTGAGATGTGGTATCTCGGCGATAGAGCACCAGGCTGACTTGAGTCCACTAACTGTGAGATGTGGTATCTCGGCGATAGAGCACCAGGCTGACTTGAGTCCACTAACTGTGAGATGTGGTATCTCGGCGATAGAGCACCAGGCTGACATGAGTCCACTAACTGTGAGATGTGGTATCTCGGCGATAGAGCACCAGGCTGACTTGAGTCCACTAACTGTTAGATGTGGTGTCTCCGCGATAGAGCACCAGGCTGACTTGGGTCCACTAACTGTGAGATGTGGTATCTCAGCGATAGAGCACCAGGCTGACTTGAGTCCACTAACTGTTAGATGTGGTGTCTCAGCGATAAAGCACCAGGCTGACTTGAGTCCACTAACTGTGAGATGTGGTATCTCAGCGATAGAGCACCAGGCTGACTTCGGTCCACTAACTGTGAGATGTGGTATCTCAGTGATAGAGCACCAGGCTGACTTGTGTCCACTAACTGTGAGATGTGGTATCTCAGCGATAGAGCACCAGGCTGACTTGAGTCCACTGACTGTGAGATGTGGTACCTCGGCGATAGAGCACCAGGCTGACTTGAGTCCACTAACTGTTAGATGTGGTGTCTCAGCGATAGAGTACCAGGCTGACTTGAGTCCACTAACTGTGAGATGTGGTATCTCGGCGATAGAGCACCAGGCTGACTTGAGTCTACTAACTGTGAGATGTGGTATCTCAGCGATAGAGCACCAGGCTGACTTGAGTCCACTAACTGTGAGATGTGGTATCTCGGCGATAGAGCACCAGGCTGACTTGAGTCCACTAACTGTGAGATGTGGTATCTCGGCGATAGAGCACCAGCCTGACTTGAGTCCACTAACTGTGAGATGTGGTATCTCGGCGATAGAGCACCAGGCTGACTTGGGTCCACTAACTGTGAGATGTGGTATCTCGGCGATAGAGCACCAGGCTGACTTGGGTCCACTAACTGTGAGATGTGGTATCTCAGCGATAGAGCACCAGGCTGACTTGAGTCCACTAACTGTTAGATGTGGTGTCTCAGCGATAGAGCACCAGGCTGACTTGAGTCCACTAACTGTGAGATGTGGTCTCTCAGCGATAGAGCACCAGGCTGACTTGTGTCCACTAACTGTGAGATGTGGTATCTCGGCGATAGAGCACCAGGCTGACTTGAGTCCACTAACTGTCAGATGTGGTATCTCGGCGATAGAGCACCAGGCTGACTTGAGTCCACTGACTGTGAGATGTGGTATCTCGGCGATTGAGCACCAGGCTGACTTGAGTCCACTAACTGTGAGATGTGGTGTCTCAGCAATAGAGCACCAGGCTGACTTGAGTCCACTAACTGTGAGATGTGGTATCTCAGTGATAGAGCACCAGGCTGACTTGAGTCCACTAACTGTGAGATGTGGTATCTCGGCGATTGAGCACCAGGCTGACTTGAGTCCACTAACTGTGAGATGTGGTATCTCAGTGATAGAGCACCAGGCTGACTTGAGTCCACTAACTGTGAGATGTGTTATCTCGGCGATAGAGCACCAGGCTGACTTGAGTCCACTAACTGTGAGATGTGGTATCTCGGCGATAGAGCACCAGGCTGACTTGAGTCCACTAACTGTGAGATGTGGTATCTCGGTGATAGAGCACCAGGCTGACATGAGTCCACTAACTGTGAGATGTGGTATCTCGGCGATAGAGCACCAGGCTGACTTGAGTCCACTAACTGTTAGATGTGGTGTCTCCGCGATAGAGCACCAGGCTGACTTGGGTCCACTAACTGTGAGATGTGGTATCTCAGCGATAGAGCACCAGGCTGACTTGAGTCCACTAACTGTTAGATGTGGTGTCTCAGCGAAAAAGCACCAGGCTGACTTGAGTCCACTAACTGTGAGATGTGGTATCTCAGCGATAGAGCACCAGGCTGACTTCGGTCCACTAACTGTGAGATGTGGTATCTCAGTGATAGAGCACCAGGCTGACTTGTGTCCACTAACTGTGAGATGTGGTATCTCAGCGATAGAGCACCAGGCTGACTTGAGTCCACTGACTGTGAGATGTGGTACCTCGGCGATAGAGCACCAGGCTGACTTGAGTCCACTAACTGTTAGATGTGGTGTCTCAGCGATAGAGCACCAGGCTGACTTGAGTCCACTAACTGTGAGATGTGGTATCTCGGCGATAGAGCACCAGGCTGACTTGAGTCCACTAACTGTGAGATGTGGTATCTCAGCGATAGAGCACCAGGCTGACTTGAGTCCACTAACTGTGAGATGTGGTGTCTCAGCGATAGAGCACCAGGCTGACTTGAGTCCACTAACTGTGAGATGTGGTATCTCGGCGATAGAGCACCAGGCTGACTTGAGTCCACTAACTGTGAGATGTGGTATCTCAGCGATAGAGCACCAGGCTGACTTGAGTCCACTAACTGTGAGATGTGGTATCTCAGCGATAGAGCACCAGGCTGACTTGAGTCCACTAACTGTGAGATGTGGTGTCTCGGCGATAGAGCACCAGGCTGACTTGAGTCCACTAACTGTGAGATGTGGTATCTCGGCGATAGAGCACCAGGCTGACTTGAGTCCACTAACTGTGAGATGTGGTATCTCAGCGATAGAGCACCAGGACTTGAGTCCACTAACTGTGAGATGTGGTATCTCAGCGATAGAGCACCAGGCTGACTAACTGTGAGATGTGGTATCTCGGCGATAGAGCACCAGGCTGACTTGAGTCCACTACTGTGAGATGTGGTATCTCGGCGATAGAGCACCAGGCTGACTTGAGTCCACTAACTGTGAGATGTGGTATCTCGGATACAGCACCAGGCTGACTTGAGTCCACTAACTGTGAGATGTGGTATCTCGGCGATTGAGCACCAGGCTGACTTGAGTCCACTAACTGTGAGATGTGGTATCTCAGCGATAGAGCACCAGGCTGACTTGAGTCCACTAACTGTGAGATGTGGTATCTCAGTGATAGAGCACCAGGCTGACTTGAGTCCACTAACTGTGAGATGTGGTATCTCGGCGATGAGCACCAGGCTGACTTGAGTCCACTAACTGTGAGATGTGGTATCTCGGCGATAGAGCACCAGGCTGACTTGAGTCCACTAACTGTGAGATGTGTATCTCAGCGATGAGCACCAGGCTGACTTGAGTCCACTAACTGTGAGATGTGGTATCTCGGCGATAGAGCACCAGGCTGACTTGAGTCCACTAACTGTGAGATGTGGTATCTAGAGCACCAGGCTGACTTGAGTCCACTAACTGTGGAGATGTGACTGTGATGTATCGGCGATAGAGCACCAGGCTGACGATGTCCACTAACTGTGAGATGTGGTGATAGAGCACCAGGCTGACATGAGTCCACTAACTGTGAGATGTGGTATCTCGGCGATAGAGCACCAGGCTGACTTGAGTCCACTAACTGTTAGATGTGGTGTCTCCGCGATAGAGCACCAGGCTGACTTGGGTCCACTAACTGTGAGATGTGGTATCTCAGCGATAGAGCACCAGGCTGACTTGAGTCCACTAACTGTTAGATGTGGTGTCTCAGCGATAAAGCACCAGGCTGACTTGAGTCCACTAACTGTGAGATGTGGTATCTCAGCGATAGAGCACCAGGCTGACTTCGGTCCACTAACTGTGAGATGTGGTATCTCAGTGATAGAGCACCAGGCTGACTTGTGTCCACTAACTGTGAGATGTGGTATCTCAGCGATAGAGCACCAGGCTGACTTGAGTCCACTGACTGTGAGATGTGGTACCTCGGCGATAGAGCACCAGGCTGACTTGAGTCCACTAACTGTTAGATGTGGTGTCTCAGCGATAGAGTACCAGGCTGACTTGAGTCCACTAACTGTGAGATGTGGTATCTCGGCGATAGAGCACCAGGCTGACTTGAGTCTACTAACTGTGAGATGTGGTATCTCAGCGATAGAGCACCAGGCTGACTTGAGTCCACTAACTGTGAGATGTGGTATCTCGGCGATAGAGCACCAGGCTGACTTGAGTCCACTAACTGTGAGATGTGGTATCTCGGCGATAGAGCACCAGGCTGACTTGAGTCCACTAACTGTGAGATGTGGTATCTCGGCGATAGAGCACCAGGCTGACTTGGGTCCACTAACTGTGAGATGTGGTAGTCTCGGCGATAGAGCACCAGGCTGACTTGGGTCCACTAACTGTGAGATGTGGTATCTCAGCGATAGAGCACCAGGCTGACTTGAGTCCACTAACTGTTAGATGTGGTGTCTCAGCGATAAGCACCAGGCTGACTTGAGTCCACTAACTGTGAGATGTGGTATCTCAGCGATAGAGCACCAGGCTGACTTCGGTCCACTAACTGTGAGATGTGGTATCTCAGCGATAGAGCACCAGGCTGACTTGAGTCCACTAACTGTGAGATGTGGTATCTCGGCGATAGAGCACCAGGCTGACTTGAGTCCACTGACTGTGAGATGTGGTATCTCGGCGATTGAGCACCAGGCTGACTTGAGTCCACTAACTGTGAGATGTGGTGTCTCAGCAATAGAGCACCAGGCTGACTTGAGTCCACTAACTGTGAGATGTGGTATCTCAGCGATAGAGCACCAGGCTGACTTGAGTCCACTAACTGTGAGATGTGGTATCTCGGCGATAGAGCACCAGGCTGACTTGAGTCCACTAACTGTGAGATGTGGTATCTCAGCGATAGAGCACCAGGCTGACTTGAGTCCACTAACTGTGAGATGTGGTATCTCGGCGATAGAGCACCAGGCTGACTTGAGTCCACTAACTGTGAGATGTGGTATCTCGGCGATAGAGCACCAGGCTGACTTGAGTCCACTAACTGTGAGATGTGGTATCTCGGTGATAGAGCACCAGGCTGACTTGAGTCCACTAACTGTGAGATGTGGTATCTCGGCGATAGAGCACCAGGCTGACTTAGTCCACTAACTGTTAGATGTGGTGGCGATAGAGCACCAGGCTGACTTGGGTCCACTAACTGTGAGATGTGGTATCTCAGCGATAGAGCACCAGGCTGACTTGAGTCCACTAACTGTTAGATGTGGTGTCTCAGCGATAAAGCACCAGGCTGACTTGAGTCCACTAACTGTGAGATGTGGTATCTCAGCGATAGAGCACCAGGCTGACTTGGTCCACTAACTGTGAGATGTGGTATCTCAGCGATAGAGCACCAGGCTGACTTGGTCCACTAACTGTGAGATGTGGTATCTCGGCGATAGAGCACCAGGCTGACTTGAGTCCACTGACTGTGAGATGTGGTATCTCGGCGATAGAGCACCAGGCTGACTTGAGTCCACTAACTGTGAGATGTGGTGTCTCAGCGATAGAGCACCAGGCTGACTTGAGTCCACTAACTGTGAGATGTGGTATCTCAGCGATAGAGCACCAGGCTGACTTGAGTCCACTAACTGTGAGATGTGGTATCTCGGCGATAGAGCACCAGGCTGACTTGAGTCCACTAACTGTGAGATGTGGTATCTCAGCGATAGAGCACCAGGCTGACTTGAGTCCACTAACTGTGAGATGTGGTATCTCGGCGATAGAGCACCAGGCTGACTTGAGTCCACTAACTGTGAGATGTGGTATCTCGGCGATAGAGCACCAGGCTGACTTGAGTCCACTAACTGTGAGATGTGGTATCTCGGCGATAGAGCACCAGGCTGACTTGAGTCCACTAACTGTGAGATGTGGTATCTCAGCGATAGAGCACCAGGCTGACTTGAGTCCACTAACTGTGAGATGTGGTGTCTCAGCGATAGAGCACCAGGCTGACTTGGGTCCACTAACTGTGAGATGTGGTATCTCAGCGATAGAGCACCAGGCTGACTTGAGTCCACTAACTGTTAGATGTGGTGTCTCAGCGATAAAGCACCAGGCTGACTTGAGTCCACTAACTGTGAGATGTGGTATCTCAGCGATAGAGCACCAGGCTGACTTCAGTCCACTAACTGTGAGATGTGGTATCTCAGTGATAGAGCACCAGGCTGACTTGAGGCTGGTACTAGAGCACCAGGCTGACTTGAGTCCACTAACTGTGAGATGTGGTATCTCAGCGATAGAGCACCAGGCTGACTTGAGTCCACTGACTGTGAGATGTGGTATCTCGGCGATAGAGCACCAGGCTGACTTGAGTCCACTAACTGTAGATGTGGTATCTCGGCGATAGAGCACCAGGCTGACTTGAGTCCACTAACTGTGAGATGTGGTATCTCGGCGATAGAGCACCAGGCTGACTTGAGTCCACTAACTGTGAGATGTGGTATCTCAGCGATAGAGCACCAGGCTGACTTGAGTCCACTAACTGTTAGATGTGGTGTCTCAGCGATAGAGCACCAGGCTGACTTGAGTCCACTAACTGTGAGATGTGGTATCTTAGCGATAGAGCACCAGGCTGACTTGAGTCCACTAACTGTGAGATGTGGTGTCTCAGCGATAAAGCACCAGGCTGACTTGAGTCCACTAACTGTGAGATGTGGTGTCTCGGCGATAAAGCACCAGCCTGACTTGAGTCCACTAACTGTGAGATGTGGTATCTCAGCGATAAAGCACCAGCCTGACTTGAGTCCACTAACTGTGAGATGTGGTATCTCAGCGATAGAGCACCAGGCTGACTTGGGTCCAGTAACTGTGAGATGTGGTATCTCAGCGATAGAGCACCAGGCTGACTTGAGTCCACTAACTGTTAGATGTGGTGTCTCAGCGATAGAGCACCAGGCTGACTTGAGTCCACTAACTGTGAGATGTGGTATCTCAGCGATAGAGCACCAGGCTGACTTGTGTCCACTAACTGTGAGATGTGGTATCTCGGCGATAGAGCACCAGGCTGACTTGAGTCCACTGACTGTGAGATGTGGTATCTCGGCAATAGAGCACCAGGCTGACTTGAGTCCACTAACTGTGAGATGTGGTATCTCGGCGATTGAGCACCAGGCTGACTTGAGTCCACTAACTGTGAGATGTGGTGTCTCAGCAATAGAGCACCAGGCTGACTTGAGTCCACTAACTGTGAGATGTGGTATCTCGGCGATAGAGCACCAGGCTGACTTGAGTCCACTAACTGTGAGATGTGGTATATCGGCGATTGAGCACCAGGCTGACTTGAGTCCACTAACTGTGAGATGTGGTATCACGGCGATAGAGCACCAGGCTGACTTGAGTCCACTAACTGTTAGATGTGGTGTCTGTAGAGCACCAGGCTGACTTGAGTCCACTCTGTGAGATGTGGTATCTCGATAGAGCACCAGGCTGACTTGAGTCCACTAACTGTGAGATGTGGTATCTCGGCGATAGAGCACCAGGCTGACTTGGTCCACTAACTGTGAGATGTGGTATCTCAGCGATAGAGCACCAGGCTGACTTGGTCCACTAACTGTGAGAGATGTGGTGAGTCCACTCTGTTAGATGTGGTGTCTCAGCGATAGAGCACCAGGCTGACTTGAGTCCACTAACTGTGAGATGTGGTATCTCAGCGATAGAGCACCAGGCTGACTTGTGTCCACTAACTGTGAGATGTGGTATCTCGGCGATAGAGCACCAGGCTGACTTGAGTCCACTAACTGTGAGATGTGGTATCTCGGTGATAGAGCACCAGGCTGACTTGAGTCCACTGACTGCAAGATGTGGTATCTCGGCAATACAGCACCAGGCTGACTTGAGTCCACTAACTGTGAGATGTGGTATCTCGGCGATTGAGCACCAGGCTGACTTGAGTCCACTAACTGTGAGATGTGGTGTCTTAGCAATAGAGCACCAGGCTGACTTGAGTCCACTAACTGTGAGATGTGGTATCTCGGTGATAGAGCACCAGGCTGACTTGAGTCCACTAACTATGAGATGTGGTATCTCGGCGATTGAGCACCAGGCTGACTTGAGTCCACTAACTGTGAGATGTGGTATCTCAGTGATAGAGCATCAGGCTGACTTGAGTCCACTAACTGTGAGATGTGGTATCTCGGCGACAGAGCACCAGGCTGACTTGTGTCCACTAACTGTGAGATGTGGTATCTCAGCGATAGAGCACCAGGCTGACTTGAGTCCACTAACTGTTAGATGTGGTGTCTCAGCGATAGAGCACCAGGCTGACTTGAGTCCACTAACTGTGAGATGTGGTATATCGGCGATAGAGCACCAGGCTGACTTGAGTCCACTAACTGTGAGATGTGGTATCTCAGCGATAGGGCACCAGGCTGACTTGAGTCCACTAACTGTTAGATGTGGTGTCTCAGCGATAGAGCACCAGGCTGACTTGAGTCCACTAACTGTGAGATGTGGTATATCGGCGATAGAGCACCAGGCTGACTTGAGTCCACTAACTGTGAGATGTGGTATCTCAGCGATAGGGCACCAGGCTGACTTGAGTCCACTAACTGCCATGTAAAAACTGCAATGTCAATCATTCTAGTTTGTCTATGGCGTTCAAATTAAAAGAGTATTGCATACGTGTGTAGCCAGCACATGTTGTAATAATATGAAACATTGTAATGAATCTTGTGTAACCTTGTAATGTTCTATACAGCCATTTAAAGTTTCTGAGAAAAGAACAATTTGAGAAGAGACACCAAAACATGTTGTTCCGCTCTGCCTGGTGTCCATGCCTAGTGTCCATGCCTGGTGTCCATGCCTGGTGCTCATGCCTGGTGTCCATGCCTGGTATCCATGCCAGGTGTCCATGCCTGGTGTCCATTCCTGGTATCCATGCCAGGTATCCATGCCAGGTGTCCATGCCTGGTATCCATGCCTGGTGTCCATGCCTGGTGCCCATGCCAGGTGTCCATGCCTGGTATCCATGCCAGGTGCCCATGCCTGGTGTCCATTCCTGGTATACATGCCTGGTGTCCATGCCAGGGGAAGTAAAATATCACACACATGGACTTGAAACCATGTCAATGTGCATCCTAGTACAGTGTACTATCGTGGTTTGCCTTCTCTGTTGAGTCTGTCTGACCAGTCTCTCTCACCTGTCTTGTCTGCTACAGTCTCCCCCACCTGTCTTGTTTGTTGCAGTCTCTCTCACCTGTCTTGTCTGTTGCAGTCTCTCTGCCCTGTCTTGTCTGCTACAGTCTCTCACCTGTCTTGTTTGTTGCAGTCTCTCTCACCTGTCTTGTCTGTTGCAGTCTCTCTGCCCTGTCTAGTCTGTTGCAGTATCTCTTACCTGTCTTGTCTGTTGCAGTCTCTCTGACGTGTCTTGTCTGTTGCAGTCTCTCTCACCTGTCTTGTCTGTTACAGTCTCTGACCTGTTTTCTCTGTTGCAATCTCTCTCACCTGTCTTGTCTGTTACAGTCTCTCTCACCTGTCTTGTCTGTTACAGTCTCTCTCACCTGTCTTCTTTGTTGCAGTCTCTCTCACCTGTTTTCTTTGTTGTAGTCTCTCTCACCTGTCTTCTTTGTTGCAGTCTCTCTCACCTGTCTTCTTTGTTGCAGTCTCTCTCACCTCTTTGTTGCAGTCTCTCTCACTTGTCTTCTTTGTTTGTCTCTCTCACCGGTCTTGTCTGTTGCAGTCTCTATCACCTGTCTTCTTTGTTGCAGTCTCTCTCACCTGTCTTCTTTGTTGCAGTCTCTCTCATCTGTCTTTTTGGTTGCAGTCTCTCACCTGTCTTCTTTGTTGCAGTCTCTCTCATCTGTCTTGTCTATTGCAATCTCTCACGTCTTCTTTGTTGTAGTCTCTCTCATCTTTCTTCTTTGTTGCAGTCTCTTTCACCTGTCTTCTTTGTTGCAGTCTCTCTCACCTGTCTTCTTTGTTGCAGTCTCTCTCACCTGTCTTGTCCCTCTCATCTGTCTTGTCTGTTGCAGTCTCTCTCACCTGTTTTCTTTGTTGCAGTCTCTCTCACCCGTTTTCTTTGTTGCAGTCTCTCTCACTTGTCTTCTTTGTTGCAGTCCCTCTCACCTGTCCTGTCTGTTATAGTCTCTTTCACCTGTCTTATCTGTTGTAGCCTGTCGTCCAAACTGAACTTGGATGACATTCTGTCGCGGTCGGAGGTCCTCTTCTACAAGTACTGCAGCAAGTCCGTCGCCGACTGCTTCCAGATGGTCGAACTGCCCCCTACAGAACCCCTACGCCCTAGGGTATGACAGAACTCTCACGCTCCGGAGTATGACAGAAACCCCTATGCCCGGAGTATGACTGAACCCTCACGTCCTCATGTATTACGGAGATACTTAGTGACAGAACCCTCATGCCCCCATGTATGACAGAGACACCTGGTGACAGATTACAAGATGGACAAACAAGCCATGCCCTAATGGACTGAAATGGATTATTTTAGACGATGTTAGCATGGAAATGATTGCTGCAGATGTTGAGGAAGAAGGCGGACATAGCATGACAACTCGGCCAAGTGCGACGCTTGCTTCATGGAACCACTAGTCTAATGGAGCCGACAGTGTGTGTGTATATTGAACTGTTGCAGGAAAACTCATGTGCCGACGTTTTATAATGAAATCATCACGCTCAGTCAGAATGGAGGCTTGCCTGCTCAATTTCAGAGTAATTGTGACAAGAGGCACTCTTTATTATTTACTGTACATGTAATAAGTTCAGTTAATCAATATTTAAATGCTCTGAATGTCTAGGGAATTATAGGAACAACGTTCCTTGAAGATGTGGTAATGGCCAAGAGGAGGAAAATAACCAGAAAAGAAATAATAGATTAGACCCATTGTATGATGAATTCAAGGCTGCACATATCATGTATTTGAATTCAAGGCTGTACATATCATGTATTTGTAATGATTTATACTTAATATAAAATGTCTTGAACATGCATAACAACATAAATTATTTTGTGCCAACTGTATGGTACATGTTTTGTAACATGCATGTCCAGTCTGTGCTTTCATCCAACCAAACATGTCGGCTTCTGATTTTAAATTATTAAACATGATGTATGTAGAATATTTCCCTTTCATAATAAAATGATTATAAATTAGATTTGTTTATGCTTACTAATTTTTTTTAAAGAACTAGATTGAAAACAGAAAAGTCTCTTCCATTTTCAACACCAGACAACACCCATCACATTGAGGTTTCTTTTTTATTTCACAAAATTCACGATAACATCAAAAATTAATAGGGAAAAACTGCAGGAAGTAAAAGAAAGTAACTAATAATGATTACATTATATGAAAATATTTAAACAACATTTACTCTAGTATCTGCAAAAGTACATTCCATTAACCAGCCAATTGCATAAACAACACCAATAGCTATAACATACTAGTTTTTAACAAGCCTCGATCGTATCATACATTCTAGATCTGTGCAAAGTTTAAAACTGTCTACATTTCACTGAAAACATTTCTCCATTGTACGGTGCTTTAGATTGCCTCGTTAACTCGTGGGGCAGATAATCTATTTTACACTAATCCCATAAATGTTTCACTCACAATATTTCTAATTCAAATTTTAACTAGTTTTTAATCATTAATTTGTACACATGTCAAATATGTTTAATTGTCTTGCCAAACATACAATTTACAACAGTGGCAGTGCAACTTACAATGTTGTAAAGCCAGCAACGGTGATGAAACCGTTTAGCATTACACTAGTAACACTGGTCATTTCTTCCCCTAAATATTGATTTACATGAAAAACCAACCAACCAATATATTTTGTAACAGGTTACATCTTTATGAGACTGTATCATAAATTTTATTTACAAAATAATATGTTTTATGACATAATACTGAATCAACAAGTTAATATATTTGATTGAACATATACAAAATTAATGTTGGTATAACAAAATCCACATGTTCTCGAAACATTACATTACAACAGCCATCCTTGGCATCCATTTACTACAATCACTGTCTCACTGGCACACTAATTAGTCTTACAACAATCAGTGACATTTTCAATAGCAGATAATTTGTTACAAAGATAGTGAAACAAATGTTCTATTTCACGATCATCATCAAGATTAATTGTCTATTTCAGTCTTCGTTGTCATGGTAATGACCACATAGTCTTGGTCCAATTAAGTAATGTTAATTGATTACTAGCAAAATGTATTAAAAAAATTCTGGTTTTGAAATTATGCGGTAATTTTAATTGATTTTTGTGTGTAATTGCAACTGATTTTTTAAATATTTAATGTAATTTCAACAACCAAATAAATAATGATTAAATACAGTTTTTTTCAAACATAACTTGAAAAACCTATCAGGAGTTGAAAATCAACCTGTTCCACAGATGAATTTTCTTAACACAAATAATGCCTTCGTTTTATACAATGCTTAATGAGTTTCTGGAATAAACAATTGGTTCTGCATAAAACATATGGAATTGTAATTAAATTTAAAAGTTTACAAGTGTAATTGAAATAAACAAATTTAAGCTTGTATAACTGGACCAAGCCCCACATATGCATACACACACAGTACTGCTAAACAACGCAGATAAGATTCTTTCCCTCGAGAATCTCCCCTTCCACCTTGTCACAGGAGGTTGCTCTCTCAGCCTGCATGGAGAGGATGGCACACAGGAAGACCAGCACAGTGCCACACACGCAGCCGTAGAATGCCCAGCCTGCAAACATGTCAACAGATTCATTACACCAGCACCTTGACATCATTTACAGTTCATCCTATTTCACAATCTTAATTTCATTTACCGTTCTTTCTTCTGTTACGTTTTGACATTCAGCTGTAGTCAGACTGACTGCCACCAGATGGCAACACAGTAATCATCCTGCACAGTGTTGTCACTGGTGTGTCCTCCAACCCCCACACCCAACCCTCCCTGGGTGAGGTCTCCAGAGGTGTCGCTGATGTCTCCACCCTCCAACCATTACCCCACCCCTCCCTGGGTGAGGTCTTTAATGTTGTCATTGGTGTCTCCACCCTCCAACCATTACCCCACCCCTCCCTGGGTGAGGTCTTTAATGTTGTCATTGGTGTCTCCACCCTCCAACCCCACCCCTCCTTGGGTGAGGTATCCAGTGTTGCCATTGGTGTCTCCACCCTCCAACCCCCACCCCTCCCTGGGTGAGGTCTTTAATGTTGTCATTGGTGTCTCCACCCTCCAACCCCACCCCTCCTTGAGTGAGGTATCCAGTGTTGCCACTGGCGAGGTCTTTAATGCTGTCATTGGTGTCTCCACCCTCCAACCCCCCACACCCACCCCTCCCTGGGTGAGGTCTCCAGCGTTGTCACTGGTGTCTCCACCCTCCAACCCCCCACCCCCACCCCTCCCTGGGTGAGGTCTCCAGTGCTGTCACTGGTGTCTCCACCCTCCAACCCCTACCCCACCCCTCCCTGGGTGAGGTTTCCAGAGGTTGTCATATGCTGTCTCTCCCATGTCTATGATGTCTCTGGAGACTTCAACCAGGCTGGGTGGGTGGCGTGGAGCTTGCGCACTGAGACTACCATACATGGCTGTTTAGCAGTACCCCGTAGTTAGTCTAACGAAGATGGCTGCCAAAACATATCTGAAGTATACTAGTAAATTTGAGCGTAATCTACGAATGAAACATAAGCATATGTGTCTCAGAAACAAAGGCATCTCGTTTATGGCCTTGCACTTATACAAATACACTTGCCAACAACAGGCCTTCATTATAAAATCTTCAATTATTACAGAAACTAATCACGTTATCATCAATAGTTCTGTAATCATGTAGATTCCTGTATGTGTGATGTCTGTGGTGTGAAGATTTTGTAAGCTTACAATGTAGTTATAAAATAAACTATTTTTTTCATTTGGTCGCAATTGACAGTACTCAATAACCTGTACATTTGGTTACGATAAAAATTAAAAAATTATATTTATTGGTTCAACATAGGCTCATACATCAAAGTGTACATACAAATTAAGAAATTGTGTAAAAAGTATACATAACTGTGGACCCACCTAGTTGACAGTCAGCTATGAGGAAGGGTGAGGACTCTCTGCCACACAGTCTGTGTACGCGGGCCGCACCCCACCCCGCGGGGTACAGAAACTGGGCCACGATGAGGAAGAGACCTGGTGGCAGGAACACACACTAATTAGACTGCTTCCATTCACACGGACAGAGACAAAGTTCTCTATCTGAATAGTTCAGCATGCAGAACATAACTTGTTAAGTTATTTTTAATCCAGTAGATGGCACTACTTGCAATGATACACATGTACATACTTTGTATGCTATAATAATGTGAATTCTTCAAAGTGGGGTGTGCAGGTGTTGGAGGTGTGGGTGGGCCTCAACCTCCCAACTCCCAGCTGTGTTTGGGGCCAATGTCCCATCACTTCCAGTGCATTTGTCAATCTCACCTCACCAATCTCACCTCCCACCAATCTCACCTCCAACCAATCTCACATCCGACCAATCTTACCTCCTGCCAATCTCACCTCCCGCCAATTTCACCTCCCGTCAATCTCATCTCTCATAAATCTCACCTCCAACTAATCTCACCTCCTGCCATTCTCACCTCCCATCAATACACTACTGTTGTACTAGACTGTCATGTTGTTCAGTTGCATTAGCTGTTGCTCAGCCCCAGGGGCCGGTTTCATGAAGCGGCTAAGAACGTTCTTAGCGCTAAGATGATTGTCTTGGTAAATGACGTGATTTTTTTAATATAAGCGAACATAGGAGTTTACGCAAACACGTGACGCTAAGTAATTGCGTAACTTTAAGTATGCCTCATGAAACTGGCCCCAGGCATCCAGTCAGACATCCACTGTTGAGTAAGCAACATGTGCTGTTGAATGGCTGCTTCCCCGGAAAGTGGATTATTCATTTGTGCATGCATCATGCCAGATGGAACTGTATCCATGACAATGGGGAGGATTAGAAGCATGTTAGACTACATGTGCATGCATGTGCACACAGACTGCAGGCATGCATGTGCGTGCATTTAATTACTCACCCACTAACTGGCAAGGCAGCAGTTACCAGACGTTCTCGTGACACATTGTCAAACTAATCAATAGCTTCTCTAATTCTATCTCGCCTCTTCTGCATTCCCAGGCAAAAAGTTGTAACTGACATTTAAATGTAATCAAGTGAATCATGACATAGTGACCAAGTAGAGACCAAGGTGTTGATGTGAACTGTAACTTGCCTGGCTGGCAGCATGAACACTGGACCCTGAACATGTAAACAACCAAACTAAGCTAAGTTCCTTGTCAGTCATGGATGCCATTGGGCATCTGTTGGCAATTTTGTCTTAAATTGTACTAATGTTAGGTCACTACATTTTAGCGTGGATAACTGGTGACATGGATAACTGGTGACATGGATAACTGGTTTGCCTCCCCTCATGAGAACTTCAGAGAGTCAGAACTCGGCATAAGTCAGGAGAATTAATGCTAGAACCCTGCAATGATTTAAATGTTTCTAAATTCTGGTTTAGTGGTTTGAAATACTAAATATATGTACATTGCACATAGCAAAACTGACACTTCACCCACTCCAAATAGAACATTCTCTTCCCCAAGAAATAGTGTGCAAGGAAAGAATTATATACACAGATGTTGCTACATTACATTATTTTTAAATGTATTTTTTTTCTTTATGTGAATAAACAGCTGCAGACCAGTGTGGCATGTTGGTTTTGAAACCTTACAGAAATATTTTTTTTATAGAAATGGTTCCCTGAGCTGCTAATAGGGTCATCAGTCTGGTCTCGCACTTAAGAACAGACAGATGGCGACATAAGTCACAGGTGACAACAGAAGGAGACATGAAGAGATTTTGTCACAGATGTCACCCTCAACCCAATCTGTCATTTCACATTACAGGACTGAGACATACCATATGGTACGCATGGTATACACACCCAATAGAAGGACAGGGCATGTCTACAGATTCTAGGCACACATATTTCACACGAGAAAACCAATGAATACTTTTCTACATTCATGTGACATTCAATACAGTTGACGCATAGTGTAGTTGTGATGCACAAGATAGAATGACATCATGTTTTACAATTTCGTAGTAATGGTTTTATTGACTAAAGTTTTCTATTATCTTATCTCTACATTATGTTTCAACAACAATGGGTTCTTGCATACTTAATGACATACAGACACATTCATAGTCGCTATTGTACAGGGTCATTATAATTAAAAAGAGTTCTGCATCTGAGATTGAAACCATCTAGGAGGAAACCGCTAACATATTTACACAAGTTGTACTCGCATGCGCAGGACGCGCACACACCCACCCGCATGCATACACACACGCACACATGTGCATAATTATACCCTAGCTCAATCATAGACGACCATACACCCACCTGCAATGCTCTGGATGAGACCGGATACCGTGAAGATACTCTTTCTGAAGAACGACTGCACACACAGACTAAGCACAGCCATCAAGTTGGTGAGCGCAAGCAACACGATCGCGACGCCGAAGAATATCAGTGCCGACTTCCACAAGTCCGGGAACTCGTCCGAGGGCATGTTAAACCCCGTCACATACGTCGCACAACTGTCCCCCTGGAAGTCACCGAACTTGTGCAGCCGTGTACACCGGTTGAATATTCCGATCGTCGGTGTATAAGTCGGTCGGTGTCGCTCCATTGAGCTATTCCGTCGCTCCGAGCGCAGTCCAAAAACACGGGATTTCCCAATGAGCCATTGGGGGGACACGACTGAAGTGACGACAACTAATGATGTGATGATAGTGAGTAGCGTCCACAGCATAGAGCGACATGTGACAATGACATAGCAACAGTTGCCCTGAGTCTCTTGCTGCTGTTGTGACGATGACTTGTAGCTGCTGGATGACTGGTAGTTTGTGCCGTCATAGTGAGCCCAAAAGTCTGGCACCTGAGACATGCTGCTGTATGCTGACGAGGCCAGGTTCACGTTTTACGGCAGCTCACTGTGCTGGGTTTGTGTCTTACGGCCACCTCTCTGAAACAACAAAAGATTTACTGTGAAAATAGCTGTGTGTTTTGTATTAAAACTAATCAGATGATTAATTAATTACATAATTAATTACAAATGTAGCAGTGGATGTGTACCATCTTCAGAGATTTAGCAACAGTAAGGAAATGATCAATTATAATCAGACTAGTCACAAATGTCTTGGTTTATTCTTTCACATTAACAAATAATAACTTATATACAGTGCATGTATAAATAGTAAATTTCCACAAATTTATGCAGATTTGTTTTCTATCAATGATCAAGTTATTGCAACACTGTTCCATCAACAAATGCCAACATGCGTGGTTCCATCGCCCTCTCCCACTTAACATTGACACGTGCAAACATCACCATTCCCCTTCTCTGAGTCTCAGTCTCCCCTAACAATTGACAGATAACAAATTTGACATGTCAACACCCAACACAGTTGAGTATGATGTCATCACCCGAGCTGCAGGAAAACATCTTGAATAAATTACTCAGAACAACAGAACTGCATAGAAAATGAATATTCTCAGTGAACGTGATGTGGCAGATGCACATCGCATGCCCAGCTTCAACCTCGCATGACAATAAAAACTAGCGTGAATCAAAAACAGACCCAAACATGAATGAAAGCAGACAGCATCAACACGCCTGGCGGCTTCACCCACATCACAGCCTTGTGTTAAATCAATGTAGTTGAACAGCTTAGTAAACAGAACACAGGAAGCATGTGTGTGTGTTGACATAAGTCAGTTTCCTCCAGGCCATGTCTTGACATGTGTTCTTTTACCTACTTGCTTCCACACTACCCTCACAAATCAGCCACATAAACCGATTTCCATTTACAGCTGGTGCAATTCTTAGACAGATACAAAATCTGGGATCACAGGCATTAAGATAACATAAAATTGAATCGTTAAGAATGCTTAAGATCTTAAGTTTAGATTTGGCCTTGATTCTTTGGTGCATCACTGGACCCTGTCTTCTATCAGTGATTATGTTGCCTTTTGAAACTATTCTTCACACAGCCGGTGGACTGTCATCTCAGAGGTTACATATAAAACCATTGCCTTCTAAATAAACAGATAAAAACCTTAAAATCTTAAAAAATAAAAACAGGCAACTGATAAAAATAAAGACAAATCTGTGGGATAGATACAGCTATGTAAAAATTTTTTTTTTTTTAAATCTTTATAAACCTGTTGTTCTGGAACAATAATCGTCTGGTTTTTACATTAATCAAAGTTCAAAATACATTATTATGATTCCTGTAGAGAGTGCACAAAAGGCACACTAAATGGACTTAATGATGTCACAGGCTGTCTGTGCCACAGCATGTCACTGTCTCACAAGGTTAGAGGAGACATCTCTCATCAAGTCATGACACAGCGTGACTCAAGACATGACACAGTATGACCAAATCCACATTCAACAACCACACATTAGCATACATTTGTTGACATTTTTATAACTTTTCGCACTTTTTACTTGTCCTCCTGCTGACAGTTGGTTAACATCTGGTGTACAGGTGTTTGTAAATAGAAGCCACCATTTCTTGATTATATAAAACTGTGTTCATTTGATGACATTTTCACAAACAACAAATTTAAAGTGCAGAAAATGTTCGCTAACATATATTATGTGAATATTGGGCCCATAACCTAATCCCCACTGTCTTCCCTAAACATATGGGGAGGGATTTAAAATAGTATTCACAGTTTGACTAATCACTCAAGTATCATGTTCATAAAAATGGTATAATTAATAAAATACTATAATTTCAATAATATTTCAATATTCTTTAATTTCATAATAAGCCAGTCAAAGATTACTGAATAAACTAGTTTATATATGATGTCATTTTGATGACATCCTGCTGCCACATATGAAACAAAAACGAACATTGCTTAGGAAAACCCTTTCATGGTGACATCAGCAATAACCACCAAGTATCAGAACATTGTGTATCGTTGTGTCGTATTAAAAACAACACAATGTTGTCACATTTTTGTCCCACCTTTGGAGGTTGTGCAATGTGCGTCATTTTGTGCAATGGGAATCAGATGTCAATTTTTGACGGTGACAATTTAATAACATTATAGATGTGCAACTCCGACCTCTGCAAGACAAAGACAAATGGGAAAAGATTTTACAAATACTATTAGAATAATTGACTAAAACCAGCACATTTTGACTGCTAGCAAGCTATAACAATGGACAATAAATTGGAAAGGTTTCACTTATAACCACACGCACATTTACAGAATGACCCTGCTGTCATCACCATGGTTGCATCATCGCCATGGTTACGTTTCTTGTTTTGCCATGCTTGATAGGAGGATAAATGAACAATCCATTGAAACATCCACCATTCAACAGCATGTGCAGCTTACTCAACAGTCACTGTTAAACTGGACATCTGTGATCAATTAACCCAGTTAATGACCCCCTCAAACAACATTAATCCAACACTGACAAGATTATTTAGGACATTAACAAATTTCCATGATAGATTAGCTTTGCAGAAAACAATTATCTACACCAGTAGTGATCCTTATTTTTGTTTGGCCAGACTGAAGAAGTCACATATCAGATTCATAATTGTTCTTGGCTGTGCAGACAAAAACATATTCTTCTCCCTCCGGAGGTCACACGTGTTGGCTGACATTTTCATTCCATAAAATTATCTTCTTCGCTGTTGCCAGAAGTTTGAGGCCCTTGGCTGGTCTTTCAAGCTATTTGTTTTAACTACTAATTAAATAATAACACTGTAGTTATTAAATACTAAATTTTGGTTAGCGGATCAATGTGCTATACAATAAAACTATTAAAACAAAATATATATTATTTTCTTTGCTGAGTTTTGTCCTTCAATCTTTTCCTTAATATTTTTAATATCATTGTTTTTTAAAGGGAATAAAAAAAACCTCTTGCTTGAATTCATATTATATTACATCTTTCTGTACATTTCCATTTCCACCAAGACAATAATTTTACAAGAATTCAATAAATTAATAATTCCACAATTTTCGATATGCAACTAGTTTTCTTCGAATATGCATATTTTTTTGTGTTTTTCGGTATGCCTGGACGTGAAATCAGACGCACAAACGTCGTACAAGATGGCTGCACTTTCAATACATTCACATTATGTTTAAAACGATGGATATTGGGCGGAACAAAGCATTAGAATGAGTTACTGTGTGGTATTCCAATGCTATATAAACACTAGTCATAATAGAAGAACAAGTTTTTTTACGGTTCCACACGAATACCAACTTTGTTGAAAAAAATGGGCCAAGTGGCCCTGAAGTCCTTTGGACTAATACGTCTATATGTGACCCCGGCTGACCAAATGAGTGATAAGTCGGAAAAATTGTAACATTGTTTTCTTACATCCTTGTAAAGGTTTGGTAGGGTGCTTTACACGGTTTCAAAAAATATGACTGCTACAAAAATTGTTATGGAGCATTGAACATGGTAGGGGTCAAAAAGTGAAAATGAAGAAAATGGCTGTTGAAGTTTTACATTATATATGCAAATGGATTGCATGGAAATATTACATGCACAATATTCAAATGTGGCACATAGTATGTAATATGTATGTTATGTTGCAATGATACACTGGAAGTACAAATGCGCTGCTACAAAGACTTATCAAGTTATGCCAGATTATGTCTATGTATAAAACTAAGAGGACAGATTATTTGAGAGCAAAAGGTAAACTCACTGTTTGACACAGTTTAAAACCTACAGGCAACTGTCCAGTTTAACAGGGGTCTAGTGGCTTAATGCTGTCTGTTGACACAAGCTACTGCCAGTGACCAATTACAGATTAGTCACAGTTTCCATCAAACAATAGCAAGCAGAGAATCTTAGCACCACAGCTGGGTGTAATACACAACCAGAGCCACCACTGATTCATGGTCAAGTAGATTAGCTCAATGCACCAACTAAAACAATACACAACACTGTAAGTGACAGTGTCCAGAGTGAGGCCTAAGCAGTGCCCTCATTGCTGAATAGATCAATTAAACCTGCCAAGTGGGTGACATTCTGCACAAGTGTTCATTAATCCTTAGTGATTGTTCAGAACACCAGACTGACCACATACCTAAACAAAGCGAATGTAATAGGTGAAGAACAGGCAGTGTTCAAATAGGGGTATTGGTTGAATTGTATTTGTCTCAACGCAAAAGGCTTTATTGTGCCTTCATCGATTATAAGAAAGCATTTGATTTAGTAGACTGGTCCTTCCTGTAGTCTAAGATAATTTCATACAGTATTAATGGTATTTGATATAAATAAAGTGTAGGATATTTCACTCTATAGTTGTCCAGAATATTAATTTTCTATGTTTGTCACCTACAGGTTTCTACAGACAATACATCTTTAACCAATAGACACCAAAGTCACACCATTTTATAATAATCAAATGAACATCAAAATAAACACAACTTGCAATTATAGAAAATCAATAGTTTTGAAGATAAAGTTTAAAAGTGTTAGGCAACTGTTCAGTCTAACAGGGGTCAATTGTGTCTGCTCTGCCTGGGTGCTGTGACCAATTAAAGATTAGTCAAGGTCTCAATGGACTGGGCTGTAGAGATTAGTCACACTGCTGACTTTGTGGCACATTAAACAAAATCTAGTGTTGGGGTGGTCTCAAGGGCCCTTCTCAAAACCACATCACTAGATAATGTAAAACTTTTGCACTTTGAGGGCCCCTTAGGTGCCCTTAGAATGATTCAATCAAATACAGATTTCTTGTATATAGT
>CM034532.1:73209359-73272065 GCA_020002185.1 Paraescarpia echinospica
GTATTTTTTCGCACTGCCAAAAGTTACGTACAACGCTATACTTTGTGTACACATGGAAAATGGAATTTAGCTGCTGCTTTGTTTTTAGTTCCTTTAATATGTCCTGAATAAACTGCAACTGTATTTCTCGATTCCAATAATTATTTGTGGAGCCACTTTATTTATAATGTGTCATCCAAGAAATATGACGTGTTTCATCATTCTGTAGCTGCTAACCTCTCCTCCTTACGCCTACCTATCCATTGTTCATGTTTCACACTGATATACACGGTAGACCAGACACAGTGCTGTCACAAATCACCCATCATTCCTAATTCACCTATATCCAATCAGACTGAAACTAATTAAACCATGCTTGATAATTTACCATCAAAATTTTATTTTCACCAATCTGATATTTTACAAACAAAAGGATTTCACCATCACTCTATCATAGGCACGATTTTCACTATGACACACCAGTAATAGCAAATGCTTTTAATAATCACAAAGTGCACACAAACCACTAATAGCCAGCTTGATTATTATTGATCCAGATATAATGATGATGAACCAAACAAAGCCACTGCAATCATGTGAGGTTAACTACAACACCAAGTGTTCCTGTTCTTAATCCCCTGTCAGCCTCCCTTTCCTCCTAACATCATAGAATTATTATATAACTGGGAGGTTTAAACAGAATCCTGCCAGTGCCACTACAAGCGAAAACAAAGCCATAAATTGTGTACATACGGACAGATTTTACACGATTCTGCATAAGCCGTCATATCCAAGGGAATATTTTGCTGCAACGTGTCCATTCCCCATGCACCGATGACAGATTGTTAATTCAACACTTGGCAGTTGTTAATGCCTGAAAGCTTTTCACTTGTCGAGATGAAGGTGTCTGACAGAAGTTGCCAGTATTCATCCTTAGCGGCACCATTTATAAAAGGCATAGGCCCTTTCGAAAGCAATTTGATTATGCTCAGATTATCTGTACTTTCCAATTTCCTTTCTATCTGGCTACATTGATTTTTCACCAAATATATGGGAAATAAAGCCGCCCTTAAATAGCATGAATGATCTGTATTTATATTTCAGTTTGTTTATTAGGTTTAAATTTAAACTTTATTTTAGGCTGTTTTTATGTTGAAATGGAATTTCTCTTACAGCAACTTTTAGCAAAACACCTTCAACAGAGGAGCTATCAGATATAATTAATGCAAGAAGATTTATGTTTTTGTATTTCATCAATACTATTGAAAGCATCACAGGCACCAATACATTCCACATGCATGGGTGGTAGGATGTTCATTTGCAGCTGTCAATAATTTTATGCCAATTCTGAAAGAGGCTTAACAGAAACTAACCAAGTGCCAATACTTTTGATAGCCCCTCTGGCGGTCATGAGAAAATTACCTGTTAAAAATGCCATAAATAAGATTTGTGCATACACAGAATTCAGAATGTGTTGAATATCCGGGGGGGGGGGGGCAGACTCACCAAAAACCTCCAATTGCACCCTTCTGAAGGCAAAACAAAAACTACACTCATCAAAAATATAAACATGTAACCCTCCTTCCTTAAGTATTGGGGGGTTAATCCTATCTCCAGCCCCCACAAAAAACCCAAGCCACCTAGTTCTGATGCCTTAGGTATAACAAAACTGACACACAGTAAAAAATCAGAAACATGCAGCTGTGTTAACATTCAAATTTCTTTACGAGCATGATTAAAATGCAATGCTATTCTCTGTCCTGTTGCCAGCCACTAAAATAGTAATTTCAACATACTACAGGCTACAGCCTGTGCCATATCTGGCAAGACAAGTGTTTTTTTTATCACATTGCGGATATTAATCCTAATGTTCTGTTTTACCGATCTGTCAACATCTGAGGCAGCTTGGTGAACATCATGCACACACTGCCCAGTGACCAACAGGTTGGCTGAAGGCATCTAATGAGCTGGTAATGGTAATGACAGGAGCATCTCAATGAACTGGTGAATCAGCCACAACACCAGCTGCGAGCTACTAATGACAAGATGGAAGTTGTGAGATGCAGGGTAGTAAACATCCAAACACAAGGGGTATTTAAAATGTGTAACCAATTGTAGACTTAGTAGTGCTAGAAAAGGGACTTTAAACATACAGTTCACCCTACCCTTCAGTCTTACCAGGTGGGAGGGGGCAGTTTGGTATAAAATATCATTACATTTAATTAGTTTCCTTGAAAGGTATCTTGACAAAATTGGCTGCCATGACAGAATTACACCTAGAGTAGACACAATGGAACTACTGTTTGGGACATGGGAAAGGGGTGCAAATTAAACAGTTTGGGTTATTTTCATTCATTTATAAACGTAAACATTTCAGAGAAATGTTAATGGTATGATTTTCTGGGGACACATTGCTGAAAACTGGGAGGTCTAAGGAAAGCTGGAAGACAGGACAGAAACAGCATGCTGCTCAAGATGTTTATTGACTTAGGGGGGGGGTCCATTGACTGAGCATCAGTTGACCAGAGCCAATTGCATGGTTTATTCATAGTATCCAACAATTAGCCCCTTGCACAAACAAAAAACATCAACTCTCACCGTGTGATGGCACTTGCAATAAAGCCCAGTCAACTGGATGACGGGTTGCTACGCAATGATCTCTTTCATCACTGTGAAAAATTGAATGTCAAATAAACAAAAACATCAGCAGAATTCACAGTTTCGCTGTAGATACTCTTTACAAAAATAGCTGTTTCTATTACAAATTGAAACAGTCACCCAGCATTGCATCATCAATACATGATTTCTGCAATGTATTCACATGTGTGCTCTGACTGTGCTGCAGTTTACACACTTCATTACATGAGGCCACATTTACCTTTCATATTCACTACACGTTTCTCCCACCACGAGCAAGTCATTGTTAATAGTATCCGTGCGGCAAATCACAAACACCAGACAGTGATATGCTGTACTGTCACATTCTAAAGATACACACAATTGTGACAGGAAGCTGCAAGATACTACCTACCTCTGATTCTCCCGACAAAACCCTGATAGACTTGTCAGAATCTCCCCCACACCCCTTGACCCTAGTCCCCCCTGACCCCTGTCCTGGCTCTGTAGTTTTTGCATGTATCTTCTAAGCCATGCTACAAGGTTCAAATTACGACCAGACAGAGGTGACTCCACTGCCAGTAATGTGACATGAACTCATTATGTGGCTGGTGAATTGTGTCATTATATCACAAGTAAACACTGGGTAACTGACACCAGTTGCCTTTACACTGCTCTGAACCATGTCTTAGATTACACACAAAGATTAACAAGTCATCAACTTATTTCGACAGCTCAAACAAAAAGAATGGCCAATGTTCGTTCATTTCACTGAAAGACTGCATACTACGTTTCCCCAAACCACTGCGACTTTGTGTAAAATGAAAAAGATAATTAGTCAAGCCTTCCAGTCTGGTGGAGTTTATCTACAAAGTACTATTGTGATTGAAATCAACCTGGTGAACAGGTCATCACTGTCAAGTGATAAGTGTATAAGAACCAGATGTTTTGTGAATTTGTTTTGTACAGTGAGAGACTTCAGCAGTCACAGGATTGACAGAATAAACATGTTGGCAGAAGTTAGCAACAGACACACTGGGTCTATAACTCTATGTGTGGGTCTTGCCAAAGTGCTGGTGCCACCACAGTGGGTCAACTGGAACAATGAGAGGTAGACTAAATAGGACTTTGTTAAAACAAGTCTGCTGTCTGTCTGTCTGTCTGTCTGTATGTCTGTATGTGTGTCTGTCTGTCTGTCTGTATGTGTGTCTGTGTGTCTGTGTGTCTGTCTGTCTGTCTGTCTGTCTGTCTGTCTGTCTGTCTGTCTGTCTGTCTGTCAGCAAATTCCTAGCCACAAATCAACAATACATGTACCGGTATCTATAGAATAGTGTCAACTAATCCCATCATGTACACATACACATAAACACACACACATGCACACACACACACAAACACATGCATGCACGTGTGCGACTACAATTAACATAAGTAAAAACATACAAATAAAACAACCTGCATCACTGTTGTTGTTAACAAATTTCAAGTGATCTGCAGTGATTGACATCTTAATGATAAAATGTACTCTTAATAATTTAACATCATTTGGGCATAATTAAGCAGGACTGCTTCGTATCCTCTCTCTCCCGGGCCATGTAAATACTATATATATATATATATATATATATATACATCCACGCATCAACTGTCAAAACATGGGGGAAACTACTGACCTTAAAACTTAGACTGTAGAAACAGGTGCAGGGCTCTGCCATTTGAATACGCCCTGTTTGAATCATGACAGCCGCCTGTGTATGCCCTGGATAATACACCATGCTGGATGGCAGTGGATGCCCTGGATAATACACCATGCTGGATGGCAGCGGATGCTCTGGATAATACACCACACTGGATGGCAGTGGATGCCCTGGATAATACACCATGCTGGATGGCTGCGAATGCCCTGGATAATACACCATGCTGGATGGCAGTGGATGCTATGGATAATACACCACGCTGGATGGCAGTGGATGCCCTGGATAATACACCACGCTGGATGGCAGTGGATGCCCTAGATAATACACCATGCTGGATGGCAGCGAATGCTCTGGATAATACACCATGCTGGATGGCAGTGGATGCCCTGGATAATACACCATGCTGGATGGCAGTGGATGCCCTGGATAATATACCACACTGGATGGCAGTGGATGCCCTGCATAATACACCATGCTGGATGGCAGCGGATGCTCTGGATAATACACCATGCTGGATGGCAGCGGATGCTCTGGATAATACACTATGCTGGATGGCAGTGGATGCCCTGGATAATATAACACGCTGGATGGCAGTGGATGCCCTGGATAATACACCATGCTGGATGGCAGCGGATGTTCTGGATAATACACCATGCTGGATGGCAGTGGATGCCCTGGATAATACACCACGCTGGATGGCAGTGGATGCCCTGGATAATACACTACGCTGGATGGCAGTGGATGCCCTGGATAACGCTGGATGGCAGTGGATGCCCCACGCTGGATGGCAGTGGATGCCCTGGATAATACACCATGCTGGATGGCAGTGGATGCCCTGGATAATACACCATGCTGGATGGCAGTGGATGCCCTGGATAATACACCATGCTGGATGGCAGTGGATGCCCTGGATAATACACCATGCTGGATGGCAGTGGATGCCCTGGATAATACACCATGCTGGATGGCAGTGAATGCTCTGGATAATACACCATGCTGGATGGCAGTGGATGCCTTGGATAATACACTACGCTGGATGGCAGTGGATGCCCTGGATAATACACCACACTGGATGGCAGTGGACGCCCTGGATAATACACCACGCTGGTTGGCAGTGAATGCCCTGGATAATACACCATGCTGGATGGCAGTGGATGCCCTGGATAATACACCATGCTGGATGGCAGTGGATGCCCTGAATAATACACCATGCTGGATGGCAGTGGATGCCCTGGATAATACACCATGCTGGATGGCAGTGGATGCTCTGGATAATACACCATGATGGATGGCAGTGGATGCCCTGAATAATACACCACTCTGGATGGCAGTGGATGCCCTGGATAATACACCACACTGGATGGCAGTGGATGCCCTGGATAATACACCACGCTGGTTGGCAGTGGATGCCCTGGATAATACACCACACTGGATGGCAGTGGATGCCCTGGATAATACACCATGCTGGATGGCAGTGGATGCCCTGGATGATACACCGTGCTGGATGGCAGTGGATGCCCTGGATAATACACCATGCTGGATGGCAGTGGATGCTCTGGATAATACACCATGCTGGATGGCAGTGGATGCTCTGGATAATACACCATGCTGGATGGCAGTGGATGCCCTGGATAATACACCACGCTGGATGGCAGTGGATGCCCTGGATAATACACCACACTGGATGGCAGTGGATGCAGTGAAATGTTTAAACACAGTTGTTATGCACAAGATAAATAAAATTGTTCATGAAGGCCAAGCCTGCCAAGTGTACAATTTACAAATTACAGCCCTGAGGTAGCCAACAGAGATGGCTGGAGTAATCGTAATAAGTAAAAATGTAGTTATGTGTAATCATTGTAACTTCTGAGTAATTATACTTGTACTCAATTAGTAAAAAATTATTGTAATTGTAATAATACTCAATTATATTGGCAAATACTCACAATCCTGATTACAATCAGAAATAATTACTATACTCTTCTACAACAGCATCTTTAATATGTAAATTGTTTACATACTTTTATCTTATTTTACATGTACAGTGAAGGTACAGGAAATCCTGTATTCAAAATTGTGCTTGATTTCCCCTGAATAAAACTGGTGAAATTAGCTTTTATTTATTTTGTTATGCCAACTTCATTCTTGCTTATAATCATGATTACATGCAACATTAATTGTAATCAATTATACTTTTCTAAGTATTCATACTTGTAACTGTACTCTGTGTTTTACAGTAATTGTAACCAATTACATTAGTGGTGTAATCTCCAGTGGCCACTAAATGCCCCAAGAATTCAATCAGCACTTGTCTGACATCAATTGTGTACATGTACTCCACTGCCCCACACCTCCACACCCCCCACAGACCCACCCAACCAAGCCCTGGAAAGCCACACCAGCCAAGGCAGCTGGCCCATAATAAAACAAAATAAATATTTACCAGGGACCCTCCCTCAGAGTGATTTAGGAGATTCCATTCCATGGACAAAGCCAGGCAGTGGATTAGACAGGGCACACTGACCTTTCCTGATTCAGGGTTGACCCTTGTATCTAAACACCTTACTTGTCTGATACAACAGCACATCCAGGGCATACTCATAAATCAGAGATAATACCTGAGGTTCATCATACTGGATTATCTCTCCACATGCATTAATTCCAAGTTCCTGAGCCAGTCATAGATACATCACATCATTGATCAGTGTTATCTCTGTCTTTTAATATTGCCACATTGTTATAGCATATTTATACATACTGTTTTAATGTGTTTAATTTATTTACTATTGCTGGCACATCATGACCGAATGATTTTCATGGCTCATGATTGTACTATTATCTATGACGCAGTATGTACAACAGTCAGTATTACTAATTAGCAACTGTCTACACACGTGATTCTATTATGTACATACTGCAATGTGATTTAAATACTATGTTTAATTATGCTCCCTGCTCAGTACAAATGTATTTCCTCTTTGTGGACAAATAAAAGTTATTATTATTATTAATCCAATGAGAGTACTAACATGATAGTATAATGTTATTTGATCTATTATGTGATAGTAGTAATTATAAGTGTTATGGGTTACCCAGTACTATATATATAAATATATATTATATATATATATATAATATATATATATATGTATACAGTAAAATCTGTCCATAACGGTCACGGTTGAGACTGCAGAAAATTACTGTTATAGGCAGGTTGCCGATATGGAGAGTTTCATGACTTGGATACTTACTAGGTGGAGCCACAGTATTATGAATGGTTACGTTCGCTAGTTGGTACTCTCGTGAACAATACAAACCTAGAGTTAACAATATTATTAAATAATACACTACACAACTTGCTATATTTAATTGATGTTCCTTTCTTCTTTTGGGCCATGGTGAAATCAATCACGCCCTCCAAGTAAAGGCAAACAGAAAAAGCGTTGATGTCCAAAAGGAAACATGAGGGTATGAACAAGAGTGCAAGGCAAGCATTGGCCCTAATTTGCTCTCCAACTACCCCAAACCGCCTAGATAAATATTACAACAGCCCTCTTCCATCTGTGGCTACATGCTCATGGCTTCTCTGAGCTCACTTTTGGACATCAAAGCAGATTCTACTCCTCTTTACTGGTGTAAAGGAGCCATATAGCAGCTGCAACAAGCTGATGAAGTCATGCATCACTCGACTGCAATTTGATTGTCCAGTGTACATATGATGACACTGATGCAATGACGTTTTATTCAGGGAAATTATGGATTCCCTTTGACCTGCCCTAGGTAGGTTGACTATGAATGGTTTGGTCCAAATTAAGTGACCATTATACGCAATAGACAGGTTACCATTATGGACAGGTAGTGGGCAGTGCAAACTAATAGAAAATCATTCGGGACTTTCAAAAGTGACCGTTATATCCAGGTTATCATTATGGATAGGTGACCGCTAAGACAGGTTTTACTGTACATGTATGATCCACTGAAGTAAAATATGATACTGAACTTTCGCCTACTTGCTCCATTGTTAGTGAGATCATAACTTGAGTATGAGGGGGCAGTATGAGGGGGCAGCATGAGGGGGCAGTATGGGCTTCCTTCTGGCAATGTGTCACAAAGACATGCTATGTTCTAAGGTTGAAATCCATGTTTTGACTTGAAATTACGTATAAATCAATGCAATAGTTCCAATTTTAATTGGCTCCATATTGATCCTGTCACCATTTTCAGGCTGTGAAATATACACGCACCAAAGCAACTCCGCTTGGTTTTGTTGGCAATCAGCCTGGCTTCAACAGTATTTTCTCCTCGACCGTTATAGGTTTGTCTTTTGATTTTATATTTGTGTGATGAACAAAAAAAAAATTATTTTAACATAATTTTTCCATTTAAAACAAATCCGCAGAAAACAGGATTTGGCAGTAACCCTTCAAAAAATAAACAAAATTCTGCATTGTTTATGGGAAATTTGTACAAGTCTGGTCACCATCAAACTGAAAATAAACTTTCATGACATTCCCCATGGTTATCTGCCAGCATGACTATTAATTTTAGCCAATGATAGTCATACTCTACATCCCATGTTTGAGACTCTGCCGTCGGGCCGCCGTTTTAGGTGCCCCTCGTGCATAACAAAACGTAAGAAACTATCTTTTATTCCTGTTGCAATCAGTCTTTTAACGATGTGAAATGAATGAATGTAGTGTGTGTGTGTGTGCATGCATGCGTGCGTGCGTGCGTGTGTGCGTGCGTGTGCGTTCTATATATTTAGTGGTTACAGTGTGAAGAAATGCACTCCATGTGTTCATGTGATAAATTACTTTTTCTGACCATGATCAAGTGAACCAGTAATACGCTGTTACCTATGCTATATTTTAATATTTTTATATATATTTTTATACACTGTGCCCACCCAAATGACAATGTAATTGCTCTGACAGGGATGAATAAAGTTGTATAGTATTGTATTGTATAAAATCAATAACTTTTCATGACACTCCCCATGGCTATCTGACCGACTGACATACTGTCAAAAAAACAACTTGAGCTGTTTTTGTGCTTGAGGAAGGTAACATATATATTCTAACACAAAATTTGTATCAGATATAAATAAAACATACTTACATAGCCACCTAGCTGTCATGTAATTCCTTCAGGTAATCCAGGTATTATCTATTTGACTGTCAACGTTAAAACTGCCTAGAACAGTTGTTGTGTTTCTGTCTCCCACAGCCTGACACAGCACTGTATACACACGAGTAAACACATTCAACAATATCCTTTCACACGTGGCTGCATCAAACACAATGACTCCTGCTTAGACTGCTAGAGTCTTTTGTAGCATTGTCTGACTCAGACTGTGGGGGCCTGAGGTTATATTGCCCCAATACCGGCTCAGTCATAACCATGACTTAACAATGAAACCCACACCTAATAATCACCCTCTATGACTAATCTAGTGTGACCCTTAAACAAGAGTTCCTGGTTGGGGGCCTTCAAACCCAACTATGTAGGTTAGGCTGAGTAACCATTCAAATCAGACCCTATTAGATTGGTGGCAACAGTTTGGGGTCTACGTTTCCGGTCGGGTTAAAAAACATGAATAATATCTGTGATTTGCATCGTGTTTCTTTTCATCCAGAAAACCATTATTTATTTTATTTTTCTTCTAATTACTAAGTTATCAATTCTACAAATAAAGCCACAACATTTTCACAGATACGCCGTCATGTAACAACCACAACGAACTTACTGCCATCACATTTGTGTGCACCTGAACCATACATGCAATGAGCTGCTGCTAAGGATTACAGGGAGACTGAAATTTATTTTACAATTAACTCGTGCGACAGTAAAAAAGTTCTGCACAATGCAAAATAACAGGATACAAATGACACTATTTATGTAATCTACTGTATTGTTACCATTTTCAAGATGGTATAATGGTGAAAGAGGAAACAAAGTCACATAAGTGGTTTCCCTTCTTTCTCAGTGCAGGGCCAATTACTTCAATTACTGTTCCAGAACCAGATAAATTGTTTAGACAGAACTGTGAAATCTTATCAGCTGACACCAAACACTTGCCAGTATTTCTGATGTCTTCTGAGGCTATGCACATTCATTATCCTATCTATTACCTAATAAAAACATTCTCCATTACCTAACAACAATATATTATCTAGTAACACCATCCATTACCTAATATTATCCATCAAATTGTTCTCTGGTGACTGATTTTTCCATCAACTCCCTATGCTAGGTCAGTGACAATTATGTAGGGTTTGTGAGTTGGCGGAATTTTTCAAACACCAACAAACTGTCACATTAGCTAAAATGAAATGTATAGTGTTTAATTAAATTCTCCTGTCCATGGTCGCTATGACTTCCTAGAACTTTGTTTATCAATTTGTGAGCTAATTTAGAGACGTAACAAAATTAAAATTTAAATGAAAATTTATTTTGTTATATATACCATAAAGTGAAAACAATCAGAAACCAATCATGAGTCACCTCACTCTGCAAATAACAGATAAGTATTTATTCAACCCACTTAACCTTGTGTTCACAGTGTTCCAATGACTGGCTTTGAAGTTGTAGTTGCCAGGTTGTTGACTCCAACAAAGATACTGAAATCAAGTGTCACATCAAAACAGAAACAAACATGGCCTTACTACATCGCAACAATTCTTCTTCCATCACAGGGCTGAGCTCATTGTGAGCATATATCACAACAGGTTACACATTTACCTGTGCTTGCTTTCCCTAGCATAGGTAGAAGGGACCAACAGCTTTTAATTAAGAGAACACAAAACAAAAGGGATGAACAAAGATGCCCAAGCTGTGAATTGGTAGTAAACAGAACTGAACTGTGGTCTTCTCTAAGTACTGACAGTCTGGCGCCCTAACCACTGAACTGCTGCATCTTAATTGGCAAATAACTTGATGCAGTTTTTAGAACTGTGTTGACAAGCAGAGAAAGTGAAACTGCTGAGTCGTTAATCTTAACTGCTCAGACACAGTAGACTGATGTGATTGGTTTCTCAATTTGCTTGACTTCACAGGATGTAAGTTGCTCCTTGGTGGGTATCTCGGTTGAATGCACCATCTTGGTTATTCCATGTGCCACAGAATGGGGGGATCATGAGTCAAGTAGGGTTTAAACTGATCAGTAGATATAGCTTAAATTTACCCTTTATCTCTAATAGATGTACTGTATACAGTGGAATCTTGTCAATCCTCAATTATATAATCCAGACATCATTTCATGGAACACAAGTTCCAAACACCTATCTGTATTAAATCAGTAAATTGACAAAATGAATTAGCTCAACATGTAGTTTGATAACAATTTGTCTAACTTCCCTCCTAACACATATATTATATACATACACTGTTTACACCCTGTTTCCCACAACTGTGAATGTGTGATGGTAAAGAGGGGGTTTCTGAACTGATGACTAACCCAGATCAGAGGTCACAACTAAACGGCCATCAAAGTCTTGACGTTATCAAGAAGTTTGACAAATGAAAGGCTATGTTTATTTCCTGCTAAGAACACTTAACCCAGAATTAGCTCAACATGTAGTTTGATAACACAAACCTCAGCTCTATAACTAAAACCACTCACATAAACTGCCAATTAAATTGATCTATCGAACCAGGCAAAACCAAAATACAGCAACAGCTGCTGCTAATTGTGGGTGAAATTAACACAAGAAAATTAATTATTTTATCACATTCAACAACTACCAAGAAATAACAAATTTTAGGGGGCTAACCCACAATGCTTATCTGTCAATGTGAACTAATCATCTGGCTTTCCAGGAACCATTTGGTATGGATAAGCTGTGATTATCACAACACTGGACATACTAGCCAGCTGATAACATTACTTGTTATGTATTGTGCCCTGAGAGAGCTGGATGAGGAAACTAGAGAGGGGCTGGGATGATCCCTTGGGAGGGGAAGGAGGATGGGAGACTGGTATTGATTGCTGCAGATCTGAATAACATTATTAATGGCCTGGTCCTGGGGCAATGGAGACACTGGCTGATAGCCTACAGGAAGGGTACACATACACCAATCTGAGAGCTACACCAGACACTTATATTGTGCTGGGAATTAATATTAAACTTTGTAGTAACTAGTAAATGTTAGACAAATATGTTTTACTGCCAAAAAACTGCATCTTTCGTTCAGACTACAGTTGAACCTTGCTTTGTGGTCACCTTCGTAATTCAGCCACCTCACAAGTAAGGTCGCCCTACATCCTACAACGATTCCAAATTATTACCACAAAACTAGTCCTGCTATTACGGTCACCTCCCTAATCAGGCCACTTCAACCAGTCTATGTTCCTGAAAACTAAATTTATAATAAAATGCAGCTGGATTACATGTGGCTTTACCAAAAAGTTAATTTCTACAAACCTCATCCACAATAACTATACAAATTCTTTTTAGTATTCATTGGCTGTACACAATATATGTTCTCCCCCCCCACCCCAACAAATTAATACGGGAAACCTTCAAGCTCAGATGTAGTGATGAGATATCATTGAATTAATTCACAACAGCTGCATGTTATACACAGGGATGTCACTAGGGCCTAGATGCTGCCTGACTGGTCAACACCACCCAGACTGACCCTCCAGTAACCAACCAGTAAGTGACCAGCTGATAGCCCTGCTGGGACTGGGATGACCAGAGCTATCAGTTACATGGATCAATGGCCCAGAGGAAGGAATGTAGACAACTAGGAAGAGGCATGAATATGCAAAGTGCTGCAGCAAGAAGGGTTTAGATCACTGCAGAAATCCATCCTGGTGATGTTGTTAGTCGAGGTGATAATTAGACCTGGGATACAGACGACTATACATGGAGATGGAAAATTAAGATCATTCATTAGCGGAGCAATATAGCCCTTCCCTGTGGCTACACCAGTGGCAGGATCAAACTCTTCATTTTCTATTACTGATTCGTTTACTTCGTGTTCATTAATATGTCATCTGCACGTTTACAATCTGGTCATGCATTTATTGATTAAAAACATGTATACATTAGTGTTTATTATGAGTAACCATAATATTATTATTACATAACAACAACGCGACCACACCAGTTAGATGTTATCTAATGCATGTGAAATACTATTAATATCCATTGTCAGTAACCATAATTATTATTACAGCTATGACAAGGTCACACCAATTAGATGTTATCTAACTGAAAAGAGAAGACAAAAGGTGTGTAGATGTTAACAAAAACCTGTGTTATTTCAATGACAATCCTAGGAGTATGTTGTTTTTTCAAATAAACACCATTGTGATTCTAAAGGGCACAGCCAGTGCAAACATCCCTGGCCTTACTAATTAAAATTCAACATCCAAAGTTGATCATCAACTGATAACATAATACTACAGGTACGTCTGAGTCACTGAATGCATATCCATCTAACGTCTACAACAAGACCTGTGAAACACAAATAACTATATTTCCTGACAAACCACAGACTGGATCTATGTCTAATGGTGACAAAGCAGAAGGATGTAGTCAGGAGAGGAAAGATCTCAGATGTAGACAGTCCTCAGACACTGGTGTCAGTTACATCTGCTGCTGACATGTCATAACGTCTCTTGACACAGCCAGCAATCCTCTAGTGTCTCAGGGACATGTTCTGTTCTCTCCCGCTTGTGTCGCCCTCTTTCATGTGGCTTAGGTTGTCAACCAAGTCGCCAGAACAGCCTACGTGTATACTGGGAATGTTTGCAAGAAGGTGCTGAACGTGTGGCTTGTCAACATGTCACAATTAACATTTAACTTAATGAATCAAAGATGACAACCGTTCCTAGTTGAGCATCCTATATCGTACAATGTACATAAGTGACTTCATCAAAAAGTGCCATAATCCTGCTCAATTGTAATTCGCTGTCAAATCATAGCATGGATAACTACAATGCACTGACAAATCTGAAAAACCAGTATATCATAATGTTACAGAAACAGAAATGAGTTGTCTCATCTTGTGACAGGCAAACCTTGCCTTTGTTTGGTTGATGCACAACAGAGAAATATGGCTGGTTGCAGTAACAGAAATGAGTTGTCTCATCTTGTGACAGGCAAACCTTGCCTTTGTTTGGTTGATGCACAACAGAGAAATATGGCTGGTTACAGTAGCAGAAATGAGTTGTCTCATATTGTGACAGGCAAACCTTGCCTTTGTTTGGTTGATGCACAACAGAGAAATATGGCTGGTTACAGTAACAGAAATGAGTTGTCTCATCTTGTGACAGGCAAACCTTGCCTTTGTTTGGTTGATGCACAACAGAGAAATATGGCTGGTTACAGTAACAGAAATGAGTTGTCTCATCTTGTGACAGGCAAACCTTGCCTTTGTTTGGTTGATGCACAACAGAGAAATATGGCTGGTTACAGTAGCAGAAATGAGTTGTCTCATCTTGTGACAGGCAAACCTTGCCTTTGTTTGGTTGATGCACAACAGAGAAATATGGCTGGTTACAGTAGCAGAAATTAGTTGTCTCATCTTGTGACAGGCAAACCTTGCCTTTGTTTGGTTGATGCACAACAGAGAAATATGGCTGGTTACAGTAACAGAAATGAGTTGTCTCATCTTGTGACAGGCAAACCTTGCCTTTGTTTGGTTGATGCACAACAGAGAAATATGGCTGGTTACAGTAACAGAAATGAGTTGTCTCATCTTGTGACAGGCAAACCTTGCCTTTGTTTGGTTGATGCACAACAGAGAAATATGGCTGGTTACAGTAGCAGAAATGAGTTGTCTCATCTTGTGACAGGCAAACCTTGCCTTTGTTTGGTTGATGCACAACAGAGAAATATGGCTGGTTACAGTAACAGAAATGAGTTGTCTCATCTTGTGACAGGCAAACCTTGCCTTTGTTTGGTTGATGCACAACAGAGAAATATGGCTGGTTACAGTAGCAGAAATGAGTTGTCTCATCTTGTGACAGGCAAACCTTGCCTTTGTTTGGTTGATGCACAACAGAGAAATATGGCTGGTTACAGTAACAGAAATGAGTTGTCTCATCTTGTGACAGGCAAAACCTTGCCTTTGTTTGGTTGATGCACAACAGAGAAATATGGCTGGTTACAGTAGCAGAAATGAGTTGTCTCATCTTGTGACAGGCAAACCTTGCCTTTGTTTGGTTGATGCACAACAGAGAAATATGGCTGGTTACAGTAACAGAAATGAGTTGTCTCATCTTGTGACAGGCAAACCTTGCCTTTGTTTGGTTGATGCACAACAGAGAAATATGGCTGGTTACAGTAACAGAAATGAGTTGTCTCATCTTGTGACAGGCAAACCTTGCCTTTGTTTGGTTGATGCACAACAGAGAAATATGGCTGGTTACAGTAGCAGAAATGAGTTGTCTCATCTTGTGACAGGCAAACCTTGCCTTTGTTTGGTTGATGCACAACAGAGAAATATGGCTGGTTACAGTAACAGAAATGAGTTGTCTCATCTTGTGACAGGCAAACCTTGCCTTTGTTTGGTTGATGCACAACAGAGAAATATGGCTGGTTACAGTAGCAGAAATGAGTTGTCTCATCTTGTGACAGGCAAACCTTGCCTTTGTTTGGTTGATGCACAACAGAGAAATATGGCTGGTTACAGTAACAGAAATGAGTTGTCTCATCTTGTGACAGGCAAACCTTGCCTTTGTTTGGTTGATGCACAACAGAGAAATATGGCTGGTTACAGTAACAGAAATGAGTTGTCTCGTCTTGTGACAGGCAAACCTTGCCTTTGTTTGGTTGATGCACAACAGAGAAATATGGCTGGTTACAGTAACAGAAATGAGTTGTCTCGTCTTGTGACAGGCAAACCTTGCCTTTGTTTGGTTGATGCACAACAGAGAAATTTGGCTGGTTACAGTAACAGAAATGAGTTGTCTCATCTTGTGACAGGCAAACCTTGCCTTTGTTTGGTTGATGCACAACAGAGAAATATGGCTGGTTACAGTAACAGAAATGAGTTGTCTCATCTTGTGACAGGCAAACCTTGCCTTTGTTTGGTTGATGCACAACAGAGAAATATGGCTGGTTACAGTAGCAGAAATGAGTTGTCTCATCTTGTGACAGGCAAACCTTGCCTTTGTTTGGTTGATGCACAACAGAGAAATATGGCTGGTTACAGTAGCAGAAATGAGTTGTCTCATCTTGTGACAGGCAAACCTTGCCTTTGTTTGGTTGATGCACAACAGAGAAATATGGCTGGTTACAGTAACAGAAATGAGTTGTCTCATCTTGTGACAGGCAAACCTTGCCTTTGTTTGGTTGATGCACAACAGAGAAATATGGCTGGTTACAGTAGCAGAAATGAGTTGTCTCATCTTGTGACAGGCAAACCTTGCCTTTGTTTGGTTGATGCACAACAGAGAAATATGGCTGGTTACAGTAACAGAAATGAGTTGTCTCATCTTGTGACAGGCAAACCTTGCCTTTGTTTGGTTGATGCACAACAGAGAAATATGGCTGGTTACAGTAGCAGAAATGAGTTGTCTCATCTTGTGACAGGCAAACCTTGCCTTTGTTTGGTTGATGCACAACAGAGAAATATGGCTGGTTACAGTAACAGAAATGAGTTGTCTCGTCTTGTGACAGGCAAACCTTGCCTTTGTTTGGTTGATGCACAACAGAGAAATTTGGCTGGTTACAGTAACAGAAATGAGTTGTCTCATCTTGTGACAGGCAAACCTTGCCTTTGTTTGGTTGATGCACAACAGAGAAATATGGCTGGTTACAGTAACAGAAATGAGTTGTCTCATCTTGTGACAGGCAAACCTTGCCTTTGTTTGGTTGATGCACAACAGAGAAATATGGCTGGTTACAGTAGCAGAAATGAGTTGTCTCATCTTGTGACAGGCAAACCTTGCCTTTGTTTGGTTGATGCACAACAGAGAAATATGGCTGGTTACAGTAGCAGAAATGAGTTGTCTCATCTTGTGACAGGCAAACCTTGCCTTTGTTTGGTTGATGCACAACAGAGAAATATGGCTGGTTACAGTAGCTTATTCTTTCACCTGTGTCGAAACTGACAGGGCCAATGGTCCAGTCTGATGTCTGTATGTGGCAAAGTACAAGAAAGTGTTGAGATGTAGAGAGGCACCAGACACTTGTGTAATGTTACACCTGGCATTGTATAATGTTACACTTGGCATGATGTAACGATGTATCAACAGTCTTCAAGCAGTACTCTGGTAATTGCAGCATGACAGTGAAGCTGTAGGTGCTCAAAAAGAATGAGCAGGTTTGTTGGGGAGTGAAGTGTAGTGTTTTGAATAGTCTTGAAGACGGGATGCCATGCTATTTATAAGAACTTACTTTTACTTTTACTTTTTTACATCAGGCTAGTAGCCAAAAGAATTTTGTTGACTAACTTAGAAGCATACTTGGATCAAAGATCATATTGACTCAACTCAACACGTTATACTGGGTTAGCACTAGACCTAAATTCTCTTGGGCAAATTTAGCTAAAAGGAGTCATTTTGTTTTTGCCAAATAAAATATTCTTTAGCCAATTTTTTAAAGTTGTATTTAGTTTATAAATGAACACGAAGGAGTGCATCAAAACTTGTATCTTCTGTATGATGAAGCCACCCATTCAAAAATCCAGTTTGCTCTGCTGGTTGTGCATTTCTGCAAGTTCATTTTATTCTAGACCATTTATCAATTAATCAATGTTGTTCTATTTTATTATCCAATGGATTGTTACTCATACCATGTATACCTGTGAGGGTATACTTTAAGGTGACAATTTGTGAAATATGTTGTTAGTTTCAGAAAGAAAATAATAAATATTGCTTTAAAATTAACCTTTCGTTTTGATTCAACAGCTTAAAAGCTACAATGACGGTCTACTAAAAATAATATGCTTGCTACATGTTCATGATCATATGGCAAAGTCATTATTATTATATTCCATAAGACAGTTGCAATATTTATAAGTGGTGACAGCTTAGTATATGTGAACGAGTGAATCAACAACTTTCTATTTGAGTATGTTACATAATAATAAACGCATTGTGAAACTTACATTTCTTTGCTTTTTTATTGACAAGAGCCACGAAGAAAAAGTCAAACCATACAAATATCAGCAACATATATACAATAATATGTGTAGAATATGTATAGTAGATATATGAACTTTGGTGACTGTAGGTGACCGTTTTCATGGCTTTTTGGAGGTGCGGGCCTAAACTGCAAAATTTAAAGTACCACAACTTGTTTCTGGTTTCTTCCGACCGTACATGTATTTCGACTCCGGCCAGCTGGACTGTGATATGTCACATGACATATTCATGTTAAATGGTTTAAGGGGTATCCATGTTATCTTTTAACAATAATTTGCCTGTGCATTTAAGGATTTTCTTTAAAGTAAATACAAACTTACAATCGTTGTGTATTGTGCAGACGCCATGCTAACCTTATGAAGTTAGGTTGTGCACAGCCAAATTTGTGATAAGGATTCTCATTGGCTAGAACCCCTCGGCTATTGACCAATAACAGTTCAGTTAACATAAATTGTCATAAAAGCGTCCTTCACAACTGAACGATCAGGCAAATGCAAGAAATTGAAGAACAATTTAATCAAATAAAGATATAAAACCAGCATATCGCATCAGTATTTCATGTTTCGCAAATTTGGCGATCACATGCATTTTTCTTTTTGCCAAACCGTACAAAAATTAGTGCATGGCGAATGGCAAAGCCCTAGCGCGAACGCTGTTATAAACTCAGAACAATGTATATATGCAAATTAATATAATTAATACTATTATTGTTTTAGAAACATGATGACAAGCAGAAGACGTTGATTAGGTGCTCTTGACTAATCGATAAAGATTGTATAATGATGTACTTGTTCTGGAATTGTTTAGTTTCCTGATTTCATATCTGGGATTTGGACAGAAGTAGTAACCAATTTCATCACAATTTTTTTCTGGCTGGATATTGTTTATTAAACCAGTGTGATCTGCACGGGAGTACCACAAATCACGCCGAGGTTTTGTCCAACTTTCGAATGTGAAATGGAAGAGATTGAGAGTATTTCTGAAGACCAACATTTAGCAAATTTGTAAGACAAAGGCTGAAAGTCTAAATTGAGATCAGAATGTTCTTTCTATATGTTTCCACGCTTCAAGGATTCAGACTAGTTATATAAAATGAGGAATAGAATGACGTTCAGCAATGATGTAGTAGATAAAACTCTAGAAAAAGAAGATTGCTGATCATATTATATTAAGAACTACTCAAACGATTCCCATGGTATTGATTTTCAGATATGTATTAGAGCAGAGAGGAGACATTCACTGTTGAATTGATCACAGATGTTATCACACACAGAAGTCTCAGGTGGTTTGGCCACATTTGTCTTATCATTTGATGCCAAGGCTGAACTTGAAGCATTCAAGAAATATTTCAAAGGACAGCGGAAGAGAGAAGACAACAGAAGAGATGGAGAGACCTGATCCGAAATGATACTAGGTTTCCCTAGATCAGTATTCCATAAATAACGTAAGACTAGGGGTGTAAGCACCTGAATTATGGCAAAGAGTTAGCCTTTGTGTTTAAGACAAGCCAATTATGTCAAAGGTAAGTTCTTATACAGCACTGTATCCTATCCTTAACACAGCTCAAAAGCTTTACATTTGACTCCCTGGCAGACCTGTCCAATCAAACTTCATTTCAACTTCTCAGGGAAGCATTGAGCCATGCTGCAATTACCGTACAAAGATTATTTGGACACAACCATCTACCACTGTATATGGCCTGGTACTCATTCATACAGCTGAGTGAACTGGAGTAACGCAGAGTGAATGAACTTGCCCAAGATTCGAGACAGCAGCAAAAGGATTTGAACCCAGAATCTCTCGAATGTGGCACCTTTTATGTATGAGAATTGACAAGTGTCTATGTGTGCGTGTAACACTTACACATAGCACAAGGGAATGTTCACAAGGAGCTCTGATGTAAACAAGTTTAGTTACCTCACAAGAAACTTCTTTCTCTTTTGAATATTTCAACTGCATCTCGCAGTTCTCATTGGCAGAATGAAGAAGTCACATGACATTGGTGTAAGTTACTTGTTTCGTCTGGTTGTGTGCGGGTAACGAAGTCTCAATTGTGCACTGAATAAACAATTATATCTGTACTGGATGTGACAGCATTATCCAATATATACTGTGTAGAAATGGACATGAATGGACACTACCGGGTACGTCTACATAAGACAAGAAGGTTATTTAATATTCACTCTTGAAGAAAACCCTTTAGAGCGATAACATTTTAGCTCTCACCTAAAGCTAGGATATTACTAACATGCATGCACACTTAGAATGTTCAATACATCTTGAAATATATTTGTATTACATTTGGCTCTAACATGTAGCAATTTCACTGACTTTCCTCTCAGTAAACGTGTCTGGCTTCTTCCAAATGTCTTGTTTGGTTGATTGTTTATTTAAGATCAACAATGTTACTTAAGAAATTCTGCAGATATTCTTTATATAAAAAATAATAATAATGTTTATTTCAGGCAAAAGGGCATATGTATACCAGCGTTAGGAATAAGCCAAAATATTTACTTGTCCACCGGACAAGTCAGTTTTGAAATCTACTTGTCCGCCAACATTTTAACTTGTCCGACTGGTTGTCAAGGGAAATCGAAGCTTCGGAAAAAACATAAAAAAGTCAAGTCTTATTTTTATGACAACAACACAATGTTCCTGCTGTTTCGTCACATGTACATCTGAGTGACTTGTGATCAAAGACACAATTTGATTTAATGTTCAAATTTTTAAATTGCAAAATTATATTTGCAACTATTTTCCAGTCCATTATCATTATTAGTCATCACGAATATTAAAAGTAGACCCGTTACATGATGTATACCAATATTTTAGTGATGCTGATATGAACGCTATTATTAATAACAAATAATTATTACGATGATAGGAATGAGACAATTGTTTTCCTTGCTATTTGTTATAATGTTGCAAAAATTGTTTATTTTTAATATGGTATAAATATATATATATAACATATAACAGTGCTGTAAAATTTGGGTATCAGTTTGTCATTGAAGATGCCACTCAACCATCAGGAACACGACCAATGCAAATCCAGGAAATGTCACAAAAATCATAATAAACTATATCATCTGATATTATTTTGTACAATTAACCTCTATGAATTTCAATATTAACAAAGTTCTGTATTTTACAAATGAAGATAATATTCAAATGATCATCAGCAAACAAACACATATTTTTCCTAAATGTTATATTACCATTTCAATGATGATAAAACAGTTTAACGATTTAGTTACGTTGTAACATTGCTGCAGCGTGCAGAGCGCTGTAGTTGGTGGAAGCTGACATGTCAACGGCGGTTGGCACCCTGTCCCCGGCTGCGCGTCTTGCATAATTCGGTTTCGAAAACTCGCAATTTATGGTTAAAATAAATATTACATAGATACAACAACACTTCTGAAATTTAATTCATATTCCGTTTATCAACTACCACCATAGATTTACTGGAGAGCCAGTTACAAGTTTTGAAAATTGTCACCGATCTGGATCGGCTAACGTTCGATGACTTGGTCTTGGAAGACTGTCGAGTCGCATGGGTTAAACGTAATAATGGTTAAAACTATATAATTATTCAAATAACATGTAGCAATACAAAGTCTACTATTTCCAAAGTTCATCAAATATGATCCGTGAGTGGACGCAATTTGTACGTCGGCCAAACTGAACGATTTACGATTTCGTGAAATACAGCCTCGATCAACGATGGCTGATGCGGAGTCTGTTCTACACGTATGACAGAGCTAGGTCGGTGCGCTCAGCGGATGACCCTGTTAACACAGGCATTAAACTCGGTCGAACACTGACGAACAACACACTGGCAGCGGAACGACAAGACGTCGCCACACTAACAAAATTGCAAAGCGTGCAATTGCTAGCGAACTTCCAGATAACCATGTAGAGTCATTTTACTTGTCCAGACCAAAAATCACTTGTCCCAGACAAACGGACAAGTGCTATTTCGAACGCTGTATACATACAATACAAGTAAATAAAAATATCTAAATAAATTAAATACAAAGATATAGACACATATGAAATAAAAAATAGATGGTTAATAAAAAGTATATATAAAATGTGTGTTCAACTTTAAGTATACAACTGAGTAGTCCAGTATTTAAACATACGACTTCTAAAATGTATATCTACACATATCACATTAATATCATCATACTACTTAAGGGTATTTATGTTGGATATGTTAGAACAGTGGTGGATTAGAGCTGAATTAGTGTGTCCACTACTGAACAGATCGACTGACCATTTGTGTGAGATCATTTATTTCCCCTGGCAAAGTCAGTTAGGTAAGACAGAAGGACATTGTCTCCGTTATCCTAACTGCCTCTGGTGAGGTAAAGAACAAGACCTGTAGGACCTATCTGATACATCCCAGCCAGTTTTATTATTGTGTGTATACTACTATACTTAGACATGTTTGCACAGATCAGATTACCGTGAAACAATAGTAACAACCATTCCACTTGGTGCATATCCTTCTAGGATGAATTCATTGAAATAGACTTGTAGCCATAGGCCTATTATAGCATGAACACATACGTGTTGTTTACATTTTATAGAAAGCAATATTCGTATAATTTATGTATGAAGACTGCACTTGTAAGTTGTATGTAAACATGTTTGAGCTGTTGCAAGGCAGAGCAAGTTCAATTCAATGACATCTGTCATCATCAGGGGGTAAACACTGGGATGCCTGTGTCTGGTAGCATTTACACCTGTCAGCATCAACACTGAATCATTGTTAAAGAACAATAGACTTGGAGGTGCGACAAACAGACGTCGAGACGAGGTTGCGATCTAGCACCTCCCCCGCTTACTGCGTCAACTGTCGCGCCGACAAAAACACGAAACTATCCCAAGCCTTAATGAACAATGTTCCTGTTTCATTTACAACGTATTCCTGACTGACACAAGCATCCGTCTGCCACCCATAAATTCACATAACACCTGACCGTAGCGTTGGCGGGCCTGCCAGTCTACCCCTGCATTGGGAGGTCCATGACTCCATCCCCGGAGAACTACAACGCAGTTATCGTCAAGATGCTACGCATTTTGTGATTATTCTTTCCCATATTCCTATGACCAATCAGATATAATGCTGTCCAACGCTTACCTGATTGCCACAGTGGGTGTATGAGTCGCGTTGCTCTGTTCGGCGCAGCAGTCACAAAAGTGACAGCGACACAAGTGACAAGCCGTTCGCCCCCGCTGCCTCCGCTCCGACTAGCGACGACGCCTCCGCCCGAGCCCTGGCGCCTGGCGCCTGGTCCCGGATGAGACATCAACCCGCACGTGCCAAGCCGCGCTGGGTAAACAACAGAGCCGATTGATCAGCGGACCGCAAGCGCACGACTGGTCACTGCTCGGTGTCGCCCCCTCGTGGATACTTATGTACGACATTTCGTGAAAATGAAATTGCAACTGCAATAAAAGGAACGCGTTTCGTACAATCCCCCCAACGTACAGATGCAGATAAACACCTGATGAGTTTTGTCAAGCGTTTCTTCAACCACAAACATAACCCATTTTGCACATCAAGCTAACTATTGTGTCCGTGGATTGCAGGAAGCTCCCTCCACAACAAAGTAAGTGATAATTCATCAACACGCTAATTTTGAAACATTGTAGGTGTATCTCCACCCAGGCGCCGAATTCTACTCGCCTCCTACTTTCATTCACGTCGTTGTACTATTGGGCTCTGATTACCAATTTGCGATGTGTTTTAAAAACAAACACAAAAGTAGTTGTTTAGACTGACACGCTTTAACATTATTGAGGGTCGGCAAGTCTTGCCAGCAGAATATTAAACGTATGGCAGGCGGATATAATATTTCGTCCTTTGCGTCGTTTTATCTTAAAAAATAGCACAATATGTGAATAACAGTTTATATGGTTTTGAGAAAAGGTATACAGGGAAACGGCGTGCAAAACTGTAAGGGCCTCTTGAGCGAGATTTCTTATCAAGTTGACATTTTTCATTCTAATAAATTGTTCTCTTCGGGATCATCTTCTCCACTTACCTCACTACGTCTGAGCCAAATGTAGCGTGTTTCCATTAAACTTACCATATCTACGGGATGTTTCAGAACACCACCCGATTTTTTACGTGCTAAATGTTATTGTTTTGTTTAATAATTGTATTACTATTATTATTCTATAACTGGGTAATATGTAATACTCTATGTCAATTAATGTAATACCATAAAACCTTACAAATGCATGTGTATGTATTCTATCAAAACCGACGTTAGCGAACCCCTGATAGCATAGTGGATTACCAAATTAAAGGACCCGTTTTGGGCGCACTTCACCGCTTCGGGTTGATTATCAATTTGAATACAAACTATCCATGTTTTCAAAACTAATTTTCAAAGCGCACAAAACGAAAATATGATATTTTGAAAATAAACATTTTAAGAAAAGTGTGAAAAACTTGAACTGACCTCTTTGAATGTGCGTTTCGCACTTCCAACCAATGTTCACTAGGGCCCATTTATGAGTTACTTAGCAGTCTCACCACAAATTTAGCTGTATAATTATAGTACAATAATATAATAATACCCGTTTTGGGCAGGGGGCCCGTTTTGCACGTCGTTCCCCTATAGTATATGGGATATGACGATTCACTACGCATGGCCATTGCTTTCTACAGTAGATCACTGGTGGCAGTGCGTTGTGATCTGCAGAAGTGACGTCAGTTTAACGTAACTATGGCAGGACGCCATTTCGGATGACAGGCCAGCTCTATCTCTCTGTATCTGTATATTACGTTGACCGATAACTATTGATCATTAAACAACGGTTGGTTTATTGTTGGAGGAAACAAAAGAAAAAGAAAATATACAAAAGACCAAAAGTATGAGAGAAGAGAGAAAAGATATATAAAATTGCCGTTGTCTTTTTCATCATGCTGGATTAACCCGGAATACGACTGTTTGGTGCAACGCGAACCGATAGAAAACACCCAAGGCACTTGGAACTTGTGACGACATGCATTGCTACTGTCAACGTGGTAAATTGACACGTTATTCAAGTTTTATTTACCACGGTATCACTATGTAATGTAACGACGGAACCTAACCGGGCTCTTATCGCTCTGCACTGGTCTAGCCCTACAAGCTACTGTTTGCATAGCCAATATGGATATTGCACATACACTGTCACATGCTCATTGTAACCAAAGATAATAAATTAATTCGTCCGCCCCCAATTATATATTTTTGGGCATGGAGCTTGTAAAAAAATGTACAAGTGAATTATCGCGTAGTTAATCATATGCACCGATCATCGATATCGTGATCATTCTTAGTTTCGAGTTGATCACAAATAACCCTTCGACAGATTTAGCAAGATTACTGTCCAGAGCTAAAAGCTGCAGACAGCATGCAGACAAGGAGAGTCCAGCAATTTTTCAACTTCGTATAGCCCGCCCTCCCCAAATAGCTGTCAACTGTATTTTTTAACATATTCACACTGCTAGCATTAAAACAATCATCAGATAATTTGTTCCAGTCATTTATTGTCCTCTGAGAGAATTAGTATTTTCACACATCTAGCCTGCACTGTTCTTTGACTAATGCCGCATTGTGTCCTCTGGTTCTACTGCCTTCTTTAAGTTTGAAGAAAACAGAGCAGACGGTGGTGGACTGACACAGCAACAGTTGCAGCACTGTCGAGTAGATGGGCACGTGCATTCATGGATACCCTTTCGTAACACGTCAGTACACCCACCTCGCAGGAAAACGATGTCGGGGTGGACGTCTCGTAGCGCCAGATCTACTTCGTCTTCGAGGAGAGTAGATTTAGCCAGACTATAACTCGCAGTATCAGTCAAGATACCAAGGCTTTGGCTTATCGATGGTCCAACATTCTATTTACATATTCTGACTGAATGCTAAAAATGGGTTCTTTGCAAACCGTTTTTTTCTGCCGCCACCCCCCCAGATTCAACGTGTCCCACTATGGTTAAAGCAACGATGTTGTATCTCTGGTCGAAGCATGCTTGCGCCGACGGCATGGCAATCAGCGTCCGGGGAGCGACCACGTTTTTTGTGCCAGCATCATAAATAATCATTGGATTGTTCTATCTTCGCCCTGGGCAATGCGCCAACACGACTGCTTGTGTATGAGTGTTGGCATTCAACGCGAAAGCGTCATTCTTGTTGGTTACATTGCTAAAATTTATTATTCTACCGGCCATGTTGTCTGACTGGTAGCTAGGGAAGTTCACGTGAACTCCGTGAACCCCCCTTTTTGTGAACCTCCCTTTCTCAAAAATGTGAACCCTCTCAAAATTGCATCTTTAACATGTGAACCATTAATTATTCCATGTTTCTCAAAAGCGTTAACCCCCCTCCCAAAAGCTGCTGGATGTTGTTCAAGCATTACAAGGAATGCCAAGGAAGGCTGATTTGTGCAGACGTTAAAGGGAGAACCCTTATTTATTAAGTGATTATCATTTAATATATGGAAGCCTCGTTGAGGGTCTATCTCCAATGCCATGTGTGAAAAGGGCAGTCACTAGAGGAATGTGTTTCAAAGGACCATTGCATCCAATTAGCCATGCAGAAGGACTTCACACTATCCCAGGGTCTCCTCTTATGTCAACGCATGGTTGTCACAAAGTGGTTTGTATAGAATTTAATCAGGCTTTAGAACAGTGGTTTTGTATACAAAGTATGGTTGATGGGATGGTGCTGCCATCTCTGGTATGTATTGTCGCGGAGGTATACGCTGGTGCCCTCTGGCGATTAAGGCGTGTAACGTTTTAACAGCCGACGAGTCAGATTTAATTTATTTCATTTGTAGCGTACACCACTAATTCTACGGTTAGGTATACCAAATTTGGAACCTGTAGAAATTATTTAACATGACTGGTAATATGATGACCTGTCAAACTACTTAGTTATAAAAAGATTATATTATGAACGTATAAAAGTTGTTTACAGAAATGTAGGTGTGAAAAACACTAGGGTCACACGGAGCTTATGAATAGAGTGCGTGTTTTATTAAAATTATGGATTAATTCATGAGAGTTGGAATGTACGATGAATATTGTGGTATCCGGATCGATACAGGGAATCCAGTGATATTAATTATGTAAGTAATTAACTTATATACCCATACGTTTAGCTCGCAAAATCTATTTTAAACTCGGCGAGTTGAATGGATTGCTTCGAAGTGTGAATGGTTTCGGGAGCCAGTTTTTGAAGCGACTTTAATTTGTATTAAGTGTTGTAATTGGTCAGACTAACTTCCGGTCGTCAAGTTATATAAGGGCCAGACGGTCATTCGTGGCCAGACGAACATTTGAGCAGAAGAAAGTGTTGCACTCTCGTCTCCAGGAATTGGGCTGAAACGTGTGTCCGCCCAAGACAAGCACACGACCGCTATGTCAATGGCCTAATCACAGATGGAGGTTCCAGTGCTAAGAAAAAGCTCTGGACTTATGTCAAATCAAAGCGCAGTGACAACGTTGGAGTATCCCCCCTTAAGAGAGATGGTCAGACACATAGTGACAATAAAACACAAGCCGATATACTAAATGAGCAGTTCTCATCGGTATTCACAAAAGAACCAGAAGGCCCCCTACCCAGCCTAGGCCCCAGCCCATACCACACACTACCAGACATAAACATAACCGTTAAAGGAGTGAACAAGCTCATGGCTGGATTAAACCCACATAAAGCTACAGGACCTGATGAGATCCCCACCAGAGTGTTGAAAGAAACTGCCGATGAGCTATCCCCCGCAATAACCCTCCTATTCCAGGCCTCCATTCAACAACACACCCCATCTGAGTGGCTAAAAGCAAACGTAGTACCAGCATTCAAAAAGGGCGACAGAGGGAAAGCTGAAAATTACCGCCCCATCTCCCTAACCTCTGTCTTATGCAAACTCCTTGAACACATAGTCCGCTCCCACATCATGACACATTTTGATAACCACAACATCCTCACAGATGCCCAGCATGGCTTCAGGAAGAAGCGATCCACAGAGACACAGCTTCTAGGAACCCTACATGATTTAGCTCACACACTCGATGAGGGGGGGCAAATGGATTGTATACTCCTTGATTTCAGCAAGGCGTTCGACAAAGTGCCTCATCGCAGACTCATACTAAAACTAAAATACTACGGGGTCCGGGGCAACATCCTAGAATGGATCGAATCATTCTTACACAACCGGACACAGAGAGTACTAGTGAATGGAAGCTCTTCCAAAGAGACCCCCGTGCTATCAGGCGTCCCGCAGGGCACTGTGTTAGGACCGCTGCTGTTCCTAGTTTATATCAACGACATACCAAACTGCGTGACATCAAACATCAAACTGTATGCAGATGACAGTCTACTGTATCGCAGAATCAGCAGCGTGGAAGACTCAGTGCGCCTGCAGGAGGACCTCAACAGGCTCCAGGAATGGGAGAAGACATGGCTCATGAGCTTCCACCCAGACAAATGTGAAATCTTAAGAATCACCAACAAAACTAAACCTATCCTCTCAGAATACTTCATTAATGACCACAAATTAGCCTTAGCCATAGACCACATCCCCAAATCAAAACAGCAGAAAGCTAGGCAAGTGGCAGCGTCTACAGGAGAACACCTACAAAACACTGCAAAGTACCTAGGCGTTAACATCAATAGCAAACTGTCCTGGAACCACCATGTGGACGCCATCACTAAGAAAGCCAATAGCACCCTTGCCTTCCTTAACCGAAACACCAGCAACTGCCCTAGACCAGTTAAATCATACTGTTATCAGACATACGTCAGACCAACAATAGAGTACGCTTCTGCCGTCTGGGACCCTGCCACCAAGCGAAACATCGACAAACTAGAGATGGTACAGAGGCGTGCTGCCAGATACGTCTATGGTGACTGGCGGCGCCACAGCAGCCCAACCTCCACGCTCCACCAATTGCAATGGCAGTCCCTAGAACAGCGCAGATGTCTTGCGAGGCTTAACATGATGTACAAAATTCAAAACGGCCTAGTCGACATCCATGCCAGCCTTTACACAAAGCCAGCCCGTACCCACTGCGCCACAGAACTCTTAGCTGAGGGGCGCAGAGGACATCCGTTCCAATTAATGGTTCAACGTTCCCGAACACAGGCTTTCCAACATTCCTTTTTTATAGCCACAATAGTACCCTGGAATAACCTAACCGCCCAATCAGTTCAATCTCCCTCCCTAGATGCTTTCAAGCAGTGCCTTGCCAACACTGGCACAAACAAAGTCTAACTAAGAGTGACCTCTGTTGTTTTAACTTGCACTCGCACATGATTTTATAAACAGTTACAACCAGCACTGCACATATGCACACCTGACGCACGCAACAAACACCACACCATCCACGAAGTCGTCAGTAATGACGGTAGTGGATTACCGGAAGAAGAAGAACGCCTGTAGTAAATACTTCTACGATTTCAACAGTACTGATTAGTTGTGAGACGCTGCACTTCTCACGCGTTGAAGAAGACTGAGCGATAACCGACTGCAGTTCCGTTTTTTGACGTGATCTTCGAACGCGAGGCCACCACCGTTTCGTCTGCAAGCTGTCGTAACACAGACTCCGTGACAGACCTTCTCGACATCGCCGATGTCGTGACATCGATTCCGTGTTGTCGCCTGGTGATTCGCGTGGGATCGACAAGGCAGATCTACCGTCTACTTGATCTCTCGAGTCGCCTGCTTCGTCCTGACATCTCGCCGAACGCGACCGGTGCGAACGTTGATATTCACACATCACGAGACATTCTTTGGATACAGTTCATAGACTTTACAATTACAACGGTGTATACCCGTCTTCATGTAAGTGACCAGCTGTTTAAATTGTCTCCCATGTTATTTCGTATTTGGATGCATACTCGTTGAGTACAATGTATGGTGTTATAAATATAATGTCATAGCAGAATAACGGTTGGCCAACTATCACTGAACCGCTTTTGTTTATTGTTGATGTATTAAATGGGAATGCCAGTTGGCTTCTCGTACATACATACCTGATGTCACGTTATGTCTCTCGTTCACTCCGAATCCTAGTGCACCTGAACCTATAACTTGCTATGTCAAATCGGGTACCGCCAATTTATTAATACTTACACTCGATTTTGTGACAATGGTGTAACAATTACACAAGAAGCCAGCTTTACAACAAACGTAAAATTATGAGTTATAATTGTAGTCACTCAGAGGTGACAGATGCAGACAAAATACTGGTGAATGAACGGGGTGACGACGATTTCTATTAAAAGTAAACGAGAGGTGCGGATTTTTATTTTTAGTACGCTGAATAAGGTAACTACTGACTGTTAAAGAGGCTAATCTCAACAATCAACAATTTAAGATGTGTAGCGAGTGTATTTCTTATAAGCTGCAAACCCAGTAGACAAACTCATCTGGCTTAACACAAATCACAATTTTCAACTATTGCGCGAATTTCGATGAATACTTGTATTTAATTAATACACAATAAAGTTTAGCTTCACTTATTTTAAAATGCGCGTGCTGACGAGAAATTGTGTGGCTGTATGGTAGCCGAAATACTGCAGTTGCTAGTTTGTAGATCTCAGAAAGGGGAGCCTTATCGCTGATGAGGATTCAAGAATGCCTTTATTATTATGTCCATTTTGTGCTTCGTATAGTTATAATAAAATATAGTTAGTGTTTCCTGGAATCAGTGTGGTGTATATAATATGGTATTTGACTGTTTGACACCTAGAATGTAATTCAAATTCCACAAGAGATTTTTTTAAATATTCTCTTTACAGGGCATGTTTTATAAAGGTTTGTTAATTTACTAACTTAATTATGTTTATGATAAATTATGGAATTTTGCATATTAGATCGGATAAATATAATATATTAATTGAGTGAAAACCAGATTGTAAATGTCACATTTTAAACTGTTTAGTCTGAAAAATAACATGGACACACCCACACTCCTCGGTGCCTCGTTTATTATATTAATATGAACATATTCAAAACAATTGCGCAAACGGCGAAGGGTTTCGGGGAAATTATTCAATCATATTAATAATGTACTATCACTGCGTGTTGGGTTTTATGAATACAATGGGTACAAATTAGGCTTAATCAGGCAACAAAAATAGAACAAATCTCCATAGACCACACATGTTGCACCGACTAGAGATGGTCCAGTGATCAGCTGCGCGTGTCGTCCTCGTCTTACGTCGGGGTGATCAACACAGCATGACGGCGGCACTACGAGAGCTGCATTGGCTACCTGTGGCGCAGCGAATTCAGTTTAAACTGCTGACCTTTATGCACGGCGCTGTGCATGCAAACACTCCACAGTACCTTGGCGACCGTATATGTGCATATGTTCCCTGTCGTAGTCTTCGCTCGGCCGACCAGTTTCTCATGGTTGTTCCATGGGGGCAAGGAGAAAAGAGAGAGTGTTTATGGGCGATTCAATTCTGAGAAAAACAGACAAGACTATATGCGAGGGGAAGGAAGTTGTTGTATGTCTACCGGGGGCTAGGATAGAGCATGTGACCGAAAGGGTAGAGAAGGTATTGGGGCATGGCAAGGGAGGGTCTATACTAGTACACGTTGGGACAAACAATGCAGACAAGGAGGGAACAACTGGGATAGTTCAGAAGTACAGACATCTAGTGAGGAAGCTAAAGAAGACAAGAGTGGAACAGGTTATTCTCTCGGGAATTTTGCCAGTAATGGGAGGAAGGGGGGCAAGATACAGAAACTGTAAGAGGATGGCGATCAACGCACTAGTTGAGCAGATGTGTGAGGAAGAGGGCGTGGGATTCATAGATTTATGGGGGTACTTTGTTGGGAGAGAAGATATGTACATGAGAGATGGCCTCCATCTAAGTGGAAAGGGGGCAGCAGTATTCTCAGAGAATCTGCTGCGATCTGTTGACAGTGGGACAGGTTGCATCTATTTAAACTAAATTCGCAGGGGGGACTCGCAGAGAAGCCTGAAACTGGAGGCATAGATAAAGGCAGCAAAAATAATTCAGCAAAGAACAGTCTGGAAAACTGTTCTGAAGCTGGGTATAAATGTGTTTGTTTAAATGCAAGGAGTATAGTAAACAAAAGAAATGAACTAAACATTATGGTAGAAGATATTGACCCTCACATAATAGGTATAACCGAATCATGGGCAACCACCGATATATCAGATGCCGAATTGGGACTGACAGGATATGTAATGTTTAGGAAAGATAGAATAGGAAGAAGGGGAGGTGGAGTTATTTTATATATTAAAGAATCTATCCAGGCTTATGAAATAAAATTAGACAGAGAAGCAGATTGCGAAGAAGCTGTTTGGTGTAACATAGTTACAGGAAACTCAACGTTATCGGTTGGATTAGTTTATCGAAGTCCAAACATAAGCATAGAAGAGAATGAAAAAATACAAAACGCTATAAGGGAAGTGAGCAAACGGGACTGTGTTTTTATGGGGAATTTTAACCATGGGCATATAAAATGGAAATCTCTACAGGGTATGGGTAGTGAGGACCACAAGTTTTTAGTTTTAGTACAAGATAGTTTCCTTTCTCAACATGTGCTAGAACCAACCAGGGGAGAGAATGTGTTAGACTTAGTTTTGTCCTCACAGAATGAATTAGTTGACAATGTTAAATTATGTGAGCCTCTGGGAAGTAGTGATCACAACCAGATACATTTTACCATCAAAGTAAAATCAGAAAGAAATAATAAAAAGCAGTTCAGGAGAAATTTCCACAAAGGAAGATATAAGGAAATGAGGAAATATTTAGCAAAGATAGACTGGAATAATACACTGAAGAATAAGACAGCAACAGAATGCTGGAATATCTTAAAGAATGAAATAGAGTGCATCGTAGATAAATTTGTTCCCTTCAAAAAACAAGGGAAACGGACCAGAAAGAAATACTTATCGAAAGAAGCCATTAGAAAAATTAAGTATAAACAAATGATGTGGAAGTCATATAGACGTACTGGAAATGACGAAGACTACAACATTTATAAAGAAGCACTAAACCAAGCTACAGCTGAAATTAGAAATTCAAAGAGAAGCTATGAACATAAATTAGCTTGTAATATAAAACATGACAGCAAGAGTTTTTATGCGTATGTTCGAAGCAAACAGAAAGTTCAGGATAAGGTCGGTCCTCTAGAAGATAGTGCTGGAAATATAATATCAGAAGGATTCTTAATGGCAGAAGGCCTAAATGAGTATTTTAGTTCAGTGTTTACAAGAGAAGACACTAGTTCACTGCCAGTACCAGAGGCTAAGTTCAAGGGGGCAGAATCAGACTATTTAAGACAGTTAATTGTAACCCCAGAAATGGTAGTTAAGAAAATTAGGAAAATAAATCACCTGGAGTGGATGGTATTCCACCCAAACTACTAGTGGAAATTGTAGAACAAATTAGCATACCGCTTGCAACAGTTTTTAACTTGTCATTAGAAGAGGGAATGGTTCCTTTAGAATGGAAAGAAGCAAACATTATACCGTTATTTAAAAAAGGTTCGAGAAACAAGTCAAATAATTATAGACCAATTAGTTTAACATCGGTGATTTGTAAATTATTAGAAAGACTAATTAAACATCACATGGTGGATTTTCTTGTTAAACATAACTTGATAAACCCATCTCAACATGGGTTTCTAAAAGCGAGGTCATGCTTAACAAATATGTTATGTTTTTTGGAAGATATCACTAAGTGGGTAGATAATGGATCACCAGTAGATATCATCTACTTAGATTTTCAAAAAGCTTTCGACAAAATGCCACATCAGAGATTACTGCTTAAACTAAAAGCCCATGGCATAGGAAATGGTATAATTAACTGGATAAAAAAATGGCTGATTGACAGAAGACAACGGGTAGTTGTTGATGGGGAGGCTTCAAACTGGAAATCAGTTTTGAGTGGGGTTCCACAGGGATCAGTACTGGGACCTATATTATTCTTAATATATATAAACGATTTGGACGATGATATAGCTAGCAAGGTGTTGAAATTTGCAGATGATACAAAAGTGTTTAGAAGGATTAAAAGTGATGGAGATAGACAGCATTTACAAGATGATCTTGACAGGTTGATCAAATGGTCTGAAAAGTGGCAAATGTTGTTCAATTTTGGGAAATGTAAATGCCTTCATACAGGACATGGGAACGAATATGTAGAATATACAATGGGGGGAACTGTACTAAGTACTACTGTAAAAGAAAAAGACTTAGGGCTGACAATTGGTGCTGACATGAAGGTTTCAGAGCAGTGTGGAATTGCAGCTTCAAAAGGAAATCAAATCCTTGGATTGATTAGGCGAAATATAGCATATAAAGAAAAAGAACTAATAATACCGCTGTACAAAACAATAGTTAGGCCTCATTTAGAATATTGTATACAAGCGTGGAGGCCATACCGCAAGAAGGACATAGATATGCTAGAAAGAGTACAGAGGAGAGCGACTAAAATGATACCAAAACTGAGGGATCTTAGTTATGAAAAACGCCTAAAAGAATGTGGTTTAACAACACTAGAGACCAGGAGATTGAGAGGAGATCAGATAGAAGTGTTTAAAATATTGAATGGTTATGAAAATATTGATAGAAATATGTTTTTTTCAGTTAAGAAAGATAGAAAGACTAGAGGACATGAAGTTACATTAGTAAAGGAGCAGTGTAGATTAGACGTGAGAAAGTTCTCATTTTCACAAAGGACTGTGAATGAATGGAACAGATTATCTGATGATTGTGTGGGTGCTAGTAGTGTGAATATGTTTAAAAATAAAATCGACACATACCTCAGAAGGGCTGGATATATGTAGATAAAAGGGTTGGACTCTCGATAAGCCAAAGGGCTTCCTTGTCCACCTGCCATCTAGAGTTAATTCTCTGGATGGCAATCTTGTTAAATCTTGTTAAATCTCCTAGAGTTAACCTGGAACGGTACGGCAGACGCGCATTTTCATGTGCAGGTCCCACTCTCTGGAACTCTCTTCCATTAGAGCAATGAAGCCAACGTGACTCTGGATGTTTCAGGAGAGACCTGAAAACATTTCTCTTTAATCAGGCTTTTTCGTAATTTATTCTATTTTTAAATACATACATATACATATTAATGTTGTATATGGCCTACATAATAATCGAAATGTGTAGTTGTGTTAGCATATGTAACCCATGTATTGAAATATTATAACGACAACGTGTATTCTTACATCATGTTTTAGTTTGTAAACACCCCTGAATCTGCTTTGTAGAGATATGTGGTGTATAAATAAATTTGATTTGATTTGACCTCGTTATGGGCCTGCTGGTGGTGCTAATGTGGTGTTTGTATATAAGATGAAAGACTATAAGACGAAACCACATGGTCCACCAAACTCACACCCACTTCATTGTTCTTCAAGTTAGAAATATAAAATGTCTGCATTATGAGCCCCCAACCTGAACGTGTAGGGCCCTGTGCATTGTGAAAAATATAACCCCACATGAACTTGTGGCGCCTCCTGGAGTCTGAATTGGTAAAATGTGACCCCCCCATTGTGAAAAGCTGGCTAAGCCTAAGGCCAGACATATACAGCAAACCTCGCCTAAGTCGGATCTTCGCTCAACTCGGACAGAATTGCGAGGAACTGTTGATTTGTAATGTAAGACCCGTAACAATCTTCGTCTAAGTCGGATTATGTAAGTCGGATCTTCGCCGAACCCGGAATAACTGAGTCGGTCCATTTGATCCGAGATAATGTGTTTTCCTTGCCTAAGTCGGATTGCAGTTTTCAACAAAATCACTTGGTTGCTTGGAGTATAATATACTAGATTTACTAAAAAGTGAAACGGCTATTCCAAAAAATAATCCAGACCGCCACAGCAACGTACGTAGGCGTCACGTCTTCACATGTTTAATACAACCATCATCACCAAGCCAATGGACGCTGGTATAACCAAGAACATGACGTTCCATTACCGGTACATCCTAACCACCAGGAGACTAGAGGCATCAGGAATCGCACCAATTTATCAAGAAGTTGAACTATGTTGGACGTCGTTATTGCTCTGAAACCAGCGTGGAACAAAATGAAACCGGAAACACTTCTAAACTCCTACAAAAACGGGATTCGTCTAAGATGTTGTGCGTCAAAACGATGATGAAGACGAAGCAGCTCCTTCGTTCAGAAACGTACGGAATATGCTCCACGACAAGTATGGAGATGTTGTTTGAACGATGGACAACTGTGTTGGTATGGACGAGACAGCAGCAACTTTGGCTACTGCAAATAACGAGCAGATCATTGTTGAGGGCGACGAAGTCTCGGTGTCTGAAGATAAGATAGCAAAACTCAGTGACACACATGCTGCTTTATGAACTAATTAAGACTCTAGTTTGACGCTCGTGAAATCGAAGAGTTGACTGACAAATAGAGGCCATTATCATGAGATAGAAGATGACTAACATTTACAATAATTAATAATTACTAACCTATAACCTTAGAGATTCGTGCCAAGATGAAGCACACAACAATTATAATATTGCATAATGTTGCTTGTGTACATCAACATATGTAGAATTACCGCAGTATCCAGTCACACTCAAGCGTTATTCACAGTTACCAAAGGGCTTTTAGAGGGTTGCCTTTGGCGCTGGGATGTCATCTTCGGCTAAGTCGGATTTTCGCGTAACGGATTAAACCACTCGGTCCGATTGAATCCGACTTAGGCGAGGTTTACTGTAGTAAATATCCCTTGATAGTCTGGCTGGCAATACACACACACGCACACACCGCACACACCTCACACACACCGCATGCACCGCACACACCGCACACACGTACACACACGCAGACGCACACACACACACACAAACAAATACTCACGTACGTTAGACTTTGTTTTATCCTCTCGCAGAATGAATTAATTGACAATATGTCAAGATATGTGAGCCACTGCATGGAGGGTAGTGATCACATCAAGATACATTTTACCATTAAAGTAAAATCAGAAAGGAATACTAAAAAGCAGTACAGGAGAAGTTTTCACAAAGGAAGAAAAAAGGACATGAGGAAATATTTAGCAAAGGTAGACTGGAATAACACACAGTAAAATAAGACAATAACAGCTAGAATGCTGGAATATCTTAGAGTGAAATTGAGTGCATCGTCGATCAATTTGTTTCGTTCAAAAAAGAGAAACGATCCAGAAAGAAGTCATTAGAAAAAATTATTACAAACAAATGATATGGAAATCATGTGGAAATGATGAAGACTACAACATTTACAAAGAAGCACTTAACCAAGCTACAACTGAAATTACAAATTCAAAGAGAAGTTATAAAAAATAGCTTATAATATAAAATATGACAGCAAGAGTTTTTATGCATATGTTCGGAGCAAACAGACAGTTCAGGATAAGGTCAGGCTTCTGGAAGGTAGTGCTGGAAATATAATATCAGCTAGAGGGATTCTTAATCTTAGAGGCAGCCTAAGAGTTAATTACAAGGACCATTCAAAATACCATTGAAGACCATTCAAATACCTTTGACCATAACACACCCTAACACCATCCAATGGTATTTGAGTGGTATTTTTGTAAGGGTATACAGCAGTGTGATTTTTGGCCTCTGCCTCCCAATCTTCAGAGCTGATATGTTGCAGGCCTACAGGTCGCGCTTAATTTACAGACGTCCTTGAATCTGAGGGCTGTTTTTGCTCACTGACCAGTTGTCCATAGAGGATGACGTTCGGCAAGCGGCCATCCTCCAGCGAGCGGAGACGTATCTGGAACAGCAGTGAGTGGGCCTACATGCTAGGGATCCTAGCACGGTCCAGCATGTCGCTGTAAGGGACACGGTCCTGCCAGGTGATATTGAAGATGCGATTGAGGCAGCGCATGTGGATTAAGGTGTTGAGGCGGCACTAGGCGCATGTAGGCGGTCCGAGTACGATTCGCTGTCGTAGAGGAGGGTGCTCAGCACACAGGCATGGTAGACTGTCATCCTGGTGTTCTTAGTGAGTATCTTAAATTGTTTTCCCATACTCTTTTGGTCACCTTGGTTATGGTGACTGCGGCTTTTGAACTTGTTAACATACAAAATTAATTATCAATGCCAAATCCTTTTAGCAGAAATGGTTCATCACCAGCTAGAATGCGTTATACCTTATTAAAGTAAAGGTTATGTCACATATTTAGCGTTCGTGCGTGATTGCGTGCGTATAATTGAGGTTATCTGTCAGGCAGGGCCAAACTGGTTTTTGAAACATAATCACATTTCAAGGTCGTCTTGAAACAAAATAACTTCTTTCTAAACTATATCTTAATAGCATACCTTCCACTTGGATACACGATCAATATCAAGTTGTTTTATTTTGCAGTCGCCCAGTCGTCGGACATGTAATCTCAATTAAGAGTCTGACGGTCTACATCATCTATCGACATACTATGTCCATATCTTGCGGTGCCAGTGTGGATACTTTAGGCCTGTTAAAATGTTGAGCTGATATACCATTAGAACTGTGCACAGGTAGCGAGACACCCTCCGCTAAAACAAAGAGTCCGCAAAAAGTGAACATTCCCCCGTCTTCCGATGTCATGTCCGGTAGTATGCAATTTGGTTAGAGTTAACAACTATGATGTTATGAATATACAAAATATTACGATGTTATAATGCATAAATCATCAGTAAACACTTTGATATTTTATGAGCTGTGCCTTCATCCTTAACAGCTAGTTTACAGGTAACACAATATTTTATGGCCTCGTTGCATAACGCTTCCTTGTACGCGCGCTCGAAAATTTATTTGATATTTGTGTCATAAAAGTAATAATTAATTCTCACAAAGGTGTAAGAAGAAATAAGTGCGCCAGGGGTAGGCCTAAAATGTAAAGCGCATACAAAGATTATTAGGACAGGATACCGCGCTTCACAAAACAAATCTTCTAATACACCAAAAATTTGTAAGAAATTTACGATCAGAGGGTTTTCGTTTAGTAGACGACACACATGCCCAAGTTACCGGAGTCTTATATGTCTGATGACATCTGAGATTTTTGGAATATTCGGCAGTAATTTAATTTAATATTTATTGCATGTTGGTTGAAAGACATTATAGAGCAAACAAATCAAAACAAATCATTAGTCAAAATCAAGTCATGCGTGCAATTCACGAAGGTGGTAATTGTGGGAAGGTGTAATGTAATGGCATAACAATACGAACAAAACATGTTTGGAAAGGAGTAAATATAAAATTGTTAACTTACAAATAATAATGTTCGTGGGAATATAATCCGTCCGTGTTTTGGGCCGGTTGACATGTACGACCCCACAGAGAATCTGTAACACAACAAGTATAATATATTATGTAACCCTGGTGGAACTGTTTCGTGCAAGCGGTTGCATAGGCTATTGTTACGTCATGCGCCAGACGCGGGTAGTGTTGCTGGAGCCACACCCAGTCGCAGTTTGCTAGGGATCATGGACGTATCCACAAAGATATACGTACAGTTCTCTCGGCTCCGTATTACGAGTATCAATATATGCGGCCTGGTGAGTTGTTTTTTCATGTTTATATTTTATATATAATAGTGATTATTATTAGAATAATGCGTAAGTTAAATTGTTTCTTGTTGCCCCATTACCCGTCGCTTTGGGCATGCCAGCTATAGTATGACGAGTGTAGGAGTGTCGTATAATGTTAAATTGGGTTTACAGACTACTTACATATCTAGCATGCATTTTAACTAATTATTGTGATGTATAGGTACGTCGTGTGTGTACATTTGACTTTAGATAATGTGATAGTTATTAGTTAAAAGAAGTACTTAGCTAAAACGAAGAAGACAAGAGTTGAACAGGTTATTCTGTCAGGAATTTTGCCAGTAATGGGAGGAAGGGGGGCAACGTATAGAAACTGCAAGAGGATGGCGATCAACGCATTAGTTGAGCAAATGTGTGAAGAAGAGGGGGTGGGATTCACAGATTTATGGGGATACTTTGTTGGTAGGGAAGATATGTACATGAGAGATGGCCTTCATCTTAATGGAAAGGATGCAGCAGTTTTCTCAGAGAACCTGCTGCGATCTCTTGACAGTGGGACAGGTTGCATCTATTTAAACTAGATTCGCAGTTGGGACTCACAGAAAAGCCAGAAAATGGAGGCACAGATAAAGGCAGCACAAATAAATCAGCAAATAACAGTCTGGAAAACTCTTCTGAAGCTGGATATAAATGTGTTTGTTTAAATGCAAGGAATATAGTAAACAAAAGAAATGAACTAAACATTATGGTAGAAGATATTGATCCTCATATAATAGGTATAACCGAATCCTGGACCACCACCGATATATCAGATGCTGAATTGGGACTGACAGGATATGTAATGTTTAGAAAAGATAGAATAGGAAGAAAGGGAGGTGGAGTTATTTTATATATTAAAGAATCTATCCAGGCTTATGAAATAAAATTATAAAGAGAAGCAGATTACGAAGAAGCTGTTTGGTATAACATAGTTACAGGAAACTCAACGTTAACAGTTAGTTAGGGTTAGTTTATCGAAGTCCAAACATAAGCATAGAAGAGAATAAAAAAATACAAAACGCTATAAGGGAAGTAAGCAAACGGGACTGTATTATTATGGGGGATTTTAACCACGGGCATATACAATGGAAATCTCTACAGAGTATGGGGAGAGAGGACCACAGGTTTTTAGTTTTAGTTCAAGATACTTTCCTTTCTCAACATGTGCTAGAACCAACCAGGGGTGACAATGTGTTAGACATAGTTTTGTCCTCACAGAATGTCAAGATATGTGAGCCATTGGGGAGTAGCGATCACAACCAGATACATTTTACCATCAAAGTAAAATCAGAAAGGAATAGTAAAAAGCAGTATAGGAGAAATTTCCACAAAGGAAGGTATAAGGACATGAGGAAATATTTAGCAAAGATAGACTGGAATAACACACTAAAAAATAAGACAGCAACAGAATGCTGGAATAGATTAAAGAGTGAAATTAAGTGCATAATCGACAAATTTGTACCCTTCAAAAAACAAGGGAAACGGTCCAAAAAGAAACACTTATCGAAAGAAGCCATTAGAAAAATTAAGTATAAACAAATGATGTGGAAGTCATATATATGTACTGGAAATGATGAAGACTACAACAGTTATAAAGAAGCACTTAACCAAGCTACAGCTGAAATTAGAAATTCAAAGAGAAGCTATGAACAACAATTAGCTAGTAATATAAAAAATGACAGCAAGCGTTTTTAAGCGTATGTTCGAAGCAAACAGAAAGTTCAAGATAAGGTCGGTCCTCTAGAAGATAGTGCTGGGAATATAATATCAGAGGGATTCTTAATGGCAGAAGACCTGAATGAGTACTTTAGTTCAGTGTTTACCAGAGAAGATATTAGTTCACTGCCAGTACCAGAGGCTAAGTTCAAGGGGGCAGATTCAGACTATTTAGGACAATTAATTGTAACCCTGGAAATGGTAGCTAAGAAAATAAGGGCTATGAAGGATAATAAATCACCTGGAGTGGATGGGATTCCGCCCAAACTACTATTGGAAATTGTAGAACAAATTAGCGTACCGCTTACAACAGTTTTAAATTTGGAATTAGAAGAGGGAGTGGTTCCTTTAGAATGGAAAGAGGCAAACATTATACCATTATTTAAAAAAGGTTCGAGAAACAAGTCAGAGAACTATAGACCAGTGAGTTTAACATCAGTGATTTGCAAATTATTAGAAAGACTAATTAAAGATCACATGGTGGATTTTCTTGTTAAACAAAACTTGATAAACCCATCACAACATGTTTTTTTAGTCCTTTGGCCGAAGGTCCAAGGGACTATTGCCATCACTCTGTGTCCGCCGTCCGCCGTCCGCCCTCCGCCCTCCGCCGTTAGCTGCCGTATCTCAGAAACCGTTCATCAACTTTTTCTCGAATTTTGCATAGACATATCTTGGGGCACTGCCACTATGCACGAGAAATCTGTATTTGATTGAATCATTTTAAGGGCTCCCTAGGGCCTCCAAGGACCCCAAAACTTGTAAAAATGTAACATTTGGCCTATTTTGTCAAAAACTGTTCAGCAACTTTTTTTCTAATTTTGCATTGATGTATCATAGGGTGCTGCCACTATATACAATAAATCTGTATTTGATTTAATCATTCTAAGGGCACCTAAGAGGCCCCCAAAGTGCAAAAGGTTTACATTATCTAGTGATGTGGTTTTGAGAAGGGCCCTTGAGATCACCCCCAACAATAGATTTTGTGTAATGTGTCAGAAAATCAAAAGCTGTGACTAATTTCTACAGCCTAGGCCATTGAGACCTTGACTAATATTTAATTGGTCACAGCACCCAGGCAGAGTAGACACGCTTGACCCCTGCTAGACTGAACACTTTTAAACTGTATCTTCAAAACTATTGATTTTCTGTAATTGCAAGTTGTGTTTATTTTGATGTTCATTTAATTATTATAAAATGGTGTGACTGTGGTGTCTATTGGTTAAAGATGTATTGTCTGTAGAAACCTGTAGGTGACAAACATAGAAAATTAATATTCTGTCACCTGTAGGTGACAAACATAGAAAATTAATATTCTGGACAACTATAGAGTGAAATATCCTACACTTTATTTATATCAAATGCATTTTACTGTTCTGTTTACGCTTGCCATGCCTTGTGTAGACATGGTACTGTGTAAATCAATTGTATCAATATAGACTAATAATTACAGATTCACAATATAGTTGACACCTGAAATAACCAAATGTCAACCATTAGAAGAGTTGACATAGTTCCGCTATACATTATATATGTAAATTTAACCAGCTGCCATGTCAAGTCCGTTATAATTGTGACTAACAGTGTTCAAAATTATTCAGGTAAATAGCAAATAACAAAGGACACAAGTTTTCTCCTTGCCATACCTCTACACACGAGAAGAAGGCTGACACAGCCTGGCCCTCATTTATACATGATTTAGCATTTTTGTACATGTTGTATACAACTTTCAACACAATATCATTAATACCGCATGAAATTATCTTGGACCACAGGGAGGACCGGTCTACTAAATCAAATGCTTTCTTATAATCGATGAAGACACAATAAAGCCTTTTGAGTCGAGACAAATACAATTCAACCAATACCCCTATCTGAACATTGCCTGTTCATCACCTATTACATTCGCTTTGTTTAGGTATGTGGTCAGTCTAGTGTTCTGAACAATCACTAAGGATTAATGAACACTTGTGCAGAATGTCACCCACATGGCAGGTTTAATTGATCTATTCAGCAATGAGGACACTGCTTAGGCCTCACTCTGGACACTGTCACTCACAATGTTGTATATTGTCTTAGTTGGTGCATTGAGCTAATCTACTTAACCATGAATCAGTGGTGGCTCTGTTTGTGTATTACACCCAGCTGTGGAGCTAAGATTCTCTGCCTGCTATTGTTTGATGGAAGCTGTGACTAATCTGTAATTGGTCACTGGCAGTAGCTTGTGTCAACAGATATCATTAAGCCACTAGACCCCTGTTAAACTGGACAGTTGCCTGTAGGTTTTAAACTGTGTCAAACAGTGAGTCTACCTTTTGCTCTCAGATAATCTGTCCTCTTAGTTTTACACATGAAGACAGAATCTGGCATAACTTGATAAGTCTTTGTAGCAGCACATTTGTACTTCCAGTGTATCATTGCAACATAATATAACATAACATAATATAACATAACATACATATTACATACTGTGTGCCACATTTGAATGTTGTGCATGTAATATTTCCATGCAATCCATTTGCATATATAATGTAAAACTTCAACAGCCGTTTTCTTCATTTTCACTTTTTTTATCCCTACCATGTTCAATGCTCCATAACTTTGCCAATTTTTGTAGATGTCATATTTTTTGAAACCGTGTAAAGCACCCTACCAAACCTTTACAAGGATGTAAGAAAACAATGTTACAATTTTTCCGACTTATCACTCATTTGGTCAGCCGGGGTCACATATAGACGTATTAGTCCAAAGGACCACTTGGACCATTTTTTAAAAGCGAGGTCATGCTTAACAAATATGTTATGTTTTTTGGAAGACATCACTAAGTGGGTAGATGAGGGATCACCAGTAGATATCGTCTACTTAGATTTTCAAAAAGCTTTCGACAAAGTACCACATCAAAGATTACTGCTTAAACTAAAGGCCCATGGCATAGGAAATCGTGTAATAAACTGGATAGAACAATGGCTGATTGACGGAAGACAACGTGTAGTAGTCGATGGGGAGGCTTCAAACTGGAAATCGGTATTGAGTGTGGTACCACAGGGATCAGTATTAGGACCTATATTATTCTTAATATATATGAACGATTTGGATGGTGAAATAACAAGCAAGGTGTTGACATTTCCGGATGATACAAAAGTGTTTCGAAGGATTAAAAGTGATGGAGATAGACAGCATTTACAAGATGATCTTGACAGGTTGATCAAATGTCTGAAAAGTGGCAAATGCTGTTCAATTTTGGGAAATGTAAATGCCTTCACACAGGACATGGGAACGAAGAGGTAGAATATACAATGGGGGGTACAGTACTAAGTACTAATGTAAAAGAAAAGGACTTAGGGTTAACCATTAGTACTGATATGAAGGTTTCAGAGCAGTGCGGAATTGCAGCTTCAAAGGGAAATCAGATCCTTGGTTTAATTAGGCGAAACATAACGTATAAGGAAAAAGAGCTAATAATACCGCTGTACAAAACAATAGTTAGGCCTCATTTAAAATATTGTATTCAAGCGTGGAGGCCATATCGCAGGAAGGACATAGATATGCTAGAAAGAGTGTAGAGGAGAGCAATTAAAATTATACCAAAACTGAGGGATCTTAGTTACGAAATACGCCTAAAAATGTGGTTTAACAACACTAGAGACCATGAGATTGAGAGGAGATCAGATAGAAGTGTTTAAAATATTGAATGGTTATACAAATATTGATAGAAATATTTTTTTCTCAGTTAAGAAAGATAGAAGGACTAGAGGACATGAAGTTACATTAGCAAAGGAGCAGAGTAGATTTGATATAAGAAAGTTTTCATTTTCACAAAGGACTGTAAATGAATGGAACAGATTATCTGCTGATTATGTGGGTGCTAGTAGCGTGAATATATTTAAAAATAAAATCGACACATACCTCAGACGGGCGGGATACACATAGATAAAAGGGTCGGACTCTCGATATGCCAAAGGGCTTCCTTGTCCACCTGCCACCTAGAGTTAATTATCTGGGTGGCAATCTTGTTAAATCTTATTAAATCTTGTTAAAACGAGTTTCTCCGATTCGTTGTCTGTACTAGTTCAGACAAGTATCTGTAGGGTGACTAATTATTACATGCGGTTTAACACGTATAATATTAGAACAGCCGACGCAACTTAGTAATGTAGCGTTGGTTGCTTGACTATGTTGTAGTCGCAACTAGCACGCTGTCTGTCTGTATTCATGCCCCTATCTCTCTATAAAAATTATGTATGTTTTTCTCCCTGTCTCCCCTTCTTCAACTCTCCCCGAAATTCTCTCTCTCCTCCATCCTCTATGTTTGTGTGTTGGAATGTCAGTCTATAAGTCTGTTACACAGTACGTACGTCAGTCCACCTGTGTATCTGCCTGTATGGCTGTCTCCTCTGCCTGTATATTCCTCTGACTGTTTGCCTCTATGCCCGTCCGTTTGTCTGCCTGCCTGCCTGCCTGCCTGCCTGCCTGCCTGCCTGCCTGCCTGCCTGCCTGCCTGCCTGCCTGCCTGCCTGCCTGCCTGCCTGCCTGCCTGCCTGCCTGCCTGCCTGCCTGCCTGCCTGCCTGCCTGCCTGCCTGCCTGCCTGCCTGCCTGCCTGCCTGCCTGCCTGCCTGCCTGCCTGCCTGTCTGTCTGTGTGTCTGTGTGTCTGTCTGTCTGCCTGACTGTCTGTCTGTCTGTCTGTCTGTCTGCCTGTCTGTCTATCTGCCTATATGTATGCCTGTCGGTATGCCTGCCAGTATGTATGTATTTCTGCTGCCTGCCTGCTTGAATGCTGGCTGTATGTTTATCTGTCTAGCTCTGCCTCAGTCTTTCTCCCTGTATGTGTATATGCCCCCTCTCTGTATTAATGTATGTCTGTCTGTCTGTCTCTCTCTGTCTCTCCCTATCTCTGTCTCTGTCTCTGTCTCTGTCTCTGTCTCTCTCTCTCTCTCTCTCTCTCTCTCTCTCTCTCTCTCTCTCTCTCTCTCTCTCTCTCTCTCTCTCTCTCTCTTTCTCTCTCTCTCTCTCTCTCTTCTCTCTTTCTCTTATTTCTCTCTCCTCTCTTACCTCACTCCCCTCTCTCCTCTCTCTCAATACATACAGAAATACTTTAGAAACAGACCTAATACTTTAAAAATAAACCAGTTATTTAATGTACATAATGTAAAACAGTTGACAGATCTTTCCAGATTTATTAATGTAATCATGACAAAGTTTATCTATCTAACAAATTCCCTGTCAAAACTGTGAATTGCGTAGAAGAAACATTGTAGCTTATATTTAATTTATTAGTCATATAATTACATATAAATATGTTCAAATTGTGCAATACATGTGTAATATGTGGTTTATTATATTTTATATTATTTTACATTATTTGGTTTGCACTACTGATTATAAAATTATTGAAAACTCTTATTATAATAAGATCACTGAATATTTTATGTATTGTGTGTTATGTTTTACATCAAGCAAATATGATTTAAATAATAGAAATCTAGATGTTCTTTAGAATACAATGTGTTCTATTAAAATGTACTTTAGAGAGAACACTTAGTTAAAACATCACAAGGGGTCGTAGGGAAATAAAACTCATTTTCATTGTCACTCTCCATCAGCGTATCTTCCACCATCTCCTTTCTCATCTCCTTCCTCTCTCGTTCCCTACAGTCCGCTCCACTCCTCTCCCTTTCCGTCTCTCTCCCCACTCTACCCCTCCACACTTCTATTCCCCGTCGCTTTCCATGTTTCCCCAGTCTGTCTGTCTCATTTTAAGTCCCTCATTCCCTCCTCTATTCCTCTACGTACCTCTAGCCATCCTACCCCCCCCTCTCTCTCTCTCTCTCTCTCTCTCTCTCTCTCTCTCTCTCTCTCTCTCTCTCTCTCTCTCTCTCTCTCTCTGTCTCGTTCTCTCTCTCTCTCTCTCTCTCTCTCTCTCTCTCTCTCTCTCTCTTTGTCTCTCTCTTTCTCTCTCTCTCTCTCTCTCTCTCTCTCTCTTTCTTTCTCTCTCATATTCACTCGTAATTGGGTACGGTCATGGATCGTTGCATATTTAACACGGATTACGAGACTATTCATATAGGCATGCCAACTGTTCTTCGTCCACAAGCAATGTCATGGTGCATTACCTCAGAGACAAAGCATTGATTCACCTACCGGTGAACATTATAGGCATTACGTGATGTCCCAACAATGGTTCTTTCCTAATTACATGCCAAGAGAATTTAATTTGACTTTAGCTTGAATTTAGTATGACTACCGTTGTCGAGTTTCACCTGACAGTTGTTGTAAACGTGTGTTTGGTAAACGTAAAACGACCAATAGGAAAACAGTGGTTGAAATATAGGTCACACGACGGGTTTCAGTACAACACCGACTTAACCGGTCGATGGTTGACTTGCGTGGGTCCACCGCACATTATATGTATGTAACAAACAATATTCGCTTGACGCTCGATATGGTGCTTCGTTTAACAGGTGATTTCAACAGTGGAACACACTATAGGATATGAAAACAAATGCCGGAAAAGACAGCGTGAAGGGGTAGCCATTGCAAGATGGCTTCAAACTGGAAGGAAGGTAAGGAATTCATTTGTTTAGAACGTCAAGTAGTTGTAATCTGTTCAACATATTGCCTTTGGGTACAACAAGAAAATTGGTTATTGTTGATAGTCTATTCACGGCGGCAGGCACGCGCGCGAAAGAAATGAACATGGTTACTGTGTTTAGACTTAACTTTTGTATCGTACCTTAATGTAGACACATATATAGACATACACGTGTATACGCACTGGCGTAATGTGTTCATAGAATATCTTGCCAATCGTAGTGCAAATACACACACGCTTGTGTTTGGCTGATTATAGTTATATTATTTGGCAGTGATCAAAGTACAAGAAACCAATGTATCGTCACTTAAGGCAAACAAAATTAATGCACTAGTTAAACATTGTTTAATGCTACGCACCACGGAGGAGTAAACACAAGTTCGAACACCATCTCTCTTCGTTATTTATTCACCATTAATAACGCACTGTGTATTATACTTGAACAACAGTTGTTGGTATAATACATAGACAATAAATATGATTTGATTTCTGGAAGTTTCCCCACTGTGTGCGGCCATATTGGATTCACCCCCTATCGTCGTCAACCAATACTATCCATGAACTTGCATACATCAGAATACTTATAATAGATTATAATATTATTTATACTGAGTATGCACACGTCTACTGCATCATATCATATAACATAACATATGACCGAAGTTTTAATACCATTCTAACGAATAAATAACATTAATAAGTGTAGATATGCAAGATTAATTAAAGTTGAAGTTCACACACCACAATTCCGGCTGCCTGTGTTTGGCAGGGTATAAAGGCAGGTAAATTTGCTATGTTAATTGCAGCTTGACGCGCTCAATATATAGGGTTATATCACGTGGCATGGATGACCACACCGGTTATGGGAACGCCGGTATGGCTTAGGGGCCGATTTAACCCTCCCTTGCAGAGTGCTACCACACGGTGTGGGTCAGCTGTGAGAGATCAGGATTGTGACACTACTCTCCAGAGTAGGGTTGTAAGGAGCAACCGATGAGATGTCCCGAGCCGATCATTGGTGCAGTTAGCTCTGTATCATAGGCAGTAACGGCTCCAGTGTCTCCCACTTCCGGATTCTCTCTTTTTGTTTTTCAAAAATTAACTTCAATGCTTCTGGGCATAACATCTTACAGGTTCTTACACGTCCTCATCTTGCTTGACTAGGGATTACTGTATCTGCCTCTTAAGTGCCAACTCTCGCTTTTGACATATGCTCGGACTGTTTGTATGCGTCTGAGTGTGGAACAATCTAAGGTAGGGGCAGTGTATTCAGGTTCCATAGGGTGGTTTTGGTATAACTTATCTATTTTTGTGTCAAACGACTGCATCGGTGAAACGTCAAACACAGACTGTGGATGACAGTTTCATACGTCTTTGCGTCGGAATATAAATCAGTTTTTTCGACGTGGTGCCCTTTCGCATGTGCTTCGTTGGCTCCCAAAGTAACAACATTGGATAAGACTGCTGGATCATATTTCCCTGTTAGTATCTTATGCATTTCAATCCTATCTCCCGTGTGGCGACCGTACGATAGAGTTGGTAATTTCAGACTCTGTAAACGTTCTTTCTATTCAAGGTCTTTGAAACCAGGAATTAATTTGTTTGCTCTGCGCCGACCATTTTTAAGAGCTGTAATACATTTAATTAAGAATGGACTTAATATTTGTAGAAAAACACTTTTCATCCATGTGATCGAAAGTACGTCGGATTATCCCCATCATCGAATTGGCTTGATTATTTTTGTTTTGACATATATGCTTCAAAAGCAAGCGATGGATCGAAAGTGACTCGAATAACTTTCACATTGTCCGTACTTGTAAGTGTTGTCTGGTTGTTTCCCAATGAATAGGCTTTATTCCTTGTGAATAATGATCCAGTTCTCATATGGATAAATTGATGTGGATAAAATTTCAAAAGTGATGTATCTGTCCAGTGTTCAACAGAGATAAGATCTTACTGCAGTTTTGTGCAGTACTCTTCGGTATAAATAGGACTAAAAAGCATCAGATCATCCGCAAACAAGAAAATATGAGAGACCTTTATAACATCAGGTAAATCATTTGTGAATATTTCAAAAAAGAAGAAGGCCAATCACTGATCTTTGTGGTATTCGACTGATAACCTCCTGCCAATTTGAAAATGTGACATTTACTCTTACTCGAAAGTGCCTCTACAGAAGAAATAATTGCATGGTTTACAAAGGCTGATGTACTGACAAAAGAAGAACTAACTGCACTAAAACGTAAAAAAAAAAAACACTCAACTCGACCACATGTTATAGCAATATCAGAAGTAAAGCCTACACATTTTAAAAGACAACTTACCACGCATGAATACAACTTGGAATTCTTCTTCTTTGTGTTAGGCAGCCACCATCCGTTGAACAGATCGAGTCTGCTCGGAGATTTTGATGCACTTTGGGGGGCTGCTGTGCTTAATAAAATAACAGTTGATGCGCTAGGGATTAAAAGATAGATAAATTATTAAATACATTTCAAATAGAAATTGATAAACGATTAAGTTATTTTTTTTAATATGTATAAAACAGTATGTAAAAAGGCCCTGAGTCATAACAAGAGAAGTGGGAAAAAGTGGGTGATGTGTCAACTACTTGGAGTATCCGGCCAGACCAATCCGGCTGGAATTGTATTATATGGAAACTGTGAACATGAGTGAAGGCAAAGGTAGAGGGCTGTTCTTGTTTATTCACAATTGTTTGGCATTTCAAATACACCAGTTTGATGTTGAGTTTAATGAAGCACTGTTTTGCATTTTGGTACTGAAACGGAAGGATACCCTTCTGTTAGGCTCTTTTTATAGAAGCTCTAATAGCACCACTGAGAACAATGACAACCATAAGAAATTACTGGATAAAATAAGTGAGAAATGTTTTTCACATGTTCTGCTATACTTGGAGATTTCAACTACCCGTAGATTGATTAGTAAATAATCTCAACTACAGCAGAAAGTACTGAAGATAAATAATTTAAATTAATTTTAAAAGTCGAGACTGTTACTTGGTGCAACATATTACTGAGCCCACTAGAGGTAAAGTTACAACCGAACCATCGCTCCTTGTAATCACTGGTTAATACACAGAGATCTCAACAGTCGAGACTCCATTAGCATTAGGAAGAAGCGACCATTCATTCAAACCCGAGCTAAAATCAAAAGGAAAAACAGATTGTGGAAGAATATCTTCTTACCAAAGAATTCCAAGCTTAAGAGGAATTTTGGCGATTGCACTATTAGGTCAGGAGACTGAAAAGAAAAGCACAGAAACTGTATGAAAAGGATATAATTAATCAAATAAAACATAATCTAAGAAACCAAGCAGTATGCAAGGGCAAAAATGAAGACATAAACGGAAATACCCAACTTTCTAGAAAACAAAGATGACATGACAAACTCGGCGGACTTGGAAAAACATAGGTGTTAGCCAATTACTTATCCTCGGTAATTATGAAAGAATAAGAAGGAGATATCCCGGAGGAACCTATGAGATTTTATAACACAATGGAATCTTCCAGCATCAACCCATCGATAGTTGCATATTAAAACTAAAAAAACTAGCATATCAAAATCTATCATATCAGTGTAGTGTGTGGCAGGTTCGATCCCTGCTGATGTTAAGTCATACATTACTGGTTGTGCACACATACACTTACTCCATTCAGTAATTTCAGCCGTTTACAATAACCGCATCTAAATTAAGTTAATTCCACTTAAACAACTATTTGAAATAGCACAGCAAATTATGGATTTTAAAAGAAATTAATCAGGTATATTGCAAGGTATATTATGTCCTGATGTTATGGTTTCTAGATTATCAGGGTTTCACTATCATATGAACACTTGTCATAACAAGTTAACATTTTTCTAACAAATTTATTGACACATCTATAATCATGTACATACGTGCTGAATAATATTAGGCATTGGAAATTGGTATGACAACAATATTTTCAGACAAACATGTGTATTAAAACAGGCAATTCTCTTTTATTTCATCCCATGATCAGAGGTGATGAGTGACTAGTCTTTTTGTTTTCACTTCTCTAGGTTTAAGTACAAATCGGCTTGCATTTTGCTTAATTAACATAATGCCAGTTCTTGTGTGTTTACCATAAAGGTGTATTATATTCAACTATACGTGGCCAGTGACATCTGTGCTGTTATTGCCACCTTGAGATTTATTTTAAATACAAGTTTTAAGAGATAGTGTTACTGAATGTTAAATGTTTCAAACAATTTCAAGTTAGGGAATGACAAAATAATGCTCTTCTTGAGGAAACATTGTTTCTTAATATAAAAATAAATAATACACACTTTACTATTGATAGCATACATACTTGAATCGAGTGAACTTTGCCTAGTACCACCAATATGGCCAAAAACCCAACATTACCCAGCTAAATGTAGATCTACACACCATAAACTGTGTTCATTTTGGAACCAATGAGCATCTAGTATTCACCAGGTCAGATATCCACAGCTAGACGAGCATGTTGATAAATCTTTAAATAATTTACTACGAAAACCTAACATTTCTTTACCATGTGCTTTTGACATTTTCATTTTAACGTACTGTCATTTAAAATATAAGGCAACAATGCAGTATTTTGAACATATATATCGTTAAACCACACATGGTTCATTCAACTCTACAAAACTACAAAAGCAGGCATGGGACATGTGAAATGTTGTACATTCTAATAAAATACATCACAAGATTTCTTTCCCCTACAATTCTGTTTCTGTGTGGAAAAATATTCAATAAGTATTTGGCATATTTGGCTTTTGCGCTCAATAAATACTTTGCATCAGACCATCACTTCTGTTGGCATGATCTAGTGATATGATTGCACATAAATACCTTATCTCGCCATCATATTAACATTTCTTTAGGAATTTGCCGTTCACCATTCAAGGACAACATTTCACTGCTAGAAAATGTGTACACATTAAGCAAAATTACAAAGAATTCACATCTACAGGCTAATGGTACAATTAATTCTGACTTTAGTTAATCTCCTGTTTCGCATAGACCTGATCTACACATTTTTTATCATTGTAGCTACACACAAGTTTATAGTGTCTAGATTCTGTTGGCAACATTGAAAATACATTGAATGTTTCTCTTGGGTTGACTTGGCTCAGATGCCTAAGTCAATATCTACTCTTCAGCATGTCCTATTACAGCACCAGGCACAGCAGAACCAACCAACCAATACTCTAACATCTCCCTTCCAGCGGTGCATAGGCATCCACCTTAATGACATTTTGTTTGCCACTTGTCGTGATTTCCAATACTTAATAATTTCATCATATAATATCAGTCATATAATAGATCTTTTTATCAGACATTTTTCAGCAAGATGACAACAAAACTGTTCTTTTCTTTGGAATATCAATCAGTTCTTATTCTGTTAATAAGTTTCAAATCAATTATCAACCAGACGAGATATATAATTTTAATCGGTTACATTTATGTTAATAAAACTAATAAAGCTGACAAAATAACACACTTTGTTTAACAAATAAACTGTCTGTAACACTGGCCCCCAAACTTAAAGAAACAAGAACACTGTAGCAACTGGATGGCTGCAGTAATGAGGGGTGTCAGGGCGCCACGACATACCCCGACAGCGTCAGTGGTGAGGTCCAGGGGTCCCTTGCCCTGGATGTACAGGTTGCTGACACAACCCTCTAGCATCTTCTCGTGCTGACCAAATGTCATGCCATCCAGGTTAGGCACGCCGCCTGAAGCATAACAACCAATGTCAACCTTCTGGCAATACTGGCCGAACACGCTACAATTAACCTATCCAGCACATGATCTGTTGCCTAGCAAAACCTCCCGTAAAATCATCAGAAAACAGAGAAGGTGTGTGTGTGATAATTTATATACATTTGCCGTGGTCTCTGATGATGATATGCACAAGTTGGTTATGAAATCTAAGACAACCAGCTATGTTCTGGACCCCATGCCAACCAAATTGGTCAAATAGTATATTGAGGAATTTGTGCCATACCTTACACACATCATCAATTGCTCCATTGCTGCTGGGGAATTCCCACACGAATGGAAGACTGCACTTGTAGAGCCACTGCTTAAAAAAGCAGGACTGGATCCTATTCCAAAAAACTATCGCCCTGACAGACAGTCAGACATGGGGTCAAATACATTTAAAAGTATTGAAATGCAAATGCAAATACTTTTGACATTTCAAATGCCAATACATTTTGTTTATGTCAAATGCAAATACTTTTCAAAAGTATTTCAATACTGTTCAAATACTTTTCAAATACTTTTCTAATTCTCTTGATGTCCCCGTGCTCGTACATAATAAATAATGACAAAAGTGAGCTATACTTGACCATCGTTTATACAGAATTAAGGGAGTTCATTGAGTCAATAGACCTATGTTATGATTGGTCACACATTGTTAAATTTTCTCCTGTGACAGGTTAATCCTGTTTTCCATTTCCTGTGCCAACTGATGCACTGTCTTCCAATAAAATTAGAATAAGCCACCCACTGTTAATTAAATGCTTGCTAACCTGACCCTATCACAGGCCAACTGATACACTGATCATCCATCTGATAATGACCCAAGTAGTTATTGATCAAAGCATGCAAATGCTGCAGTTGGTCAGCTAATAAAAGAGCTATAGGAAGGCCAGTTTTCTCTCAGTGAATGTCATGCCTCGGTGATCACACAAGTAACAAGAGTGTCCTGTATCAACTGTCTAGACCAAGCAACAATTTAATTAAGTATAGCTGTGATAAAAGTTTTCATTGACATAACTAAATGCTATAAGAATTTGAAAAGTATTTGATTTTTCAAATTCTTTTAAAATGTATTTAAATGCAAATAGTTTTGGCTCGAAATTTTCAAATGCAAATGCAGACACTGGATCAGTTGCATTTAAATGCATTTAAATACAAATGCATTTGCATTTGACCCCATGTCTGCACCCTGTGTCGAATCTCCAGTATATCTATAAATTAACAGAACGGGCTGTTGTAGACCAACTTTGCTTTCATTCAGAATGTGAAATTCCTTGCCACCTTGTCAGTCGGTTTATAGAGCTGGACATTCTACTGAAACTGCACTTGTTAAGGTCCAGTCTGACATTCTTTTAAACATGGACCAACAGAAGGTCACACAACTGGTTTTAAATTACTTGTTGTCGGCTTTTCATACTGGGGACCATAAGATTTTGTTGATTATTATGAATTGTTCTTTTGGTGTATCAGGCACAGCTCTAAATTGGTTTTCATCTTATCTTCACATTCAATCAATTATTATTGATGGTACTGTGACTGACCAGTTTAAACTTGATCAGGGAGTAACGCAAGGATCATGCCTCGGTCTTGTGGAATTCACAGAGTATTTTGTAGTATAGTGTTTTCCATATCATTGATCAGCAAGGTAAGCTGGGGCATCCGTATGCTGATGACCATCAGGTGTACTGTAGTTTTAACGCCAATTCTATGGACAGTAATCTCGAGTCTTTGGAACGGTGCATTAGAGACATCAATAGCTAGATGCAAAGCATGAAACTTAAAACAAACAACTCCAAGATTGAATACATCTTAATTGGTATTCCGCAACAACTGTAAAAAACCAGTTGTTGCAGAAAACGCCTAAAAGTGGTCTCATTTATGATTCTATCATTTTTGGTTTTCGAGTTATTGCACAACCTTACTCCGAACAGTGGCCATCTTGGTTTTGTCCAATATGACCGTCACATAGGGAGCTCAGCTTGGCTGAAATGGAAAAATTAAATGTCATGGCCATATCTAACGCTGGTCCAAAAATGTTAATTGTGGAAAGATGTGAACAATTATAAAATTAAACCCCCTGACTATATATAGGCCAGTTACAATCTATCAAGGCGGGTAGGATGCAGGAATTTGGGATGGGCTCAGTTCAAAATGAACTGCATTTTAAGAGGGGTAATAATATATTTTTTAATAATATATTTTATTTAATATAGCGCCAGATCCAATTATAAATTGTTCGTGGCGCTTTACAGCATGTAGAACCAAGTAGGATCCAAGAGTTGCACATGTGGGGTTGGGTCCATTCTCAGTGTTCAACATTATGTCAAAATTAATTTTGTGTACAAAACGTGCATTACATTTAGGTGCAAATGATTGGAGGATAGAACAAATTCCTGTGAACAAGAATGATCAAGACAACTAGGAGGCATTGATCTATGCTCTGAAGATATCAAAAACAATTTCTTCAGACCAATAAGACATAAACATTCCCGTAATTTAACAGCATGATATTAGGTCGGGCATCAAAGATTTGTTTTCCCTTATGCTGTTTATATTGATACAGCTAAGCTAATCAATTATTGTACCTGTCAACACTCCCGTGAAATCTGGGAGTCGCCTGGAATATTAGTAAATCTCCCGGATTTTCTCTCGAAATTTCCAACAACACCCCCGTCTTCAAAAGAGCGCGACACCATGGGATATGTGCCGAGACGTGCTGAACCAAAAAATCTCCAACAGCACCCACCCCAATCTTCCTATGTCAAGATCCGAAATATATGGGAAGCATGCTGAACCCCTGAGGAATCTCCCGGATTTGAACAAAAAAGTTGGCACGTATAAATTATATATTTTCCTTGTCATGTTGTAAGAACTTCTAGGGTCAGGTATGTTTAAAGTGTTAGACGAGTATCCAAAATAAAAATGAATTATTCTGGTACGGTTTAACCATGGGAGTAGAATATCATCGTTAGACATATCTGGCTGCTTCACAGTGTGGACGGTGTTGTCTGTTTATTGCTCTCACACAGACTGCAATATTTACACTTGTCTTTGACGTGAATAACACAGACGGCGTATTGCACACAACAATGTAATCCACTTACTTGAACGTGTAGTGGCATCAAACATATAACCGTACTAGCATGTCGAAAACATTGATCAGCAATGGTGCATGATTCACAGATGTCAGCACAAGCTGAAAACAGAAGAACTTGGCATTACATGCAGAATTGTATGTAGTTCATAGAAACACTGCGACGTCTCAGCAGCACTCGGATCCACTGCGACATACAGCAAGAAGGCTGTATGTTTATCTGCAAGGCAACCAGATAACATTTACATGTTCCGCTGTACAGCTCGTCTTTGTTTTTTGAAATGTAAAATATATTAACTGTGTGATATAGATCTGAATATACATTTGTAGCACAGCATTTAAAATTTTGTGAGTGCATTGTGCTATTCCGCTAATAATGCAGTTGTTTGTGTTGGACTCCCCATGGTGATTTACGTGTAGGGAAGGACATCACTGCAAACTCAACAACACACTATTTTGTCTTGTGGTGTTGCACCACCAGCACAACGTACAACAAATAACCAATGTTGAAGGTGAACGTGTATTAATATCAAACACTGTAGAATGCAGTACATACCTTTATATGTTTTTGAAGTACTGTCATAAACTAAGGGTGACTTGCAAGTGTCATTGTCACACACGTTTGCCACAAAACACTTGGAACAGTCAGCCGCACATTCTACAACAAGTAAATAAACTTCAGTTGAGCAGTCACAACAAGGACCAGTAGATGACACAGAGACAGGCAGAGGGGGAGAGAGTGACACAGAGAAAGGAGACAAGGAGAGAGGGAGAGCGAGGCAGAGAGAAAGGAACAGCGATGGAGAGAGAGAGGGAGAGCGAGGAAGAGGGAGGCAGAGGGAAGGAGAGAGACAGAGGTGGAGAGAGACCGAGGGGGAGTGAGAGAGGAGGGGAGAGAGAGAGGGGGATGGAAAATGATGGAGAGAAAGAGAGACAGACATACATAACATTCGGCAATTGATTGGCAGCCAGTGTAGTTCTTTTAGAACTGGAGTTATGTGGTCACGGCGACGTGTGAATGTGATGCTTCTGGCTGCCATGTTTTGGATTCGCTGGAGTTTGTGAATGTGGTTTCGAGGTAATCCAGTCAATAACGCGTTCCCGTAGTCCAATCTAGATATGACGAAAGCGAGCACAAGTGGTTTAGTCGCATATGTTGTGAGGTATCGCCTCATACGACTGATGTTGTGGAGGTGCATATACGCTGTTCGGCAAATGGCACTTATGTGGTTAGTCATGTTGAGGTCAAAGTCAAAGACGAGTCAAAAATACGAATCTCCTTTAGTAGTGACAATTTCTCTTTAGTACCAAACACCATGACATCTGTCTTCCGCCCGTGTACGGAGCCTTGCGGTACACCAAACGGCACAGCAGTTGGGAAGGATTTGACACTTCCAATACGAACGACTTGATGCCCGACCGGACAAGTAAGATATGAACCACTCAAGCGCAGCGCCAGTGACACCGAATCTGTGAGTGAGTCTGCTCAATAGAATTCCGTGGACAATGGTGTCGAAAGCGGCGGTCAAGTCATGCATAACCAACACAACAACACAGCCACGGTCTACAGCAGACAGAATGTCATTGTGAACTTCAAGCAGAGCCGTTTCAGTTGAGTGATCTTGTCGATATGCCGATTGAATCTGGTCGTTCAAGTTATTCTCTTGCATGTGGACGTTCAGCTGTTTTGCTACAACGCGCTCGATTACTTTAGAGAGAAATGTCAGTTTTGATACAGGTCGATAATTCTGCATTGATTCTGGATTTAGTCCAGCCTTCTTGATGGCGAGATGCAGGCAGTATTGTATTTATCTGGAAAAACGGACGCGTGCGAATAAACTAAGCTGACCTGCATTATGATTGTATTGATCAACCAGTTCTTCTACGTTCAGCAAGTCAAGATCATCCAAACGGAACAGTGGAATGGCTTGTCGAAAAGACACAACATAATTGTTGCGTAACTTGCAATATTTGATTTTCATCAAAAGAGTGCGATGTTGAACAATGTCTATGTTGAAAATCACCGCAAAGTGGTTAGAGAGGCCCATGTCCGTAACGGTAACATTTCGAACAAGGTGTTCGTCCTTCCTGCGGGTCATGAGTACATCCAAAGTGCAACACCATCCCTGTGGCATTCACAGAATTGGTCAGTCGCCGTGCATCAACATTTGCAACGTTGTCAATATGAAAGTTAAAATCTTCCATGATAATCCGAGGTCCAGGTTTTATGGCATACTGGTCGATGAAACGGTCCCATTCTTCAAAAAACAAAGTTGTTGACAAGCCATTTTTCAATGATGGCGGCGGTCGGTAAATAACAACGATTCTCGTGGATGACATACATGTTCAAAGGATCGAAGTGCATCGGTATCCTGTTTGTGTTAGACGATTTCGGCGTGTGCTTGATGGAATATCCATATGGTACAATGTCTGTAATCACATTGGCGTCGCTCGAAGGCTTCAACCACGTTTCGCATATCGCCATCATATCGAGATGGTTTTCAAGTATATGTTCCGCAATGGCGAGTGTTTTGTTCCGACACGATTGTGCATTAACACAGCATACTCGTACGCCTTGATCGCGCTGTACCTGTTTATATAATGGTAAAGTTATGAAATTTGGTACATTTCGGCTTGGTTGTGGCAACGTCGGTACTCTTGCGTAGTGAAGTATTGTCCCGATCTGGTTTGCGACTTTACGACCGCCACGGTGTTTACGTTTCGTAGACGAACGCTTGAAGATGCACAGTTGGTGAAAGAGAAGATTCACACAGCAGGTCACCGGAGATCTGATATACCTGGTCGCATGAGCGGCAGTTGACAACAAATGAGTCCTAGAATAACGCACCACTGTTGTTGATACACACGCATGCTGAAGTGCGTCTTGCGTCACTGAGTATCATCGGCGATTGCACAAAAGTTGTTCGTGGTCCGGTGTTATCCAAGAATAGACCACAGCGTTCTGCTTGACAAGTTTGCAACCGGTTCTCAAGGCAAGCGTAGACGAATGTCGATTAAAACAATAACAGTCCGGCACCAGTAATCATTTTCAAGTAAAATGTAAACGTCCGAAGTAATGTATGTACCTCTATACACGCACCTGAGAAATATGAAAAACGTTCCTTGAATTGAAATACGTCAAACTTGTAGCAATAAGACAGCTGTCGTGGGAGCTACTGCCAAGCACAACACCTCAGCTCCATGTCATGCCATAAATATGTAAAAAAATCGACACACACCTCAGAAGGGCGGGATACTTGTAAATAAAAAATGGTTGAACTCTCGATATGCCAAAAGGCTTCCTTGTCCACCTGCCATCTAGAGTTAATTATCTGCGTGGCAATCTTGTTAAATAAGCTGAAATTATGCTGTCGCGGCGGTGAACAATTTCAATAGCAACCCCCATCTTCTGATGTCACAGTTGAACCAGGCAAGCAAGCGGAGAAACTGAAGAAAAGTTGAAGTGAAGATACAGCGACATGGCGTAGCGGCAAAAATAAATCAACAGACCTCTCCCGCCCGTCTTCCCATTTCATCAGTTGAGACGAGTTAGGAGGCAGCGCAAGAGACAGCGAGAAGACGGTGAAATTACGGCTGCGCATTGACGAAACATTTTCAACAGCACCCCACCCCCGCCCCATACTCCCCTTCACCCCCCAGTCATCCGATGTCACCAGTCGAGCAGAGACAGTAGAGAAGCTGAAGTAAGTTACGGCGGTGCAGCAGCAACACATTTTCTGCGACTACAGCATTTGGTTCGGCTCAGATCGACAAACCCTCACCTGCACCTTAAGTTAAGCCTTAAGACTCACAAAAAATGTCTGATTACATCCCCGTGACGTTCACAGAAACTGTCTGAGGCTCACAAAACACTTCCAATGATACACCTACCAACCCCACCTCCTTCACTGCAACAGCAAGACGTCTCTGGATGCAGTTTTTTCTTTATGCGACAAATAATGGCGCCACATCACGGGGCTTGGTAAATCAAAGATAGAGGGAAATGCTTTACTTGCAACAGATGACATTTCTGCTACTAGCAGTCCACGGACAGCCGTCTCAAATCTGCTGAACTGGGTTGAAACGTACTTAAGAAAGTTCATTCCACCACGACACAGACGCCTACATACAATCATAGTTGTTGATGAGACGGTAGCTGTTTGAGTGTCAACACAGTGTGCTTGCAAGAACACTCAGGACAGCCTCAACTAATCGTTTGGTTAGTTAATGGGTAGATGTCAACACCATCCCAATAAAAAAACCATTGCACGTAATATTTTATCATACCTTTACAGACTTATGTTACGTATAAACATCGATTCAAACAGACACGCAAATAATATAGTAATTGTTATAGATGTAGGCTCTCCATGCATAATCTTTGCGCATCATCTTTAACAAACACGTCCGTAGATGAAAACAAGGCTGACCTGGCTCACTGTCTCATCCATTACATGATGGAGCACGGTAAGCACTTGCCCGATGGATGTGAACTCGTCGTGGGTGGAGGATTTCAAGACAACAAATGCGCAAAATCAACTGTTAGATATGTTGTGCATTTAAATAAGGAAGCAGACACGCGTCTCATAGTACATACATGAGACAGTGACAAGCACGTTCAAGAGGACAGTGGTCGTGTACATAGACACACGCGTCTTCCTAGTGTTGCTTCTCTTTATGGCCTCATATTACGTGCATGTGACAGTGACAAGCACGTTCAACAGGACAGTGGTCGTGTACATAGACACACGGGTATTTCTCGTGTTGCTTCTCTTTATGGCCTCATATTACAAGCACGTGACAGTGGCAAGCACGTTCAAGAGGACAGTGGTCGTGTACATAGACACACGTGTCTTCCTCGCGCTGCTTCTCTTTATGGCCTCATATTACATGCATGTGACAGTGACAAGCACGTTCAAGAGGACAGTGGTCGTGTACATAGACACACGTGTCTTCCTCAAGTTGCTTTTCTTTATGGCGTCATATTACATGCATGTGACAGTGACAAGCACGTTCAACAGGACAGTGGTCGTGTACATAGATACACGTGTCTTCCTCGTGTTGCTTCTCTTTATGGCCTCATATTACATGCATGTGACAGTGACAAGCACGTTTAACAGGACAGTGGTCGTGTACATAGACACACGGGTCTTTCTTGTGTTGCTTCTCTTTATGGCCTCATATAACATGCATGTGACATTGACAAGCATGTTCAAGAGGACAGTGGTCGTGTACATAGACACACGGGTCTTTCTCGTGTTGCTTCTCTTTATGGCGTCATATTACATGCATGTGACAGTGGCAAGCACGTTCAAGAGGACAGTGGTCGTGTCCATAGACACACGTGTCTTCCTCATATTGCTTTTCTTTATGGCGTCATATTACATGCATGAGACAGTGACAAGCACGTTCAATGGGACAGTGGTCGTGTACATAGACACACGTTTCTTCCTCATGTTGCTTCTCTTTATGGCCTCATATTACATGCATGAGACAGTGACAAGCCCGTTCAAGAGGACAGTGGTCGTGTA
>CM034532.1:73277669-73307669 GCA_020002185.1 Paraescarpia echinospica
CCTTGGCATGTTGACAACTTAAAGTTTGAAATATATGTGTGTGTGTGTGTGTGTGTGTGTGTGTGTGTGTGTGTGTGTGTGTGTGAGCGTGCGTGTGTGAGCGCGCTCATGTAGGACGTACGTGTTGTAGTCAATATGTTCAAGTCTTTTTTTATATTAGTTGATCGATGGTCAGCTATTGTTATTACACAATAAGCCTACATGTTCTTACAAAATGTGCACAAGTGAAATTAATATAAAATGGGTATGTCTGTATGTTAGACAATGTTATAACATTATTACGTCGGTTTGTTGCAAAATAGGCCTGTTTTTATTTCAAAATGAGTCGTTATTAAAAAATGGGTCGATTATTACAAAATTGGTCAAAACACACGTGTCGATATGAAGCTCACGGGTTTACTGTTAGATTATATTAGTGTGTTATTTCATGTTAAGACTAACTGCCTTTCGCGTTGCATCACATTCGCGAATATATATTAACAAGTTAAGTCGGTCTATCACATCGAGGTTTGTAGTGAGGAGCATTTCTTAATGACCACTTGTTAACTAACGTAAATGCAATATGAGTGTGAAATATATATTACTAATGTATATATTATTTGAATTAAAAAGGCGTTCGCGTGGTATCGCATTTCATTACCAGTTTTCTGTTTTTTTAGGAGAAAGATGATCTCGGCAAAATTTGACTGGGATTACGCATGCAATCTATGTTAAGGCTTGCATATAATATTTAATATTTGAAAAAAGCATGTTTCTTTATCCGTTTAATGCATACGGAATGTTGCATTTTGCGTGATATCGGTTAAATGTTTTATATAAATATTTAGACAACAATAATTCTCAAAAAATAATTATTTACGCAATCGCAACCATTTTTATATATTGTTAGCCTACGTTCATTACACATGATATGGCATATTAGTTGTGCGTTTCCTATGGATTATGTTTTTATGGAGGGTCCTTTTTATGAAATAAGACAAATGTATCCAATTTTTGTGAAAATCGACCATATACATAATTTAGACCATTCATATTTTTCTAATAATGGGATGTTTTTCTAATAATTGTGTAGTTCGAAATTAAACTAATTTCTTTTTCGAAATTAAGTTAACTGAAGTTTATTTCTAAGTATTTACAAATGGCATGTTGGGATCCATCGTCAGTGATGTAATTTACCAGTCATTTGGTACCAATAATGCATCTCCATTATGTTTTATCTACTAGCCTTGTTTACTAAAATGATGCAACTCCTCAATGTTTATTGTTATTTATATATTATACGATATCGCTGTTGAGTTGTTGAGACAATTTGTTGTGTTCCTGTTTTTTTTAATAAAGTGTTGTTAATCATACTGTATAAGTGACAACTGCATATATGTCAGTTACATTATGTTGTTCAAAGTTCACAGTTAGCAAATACATTATTCGTGTGCGTATGCAATATAAATACTTAACACAGTTCTACAATTAGTATTTTATTATATATTCTACCGTCACAGTTATAACATTATTTTATAACCTTGATTTTGTGAGATCTGTCAACGTACATGGTTACTCCGTCAACTACCTTATTCAATATTCCAGTTTTCTAGACATGTTTTGATATTACAATTATTTTTGACGACAAAAAAATAGAACATTGAAGGTTTATTTACAAGTTACAAATGTAAGACATTTTAGCAGAACATACACAACACACAATGTGATTCTGACAAGTTTTTATACATCAAAGATTAGCTTCTCTACTCGTGCTGTGGAAAATCCCACGAGTAATTTAATGAAACGCAATACTTGGACGGTGTGCTTGTACATGTAAATTGAGTTTATTGGCATTACATGACGTTGAACGTTGGTGTCCCTAACTATCATGTGTCTACACCAAGACGTCATTAAACTTAATATGTTCATATAATACACTCATTTCTGGAAACTATGTCGCTGCCAAGCAATAACCACCGCATAAATGCTAACAGTTTAAATCAGGAAAATTTGATACAATGGAAGCGTAAAGTTAAACACCCACTCGGATGAAACTGAGTTGCACTACTTGTGTTCATTTATGCTATGACCATTTTGCAGATGCAGGTACTAATTTCTTAATTATCTTAATTAAAGGATGAACAGTTTGTCCGTATTAATTATAAGTATCTACATCCATCGAATTCTAAATTTGGCGATTTCCTTAAATGGTCCCCCTGGTTATTCTAGCCTAGCGTGTTGGTAAATAAAAGTCTCCACCGTTGACATCCATGGTCCCGGATGTGTGAATTCGGAGGTGGCTAATGAGGCCTATCATTGCCGTAACGTTTCTGGAGCAGTGAGTGCAAGAATACGCTAGCGGCAGAGCTGAGGCAGGAGACACGCTGCTTGCCCGAGGTTTGCGCACTATCCGCTTGGTTTTGGCTGTCTCGATGCGGTGCTGCGCGTAGGTAGTGGGTCCCTTTCAGATTGCAGAACGTCAAGCTGGTCGGTACTGAGTGAGGGTCACCCATGAAGTAGGGTCGATATCAAAACACATAAATACAGATTCAAAAACATCAATTGGTTAATACCTCTCTGAACAGTTTTTAGACGTATTCACACACGAAAATTCAGACGCATATATATACATATATATATACAATATATATATATATATTTATATTATGTAAATTTTAGCATAGATCAACCCGCGCGCATTTTAGACTTACATATTACGTAGTAAAGGAATTATATTTACAAAAACAAACATTAAACGTCATAAACGTGGAGATGTTGTTTATTTTGAAAAAAAAGGTAGATGTGTTACGTTACACCTGTGGATTCGCAGGTTAATCCACGAAAGCTAAGCGCCCGAGGTTCAAGCCGTCTGAGTGTATACCCTTAACATACATAGGGTTAAATACTCTACCTCGATTATAGCTAGATGTAATATAAAGTGCCAAGACAAATGCAAATATTTAAATGTAAAATAAGCAGGACGCAATTGATATAACGTAGTTAATATAATAATTGCATTAGTTGCTTTGCACAATATTTTTGTTGTTTTGGCCTATATATATTACGTAAAACAACCAAAGGGAGAACATCAGTATGATTACGTAGTAAACACAACAGCAAGCGACGAATGGATTATGTATTAATACAACGTATATACAACGTCATCATTGCATTTGGTGACCTAATACTACCAACGTTAATATAATGTTGTATGATGATATAGGCCTATACACATGATATTATGATTTCTAGAACATAATCATTGTTGTTATAACCGTTTGTGGTCTCATACCGCAACCATACACTGACCACTGTACAATTATCCAACCATCACATGTTTCAACAGTACAACGCGTTGAAACTATGTTACAATTACGTTTAACTTTCGTAATCAGTCTGAACAAAGGAGCATTGACAAAATAAATGTAGCATTGAATACAGAAGAAGCTAACATTCCAATACGAACATGATAACATGAGTTTCACAAATAGTGATTCGACAAAACCAAGATATACAGAAAAAGTGTGTATTTTGTGATAATAGCACCAAATTTTGCACATATGGAAACGCTTACATTATAAACAGATTTATATATTGAGCCATCGCAAATTTAGCGCCTGATAGCTGGAGCAGCCATGTTCCAAAATGGCCGCGTGCATCCTCTGTTAGTTTACAAATCTGGTCTACGGGAAGGACAGCAGGTTGACAGTGTAAGCTAATTCGCTTATATAAGTCAAACAGTACTTAGTAATAGCTATTATTTGATTGTGTACAAACCAAAGCGATAATTGGACTAATTAGTCTAATTAGGCACATGACGCAGTGTGGTTCCCAATGTAAGCCATGAGTGAATGTAGATAACAATAATTGGCTTGGCACCTGGTAGGAATATAGTAGTGGTAGTGGTGTCAGTGTTGATAATAATAGTAATAGTGGTGGTCGTGGTCGCAGTGGTAGTAATAGTATATAGACCAAGCGCTGTCATAATACGGTCATGTTCAAGAACTTCAAATTGGTTGGCACTGTGCGTCCTACAATGACAACGTTCACACATCCTTCTCACACTAACTGGAAGTGTGTATCATTGGCCAATATTAAAAAGCAGAGGGACTGACCTTCCCGTCGCTGTACAACCCAGTTCTCTCGCAGATAATTTCATTAAATTCCACGAACTTGAATTTTAGGAACACTTAAGTTGGAAAGACTCAATAACGACCATGACGCTGAATCGTCCATATTTGCAAACAATGCTCACCATCATCATACATAAGAGTGAACACTCAAGACAGATATCCTAGCTGTAAACAAGCGCACCAGAACATATTTATGCATCTCAAAGACGGAAAGAATTGGCCGACGCCATTTTGCGAACAGCCTACATCGCCCGCACACGGAGAGGTCATTAAATCAGTGTGACAACACTATAAATCTTGCAACACCAATGACTGCTACTGCCTGGGAGAAGTTGATAATGCAGAAGATCTGCTCAAGTTTGAAGACTGGGGCCACCAGAGCGAAAACATCCCCAAGTTTAGGAACTGGGCAACCGTTCTGGAACTAGATGTGTTTTATTGGTCTACGAGCGTCCTCTGCTGCAGGCATAATTCAATATGTAACTTGATGCCTTGACGCAATTGGCCCCCTGGTTCCATGCCTTAGATCACATAACTATGCCAGGTGGATCCTTTTTTACCTGAAGGGCACGGGTGAACTCCAAACAAAGCACCTATATGAAGTTTGGAAATTCAGGGCAGACAGCCTCACCATTCGTAAGACGGAGACGGTGTTTTTATAATCATGATTGATCATACACCAGAACAAACCAACGCCAGCTTCAAACGAGATGGCGGAGCATTTGGGAGACCACTCCAGTACCCTGCGACGTTGGATGGTTGCCAGACCAAAGGTTGCCAAGGTCATAGGAGAGTTATAAGTAGGGGATCATTAGCGGGGAAGACGAGTGGACATCACGACCAAACACCAATTGTGCAGACGATGATGATGATTTATTCAATATAAAATGTAAGCTTGTACATGCTTAATATATAAATACACGGTACATTAAATATAAAGGATGACACTAGAAAGTGCACGCACTTGTTTCTATTGTGGTCCTTGGACAGACAAACAAATACATGACACAGATATAAATAGAATATGTCAAAATAACATACTAAAAAACAATAATAAATAAATACTATAGTTACTGTTGAGATATCAAAAGACATTCATAATTATGATGTTAAGAAAGGAGGGACATCACCTCCTAATTATAAGTACTATTAAGTCATTTGAAAAAACCGACACGTGTACTACAAATACATAATACCTGTTTTTTAAATTAAACACTTTTAAGAAAAGATGCGTCATCAATAAAAAACTTAAAAAAATAGTATAAGTAAAAAAAATTAAAATAAAATACAGGTACCTCAAAAATATGATTGAATTAAAAGTAAATAAATGAGCTGGCTTCCTGGTCATTGAGATAATTGAACAAAAACTGTTTCACTAAATGTTTAAATTGGTTCTTGTTCTGAGCACCTTGTATGTTATATGGCAATTAATTTCATGCCTGAATACCTGAGTAGTAAAAACAAATTTGACCGAAAGATTTAACATACGGCACACGAATAAACAAAGTACTAGACCTTGTATTTATACCGTGCTGCTTGCGTGTTACGTTGACAGAATCGGACAAATAAATCGGTGCTCTGTCATTGACAACATTATAGACAAGGTTAAATTGTTATTGCTTAACCCGTAGATCCACTGGTAACATATTGACCTGTCTAAACTCCGATGATCCAATGTGGGTTCTAGCTGGTGCAATAAGAAACGAATTACCTTGTTATGAGTATACTGTAGGGGTCAGCCCACTGTTGGTTTTCCCATAGGCGACCATGTTAACGTTTTGTCTGATTATAAGAAAACTTGACCTATAAAATGTCTAAAACTTCTCACTTGCTGTTATCATCATCTCATTGACATGACGATAGATGTTAACAAACATTGCATAATTCTAGCTCTCGTAAAATGTGTGACACCCGTCAATATTTACAAATGCCGGCAAGAATTACTCCGCAAACAGGTCACACAGGCAAATTGCTGCCAAATATACTTCCGCTTATTCAAATCATCTAGAAATCCACCATTTTACAGTCAACACCTTCTTCAACCACACATGAAAATCTCCCTATTCAAATGCACTTATGTCATAGCAGGTGAATTTTGTAAAACAAATCATTTCTAAAAAATACATGGCATTTTTCTTCGTGTGCAACGGACAGGAAGTCTAACTAGAACATGACCCCTGTAGTCTAGTTTTATATTGTATTAATGCAGAGGTAAGTAGTTTTTTGTTTTTATATTTTGCAAACTATCTTCTCAGCAACTCCTTCTCCAACTCTACACCTAGGTATTTAACATGCGTCTGACACGTCAATGTGTTGCCTTCACATTTCACATGAATGGAGTTGCACGTGTGGAGTTTACGTTTCGATCCAAAAAGGATTGATTCAGTTTTCCCTAGATGGAGGGACAGTTTGTTATTTATCAGCCATTCTCTGGCTCCGAAGAGAGACTTTCTTGGATGTGTTGGGTGTTCTTACCCGAAATTATCAGAGCCGAATCGTCAGCGTACAAATGAAGTTATCAGCGAACAGCCGATGGAATATCATTAATATATATTACATCAGTAAGGATCCGAGAATTGACCCTTGAAGTACACCACTTGTGACAGTCATCGGTTTTGAAAAGGTACCACCAATATCAACTGATTTTTGTCGTTCATATAAATATGATTGAAACCAAACAATGGCAGTTTTGTGAAGTCCTGTAGCTTCGTGTTTTTGTAGCATAATCTTATGGTATACGGTGTCAAAAGCCTTCTGAAAGTCAAGAAGCACCATGCCTATATAATTACATTTATCTTGCTCCTGTTTTAGGAAGTCTGTGATATGTACTAAACATGTTTCGGTAGAATATGAGGATCTAAAGCCAGATTGATATTCATATAGGATCTGATAAGCTTGGAGATACTCGTCCAGCTGTTGATAGACGATCCTCTCAATTAATTTCGAGATCGGGTTAAGCAATAGAATAAAAATCGGCCTGTAATTACCGGCTACCTTTTTACTATTGAGATCTAAGATGGTGGATGTTGTACTGGTAATCCTTGTAGGTGTGTTAATAAGCTGGGTCATACAAAACATAGACATATAATGCTTCAGTGACACATGCAACTGATTAGTTTGAGTATTCAGTTGAGAGTAGTCAACGTTAAAGTCACCCATTGTGATGAATTCTTGGATGGTGAAAGAATTAACTTCCATGCAGCATTGTTCGAGTATATTAACAAAGTCCATCTGTTCGGGTGGACGGTAGCATGCACCAATTAAAATAGGTTTGGTCTTAGGTAAATACAGTTCAGCCCAGACAGTTTCTAGATTAGTATACATATCGTCTCTCGGTTTGAAAGCAACGTCACTTCTAATGTAGATACATACACCACCGCCCTCGCGATTCCTGTCGCGCCGGAGAAAAGTATAGTCAGTGATTTCAATTTCCGAGTCAGTGACCGACGCATCTAACCAAGACTCGGTGATGTCGATCACCGCTACTTTAGTGTTAGCTGCGAGAACTCTAAAGACCTCATTCACTAAAGATGTACGTTATCTTGTCAACTTGATAGAAGAGCTTGGCAAACCTTTTATGTAAGAGAGTATGAATCTGGTTGTCCTCGACATAACGGAAATGGTAAATGCTGACGATGTACACGCTGCTGTTGAGACTGTCTGGAATGTTAACAGGATTGGCAAAGAGCCGTTCCAGGCTTTTACCAAAGGAAAGCGTGATGGAAAGAACCGATTCTGTTTATGAAGCCTTTTATCAAGACAAGATAAACATGTTTTGTACTTCCTTTCCCAGCAATGAGGAGAGCAAAGTGAGATAATGGGTGACCTCTGTCAACACTGGCTTTTTTCTTTCTGAAATTGTGACATAAACAGCAGCTATGCGTTATTTTTGCCTTATAAACTCGGTGAGGCTAACTGAAGTCTGACGGATGCTGTCGATTATTCATGAGCATACCTTACATTAGTTACACTATAAGGCATGCTCATTAATATAAATGTTGTGTGTCATCATAGGTCTATGTGAACATAGGTACGTGTGTTGCGCAAAGTGCTGTAGTGAGGTGTGTAGGATGTAGTTTGTGATTCATATTCACTTTCAGCTACAGCCGCCAGATAGCTTCTTGGAGTGAAAATGGAGCCGAGTGCGTAAGACTTCCCTGCTGGTACATGGCCTCTCCATAGTCAAAACTCTAGCACAACCTCCTTGCGGCCTCGGGCAAATGTGCTAGGGATCTCGGCGTAGTTTGCAGCCCCAGAAGTGGGTATGCAGGACCCACCATCGTGTGGACTCGACCCGACACTCACCATTCCACCCCCAACTATGGGTAAATAATTCTGGTTAGATCATGCTCATTAGCCGTGTTAGGCAAAATTATCTACCGGAAGGAAACCGCAAATTTAAACCTGGGCGGTGGGGCTCGATAGTCTTGGCAGATAGCTCAGGAGAAAATAACATCCGATACTAAACCCCACTGTAGGTCAGCCAAGGCAGCGCTGCAGTGGCTGCAAAGTCCCAATCAATGAATTGGACAGGTACCGAGACTTAATTTAGTTACTGCGTCCAGGGTAGCCGACGCGCCATTTTGCACGGCAGGGGTTGAGAAAGCAGCGAAGTCCCGGTGGATCATCTCGCCGGCGGCGATCCAGCTGCGAAATCCGGCCGGGTAGTCTCAATGTGGGGACGATTAGGATAACGCAGTGTAAGTAGTAAACATGATGGACAGGAGGAAATGAGAGTTGCTGTGGGTACAAGAAACCAAATGGAAAGGAGACTGTCAAGGGCACTGGCAGGAGGATATAAGAAGCTACATGCAAGTGGAGCAGGAAAGAGTAACGGTGTAGGCATCATAGTAACAGAGGAGATAAGTAGCGACGTCGTGAGAGTAGAAGGATGGCAATGGAGGACCGTTATGAAAATGGATGATGCTGAAAAAGCAGCTGGTGTTCATCATGCCCGTGTATGATCCTCAAAAAAGAAGGGCAGAGGTAGAGAAAAGGGCTTTCAGGTAAGAGCTAGAGAGAATGGTGGGAATGGTAGAAGAGCATATGATAATGTGGATAGCTGGTGATTGTAATGCACACGTAGGTATAGCAGAGAGAGGAGAAGAGAATTCGGTCGCGAGATTCGGTCGCGGTACAAGAAATCGAGTGGGCCGTAGCTAGTAGAGCAGGTGTTTCGAAATGGGCTGGCAAAGGCCTGGTCGTTCTTCCAAAAGAGAGAAAGCCATAACGTGTCCTACATAAATGGCCACCATCAGGCAGGACTGGATCTGCTGGTAGTGAGGAGACAGCAAATGTGGCGATTGAAGGGCTTTGTAGTCATCGCTGGGAAACACGTGAGTGTCTACGTAACACAAGCCCTCGTTTTCGTAATGCCTATGCAGAATAGGAGGGAGGATAAACGTGTGGGGCGGAAGATAATTAAATGGTGGAAATGTCACTGGGATACAGCCAGTGCATCTAGATATAGAGTATTTGAAACTAAGGTCAACTACAGGAACGGTGGAAGAGAATGACAATTCTTTAAAGATGCTTTTATTGCAGCAATTGAGGAGCCGTGCAGCAGAAAACCTGGTAATGGAGGAGCTTCCTCAAAGAGCAAAACAAGAGACATAGTTGACTGAAGAAGTAGTCACAGCAACTGGGAAAAAGAGAGAGGTATGGACGGAGATAGAAGTGATCAAAGAGAATGTCGAGCAACCTCATATAACAATACAGCAACTGTACGGACACAAAAAGAAGGCACCTAGAAGAGCTGTGGATAAGGCAAAGAGAGATATGAAAGAAGAACTGTATAGAAAGTTTGATGACGATAGCCGAAAGAAGATAATCTATAAGATGGTCAGCGAGGGGGATGAGGATACCAATGATGTGAAAGCTGGAACAGTGATCAAAGACATGAACGGAACAAAAGTGACAGACAGGACTGAGGTGTTACAATTCTGGGATTGCTAATCCAAGCGGAAAACAGAGAACTGGATGTATCAGGTGCAGTTGAGGGAAACGTTAAGGTGAAGGAGATTGTGGATGCTAAGGTGGAGAGAGCAATTGCAAAAATTAAGAAATGCCGGGTGACAGGTATTAATGAAGAGCGTTTGGAGATGCTTGTGGTGGCTGAACGAGTTGGTGGACAAAAAGATTGCCGAACACCTGCATGAGAGAAGGTACGATCCCAGAAGAGTGGAGAATGGGACTGAATGACCCTGTATGGAAAAGTAAGTGAGACGTGCCTGACCCAGGAAAATACATAGGCATTACTTTGCTAAGCCATATGTTGAAGATTATAGAGAGAATCTTGGATGGCAGAATAAGAGCAGCAGTGGAAGGGGAAATCAGTGAAGAACAGCAGGTTTTTAGAACAGGAAGAGGAACAACTACTGGTATGTTTTCCCTGAGGCAGCTGTGGAAAAGAAATTAGAGGCAGAGGAAAATATGGCGATAGGATTCGTAGACCTGGAGAAAGCATATGGTACTCTACCAAGAGAGATGGCGATAGCGACACTCTGGTGGACGTTGGTCCCGTAGTCAGAGGTGAGGATGGTAGAAGGGAAATATGAAGAAACAAAGAGCTGTGTGTTGTCTGGACCGGGAGTGTTAGGAGATATGAACTAAATGTCCGCCGGAGACAGGGGAGCGCCCTGAACACACTGTTGTTTATCGCAACGGTGGAACTGATAAACAGAAAGACTAGTACGAGATACATCCTCCGTAAGCTACTGTATGCAGACGATCTGGCAGTGGTAGCGGACGGGGAAGGAAATCTCCAAGAACATCTGACAGAGTGCGGGGATGGTAACTCAGACATCAAAATTCGCAGGAGGATAGAAGCACGGACAAATGCTTGTAGGAAAGTTGAAGGGGCGATGGGAGAGTGTCGCACATCGCGTAAGCTGAAACGAAAGGTGCTCTGTTCATGTATTACCCCGCTTTGCTTTATTAAATGGACATAATGACTGTCTGAAATAAACACATCATTGCTAGCATTATATGATAGATTGAAACAGTTTGTTCGTTTTATTAACTAGCACGATCAACACGCAAACTAGTATATCGTTTTATTTCGCAAGAATATGCAAGGTGGTGTATCTCAAACACTGAAGAAGTAGAGGTACGGTCTTATATAAGGCAGTATCCTGTCCTCAGGACTTCTCAAAGCGATTTACACTTTACTCCCTGGCAGACCTGTTCAATCGAACACCATCTCAACATATCTGGAACGCATTCAGCCACGCTGCACTTAATGTGTAAAAACTATTTGTACACATCTATCCACGACTGTCTACAACCAGTATTCATTCATATAACTGAATGAACTGAAGCTATGTAGCGTAAACGAACTTGCCCAAGGTTCGACGCCGCAGCACATAATTCGAACCCGGGTTATCTCGGGCGAGAGTCTCTAACTACTGCACCACTGCGCTCCACTACCACCAAACAAACATGCACATTTGCAAACATAGCACAAGCGATATACAAGAACAAGCGTAATTACGTGAGCACACGTACAATTACTGTGTTCTAAATCAGCTGTATTTAATATGTGGGTAATTACTCCCTTGGAAGTAAGTCGGGCTTTTTTTAGGGGTAACGGAAGCTTTTTGAAGTATGGACATTTCAGTACTTATTTCATCATGATAACGCTCTTGTGGCACACTTCATTGGATATATGTCGTGGTATGACGTACTGGAAGTTACGAGCACCAAATACTGAAAGTAACAGCTCCCTTACAATCAGAGAGGATCTCACCTACCCATGTATAGTTGATGCACCGAGGCTCATCCTTGGCGAGGAACAAGCAAGGGAGACAAATTGGACACAGCTGGAACAGTGGACATTTAATCTGTGAGACATGTATTGGATAACGCCGTTTTAGATGCAGAAGTGTTAGCAAATCCTTCAATACTTTGCGCTTCAACTGAATGAATCAACATTATATTATCTGTCGTGCTCAATTGCGACTCTGTAAAAGATGATTGCATGATCTCTGAATTGTTTATCATGGAGGGCCACGAACTCCACCATTATCAGTGAATGTGAAGAGGTTGTAGTCGATTTCCATGTTCTCCTCTTCCACTTGGAGAATCGCTGGTTATCCAGGGGACAGGATTTCATTATGTGTTCGAATTAAGGAAAACAAATCATAGTGTTTATGGAAGGGAGAGAAACGCTAGATACCAAACTTTCAGGTGACGGTGTCACACAAAGAGGCCATACATTTATTATAAAGCTGGGTTACACATTATTTTGGGAAATCAATCAACTGAACCTATCTTAATAAAGGAATGTGTTGAATATTCTCACAGATCAATGCTCCCTTCGCAAAGCAAGTTTTGCTCACACGAAGTTCAGGGTAATGAGGTATCCATATTCTCCAAACTGTCAACGCCACTTGAAGAGAACAAAGAACAGTGTCCATTTGCTGATGATATAATGTGCATATACGTTCCAAGGAAGACGTCATCATGAGACGTTTTCAAAGTCTGGAATACTGTGAGAAGAATGGGTGATGATACGTTTTCAGTGGGCGAAGGAGTCGTCAAAGATAAATATATATCAAGTTTATTGGCTTGCGAGAAGGTAGCACGCTGAAAGAAGACTTTCAGGATTGTGGCCTCAGAACTTTCAGACAAAAAGCTGATGTTGAATACCCAGTTTACTATTACAGGGCTCTCACATTCCTACTCCCAATGTATTGCTAGTGACGACTGGTATTTTTAAAATGTGCTCTTGTTGTGAGCTTATCAAGAAGATGCAACTTGAACCACACACAGATAGTTTTATTTGTAAAGTATTGCATATCATACGTTTGATCTTATTTAAAGGTTGAAAATCCAATGTATAGCTAATGCTAAATCAAACTATTTGAACAATAAATATGTCAATTATGCATATACATATGTTCTTTCAAAACAGTCCTTTTCTCGAATTTAGTATTTAAAAATGGAGGGGTAATCACGTGTCGTTCTCTGGCTCAAGTGGTAACAATGCCAAAAGGTTAAATACCGCTGTTCTAAACAATACATAATTACTGATTAAAATATAACATGCTGAACTGGTTTAGCATGTCGTGAATCCGATTCTTTCTTGTCCAAATATGTCATTTGTGAATAATTTATTAATAATATCCAATGTATAATAACATCGCCATTTCACAATTGTGAGAATAGCTTATATGAATTATTGGGCAGGAACTGATTAAGCAGATATATGTTTTGATGATTTCGAACAAAAGAAGGACAATCGAACTAGCATACGTGTCGTAGTGTAAACTATATAGTTTTGCATGTTCGAAAATTAATTTGAATTCCGTCCTGAGAAAACTTGCTTTGAGGAAGCCTATTTAGTATGAGCCATCCTCACGAGGCAGGGGCCGCTGCTGATTATATCAGTCTCAGTACCCCTGGCGGATAGCTATGCAAATCTCTGAAAATAAGCTCCGCTAACAATATTGCTTGCCGGCAAGTTCCGTTGGTTTGGGAAGTAGATGAAGTTAGGTATTTGAAAACGCAATACCGCTAAGCGGTTAGTGATAGTGGTCGAATGGGTAATTATACTGCTATTCTTGGAACTCGAGACCTTTGTCATGAAACTGATGCACGAGTCGGTGGAGTGTCTGCCCTATTCTCACGGGAGGTTCGGCGAAGTCAATCATGAATTTGATTCAACTAACTTCCGTACAATGCGAAGGAGATCTAACAGGGACAGAGTACGTAGTCACCACCGCTGGCTTGCGAAGATGGTATGATCACAAAACATGTAAAACACGACAGCTGTGGAACATCAGTATACCAACATCCATTTCCGCATACGCGGAGATATAGCGTGCGTTCATCTTTGAGTTCGTTGTGAGCTTATTGGTGATAAACCCGTTGCATCTGATGTATGAGCTTCTTCGTTGTTCATGAATATTCTCAAAACGATTCACTGCGAATGAATACACACGATAAAGCGATGATGCCTTGTAGTCCCACCACCCCACGTTGTCACAGGCATGTGCGTGGGCAGCCTCTGCCATTCCTATTGGATGACTGAGTATAAACTCCGCATCGACGATGCAACAACACCACGCGTCGCGAAATCAGATTCGACAACGTAGGTATCAATTTACGAGTTGGGCTGCTATAAAAGACGGAGCGGCAGACGACAGTCACACATCGACCCAACAGAAGACGAGTCCACTACTACAAGATCTTCTGCGTGTGTCAGCAACAACTGATTCAGGTGAGACGATTGCGAATTTGCTGAGTGAAATAAGTGCTCGTTCATAGTAACGTTTAATTGCTGTTCGGTTTATAAGTATTGTATTAACTGTATTGCTTTAAAGTTAAAATAGTATATAATACATAACATAATGAACTGAAATTGACGATCAGCAGTGCAACTCTGTTGTTACTTAATATCAACCAAACCCCGACAATACACTGTTGTAGTCGTTGACATTGTAAATGCGTACACTGCACATTGCATTTGTTAAACTTTAACGACAATTTATTACGATTATAATTTATTACAGCGAAACTGTTCCGATGATATGTTTGCCTGAGTAGATGTACGACATTAAAACATCATGGTTGGCACTTCGGTTTGTAATGTTTATCATTGTTTCTTCGGTAGAGAGACGATGGCACTGCTACAATGTGGACTAGGTCTTCTTTTTCTGGCCGTGATCGTTGCTGGGAGTAAGTAATAATAATACAATGTTTTGTATATCTTAATATTACCTCTGGTATTGATGGGATCTATTAAAAATAAAAATTATTATGCATTGGCAAATCATGTACAAATATTATATAACAAGAAAATCATATTCTTGTAATAAATATATATATATCCACCAGACACATAATGGTAGTTTAAAAATGCACATGCATGCACACACATGCTTACCCTAAAATACAACTTATGTGTATTTCTTATGCTTCTTAAAATATTTACGTACATTGTGCTAAATATTGAGGAATATCACGCGTGTGTTCTTGTAGACATCAATTGCAAGAATCGTCCCAACGGCTGGCTTGGTATAGCCGCTGAAGGTTTTGACGTCGACGTAGAGCCGTTTGCATCGATGGATGACCCAAATTGCTGTTCTGTAGGAGGGGCAGGTCCTGTCGACCTTCAAAGTATGTTTTAATGCTTGACATCTTATACTAATGTAACACGTATAAATAGTTTGTTAATGTAATGTATTAAACGGCCAATCATCGCTGTGGGGTGGAAGACAACTGGATAATGCAATCAGGATAATCCATGGTTGCATCGATGGTTGGCGATTATGTTGATTGATGTAACCTGGTAACTCATGAAGTCGACATTCAATGTGTGCTGTGTCGCCTCATGTTTTAATTCCAAGAAATACACACGATTTTATGTATCAAAATATGTGGTGGTTTAGACAAATCAGATGGTGACGATCTATACGCATTCGCAGTAAAAAAAAGGAAACAAATAATATTTATAAATACACGTTTTATACACTAGCACTGTTTCAAATGAACCGATAAATCATCAATGTCAATTAGTTGCAATTTCAAAAACGTTTACGTGACCATTCCTCACATTTAGGTGGAAGGCATGTGAATTCAGCCAAAATAAGATGTTGACACACAATGTTCAATGTATTTGCATTGTCTCACCTCAATGTAGAGGCGTGCCATCTATGCTACAACCTGACAAAGAGCACTCCCGGCTTCGCGGCTGACCCAGACAATTGCGCCAAGTTCTACATGTGTGAGCCGAACGGCGAGGGAGGTTTCAATACATTCCCCATGGATTGCCCCGTGTGCTCATTCTGGGACCAGGCATTGCTGACGTGTGTCCAAGTCTGGTTTGATTCCAAGTACTGCGTTAAAACAGGACACGAGACCGTTTCCCAGGACTACACCACACCAAGTACGTTGCACTCCGTTTAATGTTTTAATAGTGTCAACGCATCAATACCGCCACCACCATCGTCACTATTATTATTATTATCACCATCATCACCATCATCATCATCACCGTCGTCATCGCTTGTTTTCGGCATAGTGCTATGTTACCTTTTCATTGGATTCATATGATCATACACGAGAACGTCTTAAAACTGCGAGCATGATATATATATAATATGCATCATAGTTTTGTGTATGAGTTTTACTGTTGCCTGTGTATTTCGAAAGATACACCATAATCCGTTGGTCCCTGCAAAATGACACCAACGGCAGGGGCAGTAAAGGACCACACACAGGAAGGAAAGTAAAAGCCGCAGTGAGTTAATTCATTTGTGAGATATATCGTTCTGAAAAAGCCACTCCTACATAAAAAAAAGTTAGAGCTGTTTATACCTCAATATCATACGTAATAAGTCATGTTTCTAATAAGACATGTTTCCTTTGTACACCATCCATGTTGCTCCTTTTGTTGCCCCAACAAATATTACTATTATAAGTGGTCCACATACCCACCATCATATACTTCCAATCACCCACTCAACCACACCCCCACACGCGTACATATTTTGTGTGGTTACATATAATATATATACATACACACACACTTATATATATATATATATATACGATTAAATTGCGATTAAATGCTTATTATTATGAATCAATTTGATATGTTGTTCTGCTGTTGAAAACATGTCTGGTTTGATTTAAAATGTGTTTAACAGTCGAAGACCCTCTGATGTTCTGCATCAACTTCGAGGACGACGACTTGGTCTCGAACACCTCAGGACACTACCGCCCGTTTGTGTTCAATGACGGCGTCACCGTCGTCGCTTCGCCAGATTGTCCCGAAGGCAAGAGATGCGGCTACTTCAACGAAAGCGTCCTCGAACTGCCGTTCTTCTCCAACAACTACGGTCACTGGTCTAGTCTGAGAATCACATTGGAATACAAGATGATTTCGTTCAGTGGTGACATTGATCAGGGCATCGTCAGCAACGACTGCTTCCCAAACGCCACTGTGCCGTACGCTCTAGGAAACTCGCTCTACATTTCTGGGAATGCCGGGAATATCAAGGCCGGGCTCAAGGACTCAGTGGGTGGTGTTCCTGGTTCTACGGACGTGCAAGTGGTGAGTAACACGTATTAGATTGTGTCGTCTCTAACAATACACTCTTTGTCATCGCCGCTCAGTTATGATTGCGTATGTATATATGCATGTATGTATGTATGTATGTATGTATGTATGTATGTATGTATGTATGTATGTACATACTACGTAATTAATTTCGTACATATATAACAGGTCTGCTGTGTTTCGTTACTAATTATCTGATGATCCTGCTACCCAGAGCGCAACAAATCAACGATTAAAAAGGCTTTCAATAGCAATGGTAATGGAAATGTATAGAACTTTATTTGACGTATCGCAATGCATAGCATTAACACACCCGGACAGGGTGCTAATCCACTGGAACATCACCCGTCACGGCTCAAATAGCAAACAGGCATTGTAATGAATACGAGCTCATGAGTGCCTGTTTGAACATTTGTACAATTTTATTTTAGACATCCCCTGGACTTGACATTTGGGCCCACGCTGAGATGAACTGGGTTGGATCGACATTGCTGGTGATGTGCGGAACAAAAAACGGTCCGGATACTGATGCCTTTGGAGGTACGAAACCATCTGAAAGTTAGCTCTGTTATATATATATATATATATATATATATTTATATATGCGTTATATGATTGTGGGAGACAAAAGAAACAACCATACATATATGCACCCATACATACATCCATCCTTACATACATACATGCATACGTACATACATACATACATAATTATCTTGTTTCCCTGTCAGCCACTGGTGAGACTAGCCTCGATTCCGGTCCTCGACAACTGTTATATATTTGTTTTTTGTTTGTTTTATTTTACTTTGTTCTCTCATAAAGTGGTGTGATATTATATTATGGTCTGTTTTGTTAGTTGTCTTGTTAATATGGACATGACAATTGATGCCTTTAGTAAGACATGGTGCCACGATCATATTGCCAAGATATTATTCACTAATACGAATCTCTTCTGCGAAATGTATGCACATATTTATTAAGTCGTCAAGCATTATCCTACCTAAATTGTCATTTATAGAACAACACATTCATACAATGCTTTGACGGAATTCGACTGCTTTTTGTATCTCCTGTATAGTGTATTATGTCGCTAATCCTGGTAACACGGTTGATATATAATCTGTTTCATTGTCATAGGTCCAATTAGAGAGAGTCATTGCCCTCTTGTGATCGGTGCTTTCATCAAGGAACGCGGTGACAGCTTCTTCCAAGGCTACATGGACAACGTAAGTAGTACCTTTTCATAATAATCTGTCTAAATTAGGCGAATATTGCTCATCTAGTATTACTGTCGACATTATAAAAGAAATACCATCTTAGTTTGCTGCATTGAACTTAACATTCATATGTACACCCACACGGGCGTTAGCTCGATTATTTATATTTAGTGTATGTTCGAGGAAACATGATTGATTTTATTTCGAGAACAGTGAGTAATATCCGTACAAATAGTTGATTATGACATCATTGGATAAGTTTAATGCCAATATATAATAATCGTGTGAATATACGCTAAATGATTGATAGAAGACCATGTTTGCTGTTTCCTATGTTGATTTTGTTGGCGATTGACTTCATAACGAAATATGTTGTTCAATATTATTGTTTATATTTAAATAATATACCTTAGTAGTTTTAATAAAACAATGTTTTGGTAGTCGTATTATTATTATTATTAGTTGTAGAAATAGTAGTAGTAGTAGTAGTAGTAGTAGTAGTAGCAGTAGTAGTAGTAGCAGTAGTAGTAGTAGTACTAGTAGTAGTAGTAGTAGTAGTAGTTGTAGTATTAGTAATAGTTGTAGTAGTAGTTGTAGTAGGAGTAGTAGTAGTAGTTGTTGTAGTAGTAGTAATAGTTGTAGTAGTAGTAGTAGTAGTAGGAGTAGTAGTAGTAGTTGTTGTAGTAGTAGTAATAGTTGTAGTAGTAGTAGTAGTAGGAGTAGTAGTAGTAGTTGTTGTAGTAGTAGTAATAGCAGTAGTATTAGTAGCAGTCGTAGAAGCGGCAGCAGCAGCAATAACAACAAGAACAATTTCACCAGCAGAAGCTATGTTCGTATTTTGTGTTGTTATGTATTTTAGTAACACCTGTACTACCAACTGGCTGTGTAATGTCACTGGTACAGGTAGCGAGGGTTTATGAAAACGTATGGTTTTCCTTTTAGATCTGCTTCTACAAGTGGTAGGATGCCTGCATCATTGGCCTATTGGTGACGACTTCTCTGCCATCGATTTACTTTCTATTTTCTAGACGTTCGTGTCTGCGTCTTTCTATTCTAACAGCAACAATCGCCGTACCACAGCGTATCTTTCGATTGTGACAACAACAAAATAAACACCTGTGTTGTTGTGCGTCTGAATTTTGTATATCTTTATTTTTCATCGCAATAAAATCCTTTCTCTGGAATATTGTTCTTGTCTGCTTTCTGATGAAAACAATCTTGCTTACAAAACAATACAAGAACGTGTATGGTATATTACGTTTACGATTAGTGAGTATTTATTTAATCTCATAAACTGCACTAATAAGATTATTCCATAATATTGGGAAATGAGACTAAACGCATCCGTAAGAGGTTAACAGAAAGTTAAGCGAAGAATATTTCACAAATGCACAACCGTGTGAGCGAACTCAGTTGATCACTAGATATTGGAAATATGCTTATTATATTTATAATCCGCCCTTGATTCACATAATTATAGCTAAACGTATGTATATCAACATTTCCTAGAATACGAAAAAGTTGTCCACGATCCATCTATTTCAAATTGTGAGTACGTCGGAATTGTTTGGAGTTTTGTTGATAACCGGATATTCAGAGTGGGGGACTTAGCCACCCAATACTTTTGTTAGTTTTGTTCATGCTTTTGGTGAGAGTCAATAGTGGTGCAGTCGGGGTATCCAAACACATCTGCAATAACACTTCTTCCCGTCATCTCAGATGAAACGTACCAGCTGCAATTGCATCATCTCGTGGCTGTTGTAAAATGTATTACTCTCCCACTCAAAACACCACAACAAATCTTCATCACTGCTCCGATGAACGGCGAAAAATACCCAACACTACCCACCTAGAGCCGTGACAAATCCCCAGTAACTACCCATTGAATCGTGAAAAATCTCCTACACTATCACTCCCCCTCTTCAGATGTCATGTCCGACTGCAGCGAAGAGTTTTGATTGCAGACGGAGCTCAGCCCACTCCCTCCAATATCCACCGCGTTCCGTTGAGCAGGCCTATTATGGTGAATATATTGTCATAGCACATATTTCATAGCACAAATAACCATTGTATGGTATAAGCTACACAAGCAAATGTAATATATTCCGTAATGTCGTTACACAAGGGAATATGAGTACGGGATCACAAAGAATGAAATAATACATGTTGATATGACGCGCGGTGGCGAAGTAATTAGAACTTTGGATGTTTAATCGATATAATACTGGTTCAAGATCTACTGCTACCGTTCCGAAGCTTAGATCACCCGACGGTGCTGCAGTAATAGCAGCGTGGCAGAATACTTCCAAGACACGAATTGTTTTCTTATGAACATATCTCCATGGGATGAAGTGTAACACGCATTGAGACGTCCTAGTTCTGGATATCGCGCTATGAACATTATTAGCTTTATTTTGGGAACTGAAATTGGTGACGATACACCACCATCCCAAAACGTGATGGCTCATTACATTGATGCACATAAATAATAAATATGGTGTCACAAGCAAAAGAACGGTCGTACCCACGCACCGATATACCTCCTGAACCACGGTACAACGTAATGACATCTAGCACCTCTTCCGTGATTTACAACTCTTCAACCAATTGACACGTGTGCCAAAAATAGTATCAGGATGGACGCCCTTCCTTCTCGTAATGCATGCGACATAAGACCAAATTAATATATGTATGTATCAGCACGTTTCCCACACTTTGCATTATAATACACAACTTAGGCATCAATGAATGTCACCTACGTTAAGCGCTGATGTTTCATGGATTTCCAATAACAGTGTGCAGGCTATGTATCAGCTTCATTGGTGCCTACATCAAGAATTCTGTTTAAAAATTTAGAATCATCGTTATATATCATGACCATATTTTCATTTTTGTGGCGAATAAATAATTATTACAAAAATATATATATATATTTACAAACAGTGCATCATAGTATACAAAATGATTTGGTTTATATTACTTCGTGAAAACATGAACAAAAAAAGTGTAAAGAAAATCAATGGTTTGCATAGTGTCAGGATTGAACCGGCGTCGCCCGATTGCAAAACGAATGACAAGAAACCACCGCGCCTACCAACTGAGCTAGCGGCACCAGTGGAAATTCACTGACTGATTTAAGTTCTTATGATAAATTGTACAACTCCTTGATATATCGATATTCTAATGATATTATGATAATATACACGTTACTTTCTGCAGTTGGATACAATATATGTTTGCTATGTATGTTTATTGATGTAGATTATGTCCCGTTGGTTGCATTCGATATAATTGTTCGGAAAACGAGCCCAAGCTCGGCGAATCCTATTCGACTTGTAGTTGTAGGCGCATTCGCATTGATTGTTTTGAATAAAATTCGATTCATGTGGAACCGTAAGATAACTGCTTGTTCCTCTATGATGACTAGTGTTTGTATTACATCGGAATATTGCACAATAACTCATTCTGACGCTCGTTTCGACCCAAAAGCAAAACTTGTAAAAATGCTCTGAATGAATGGAAAGGGTCGCGCGATAATGTAGTGGTTAGCACATCCGCCTGACATGCCGGCGTCCCGAGTTCAATACCCGGACACGGCAGGTATGGAATATTTGGTGTAAGAACCTGACTCTCAACATTGGGGATTGTGTATCCCTCGTGACTCGGAGATCATGTTAATATCGGTCCCGTCTCAATATGCGACGTAAAAGAACCACTGAGGACGAAAAGAACCCTGGCAGTGACCACTCTCAGTGCCAGCATACAATATGGGACGTAAAAGAACCACTGAGGACGACAAGAACCATAGCAGTGACCACCCTCAGTGCCAGCATACAGAAACGTCGGCTTGGCGATAATGTTCTGAAAAAGGCTGAATAGTTGAATGAGACCTCATAAGATCATAACATAAAATCACAAAATATACCGACTAGTCAGTTAATAGAACGTCGCCGAGTGCTGGAAACAACTAGAACTAGAACAAGGGTCGGCCTGATGCGAGTGTGTGTCATAAGCGACGTCACGATACAACGTGATCGCCTAGCTCATTAAAATGTTATTTTCCGCGGGAATCGCTTCACAGACGGGTTTAAAATCGATTTTATGCTACAGATGTATTTTTCTGTATTTTTGTAATATGGTCAAATGTAACACACAATGTTAAACTTTGTGTACACATGGAAAAAGGATTTTAGCTAATGCCTTATTTTTATTTCCTTTAATAACAGTACATAGCACTGTCATGTATTAAGTGTTCACGGCCGTTTGCCAAACAATTACTTGATGGCCATTTGCCAAACTACCGTCTCTTGGCTATTCGCCATTAATAACAATACTTAGCGTTGTCATGTATTAAGTGTTCATGGCCGTTTGACAAACAATTACTTGATGGCCATTTGCCAAACTACTGTCTCGTGGCCGTTCGCCATTAATAAGAAATACTTATTATGGCCATTTGCCAAGTATTTAGTGTTCACGGCCGTTCGCCACAAATAACATATCATGGCCGTTTGCCAAATTAACGTCTATTGGCCGTTCACCATAAAAAATATTCCAATAATAATGATAATAGTTATAACTTAAGTAAAAATACTAATAAAAAATAATAATAATTACCGCTATGCTTTACTGGAGGCATGTGAAATAATTTGATTACCACCGTGCGTTACTGGAGGCATGTGAAATAATATGATTACTGCCATGCGTACTGGAGGCGTGAGAAATAATACGATTACCGCCATGCGTTACTGGAGGCATGTGAAATAATATGATTACCGCCATGCGTACTGGAGGCATGTGAAATAATATGATTACCGCCATGCATTACTGGAGGCATGTGAAATAATATGATTACCGCCATGCGTTACTGGAGGCATGTGAAATAATATGATTACCGCCATACGTTACTGGAGGCATGTGAAACAATATGATTACCGCCATGCGTTACTGGAGACATGTGAAATAATAGGATTACCGCCAAGCTTTGCTGGAGGCATGTGAAATAATAGGAATACCGCCATGCGTTACTGGAGGCGTGTGTAATAATATGATTACTGTCATGCGTCACTGGAGCCATGTGTAATAATATGATTACTGTCATGCGTTACTGGAGGCATGTGTAATAATATGATTACTGTCATGCGTTACTGGAGGCATGTGAAATAATATGATTCCCGTCATGTGTTGCTGGAGGCATGTAAAATAATATAATTACCGCTAAGCTTTGCTAGAGGCACGTGAAGTAATATTATTACCGTCGTCCGTCACTGGAGGCATGTGAAATAATATGATTAAAGATAAAGAATGCTTTTATTTATCATACATTATGCATTGTTTACTATAAGGTTATATATTTATATTATTTTTTGATATGGATCTATTGTATGAATTATTTGAAATATCTGGATCAAATAAAAACATTGTTCTTCTTCTTCTTCTTTATTGATCCTCGCACAGAACTGATGTTTCTGTCTGTGCAGCACATACAATTACAAATATAAACAAAAACATGCAAGAATAAAATATCACATTGTAAAGATAGTACAGATATCAACATCAACAACACCCACATATGCCAACACACACATTTCTTACTGCCATGCATTTAGTTGCGTCATGGTCAAGTTTCTGGGTTTTCAGACATGCTTAATATGCGTGACAAATGTTACCAGTACAACATTGTTGATTATCGTGCATGACGATTAGAGTGATTTTCTCTGTAGTTCGAATACTGTCCTGTTGTGCATTTAGTATTGTAGCATTTCTCCTGAAATTCATCCTTGAGTCATCCAACATCCGAGTCAGAGGCAGGATATGTTATACTCGACAATATACACTTGGACATGTTTGAGTGCTTGGCAGGGACATTGGCAGATCGCTGCTGCGACAACGAGAACTCATCTGTCTAAGCCAGTGAATGCTCGACACAGGAGCCATGACAGTACACTCAGACTCCAGGTAGTGGTGGACAGTTAGTCGAATGCAGGGATACATATGGCATTTGTTGGAGCAGGATATAGAACAGAGTATGGCAATATTTGAGAAGTTGCAGCACAGGACACATGCTTTTGTACCAGCAATCCATCCTGCTGCACTTATGGCAGTTGCAAGTGGTTTCAGTCCTGCAATAGGCACTTGACTGGAGTTGGGGCAGTATCAATGCGATGCCTTAACCAAGGGTACATACACCATATTTTATGTTACAGGTAGATGACTTTAGTATACAACGCAGGACCTATGATCAGACATTCGATAACAGTATAGGTAATAGTGATTTTAATTAATATGATCGTTTCTCATGTCATAGTAATAGATGAGCTTTTATCAAAAGTAATAGTAATAGATCTGAAAGTAATCTATAATAGTTTAATTACCCCTTTTATTACACCTATTGCTGCAAATGTCCAACACATGGGTATGTTTGCACGCTATGAAATATAGAACTGTCCACAAAGAAGCTTGTTATGGAGTAAACATAGCGCAAGTTATAAGACACCAATTTGGCCCATTTTGTGTGACTACACAATTTATTTTATATATATATATATATATATATTGCACATAGTGGTTTATGTCAGCTGTGGTGTGGTCAGAGATGAGGAAGTCTGCCTCTTATAAAGTAGATGTGTCCATGAACAATGATGCAAGAAGCACAATGTGAATGTGGTGCTGGGCAGGACCCTACAGCTCACTGCAAGCATGTTACAGCAGTTCTGTTCGGCCTGACACGCTACTGTCAGACAGGAACTATCTTGACGGAAGTGATGTTTACACAGGTAAGACGTTTAAAAAACACACTCATTTTATGCATTCAATGTACTATGTACAAATATTGGGGCAATTGTCATTGCAACAAAATGGCAGTTAGTTTATCCCAATTTTGCACAAATAAGCTGGGTAGTTTAAAGACTATGATACGCGCTTGTCAACATATCAGCAACAATAAATAAATTAAAGGGTTAACATGCATACAATTCATAGATATTTAGCTGAATGTACACTTTCACTTGACCTACCTACTTGACCTACAGGACCTCCAGACGTTCCAAAGGAACTCCTATCAAGTCCAGCAGATTACATGCAATTCGAAGGAAGGACAATGCGGACATTATATATGATCCTCGACCAGAGAACAACGCCTCTACTCCAGACAGGTACCGCAGTGTATGCCTGAACTATATGGGTCAAGTAAGTGTAATGCATCTCTCATTGCAAATATAGTAACATTATTTCATTCTACAATAGTTGCAATGAGACGTTTAAATTTCATCATACCGTAACTATCGTCGGTCATTTTACAATGTGATAAGTGGAATGAATTGCATGTATTTCTACGCTCTGCCTTTTACAGTTTCTTGAACAAAGGTGTTGTCCCTGGATTATGGAGGAAACTAAATTCAATGGATGGGTTATTTTATTAAATAACTTCAATACGAAAATAAGGTTATTGGCAAATCCATGGGGTAATGTTCATGTGGGAGACAAGGAAAATTTGAGACTGGCGGCTAAATATGGGAGGGATGAGATTAGGTTGACAATTGTGGAGGTAGTATTCCCATCATCTAGATTGGAAGGTACGAATCCATTTTCTTGAAACGGAGGCACTATTTCAATGATATGGGTCCGTGACAAGGGTATGACTTTAAACTTCATTTCAGCCATATGCCACTCCCCCGAGTGGATGATAGGTGTGATCACCCCTCCCCAGCGAAACGACATGTTTTTTTGTTGGTAATGTGTTGATTAGCTTGGTTTATTTTTAAATGAGTTCCTTTACTGTGATGTACTCAGCATGTTAAGTATAGCTCTTAAAGGGAGCACTTTGTTTTAAAATAATTTTTTAAAACATTTTTCTCCAAAATAAATAAAATTATTAAAATAATAAATAAACACATCTGCGGTTACACATGCACATAGGTGATACCACTCGCCCACAATGTATGTAATTTATATAGATCGATAGATCGCAACCCTAGTTGTAGTGTGTCCTTCAGCAATACGTTTCGATGACTAAACAATAAAACATTACTGTTTGCCCCAATGACAATGGTTTATTTGAGTGCAATGATTCACGTAGATTGACAGACCACATAACAAGTCTAAACTTATAATAGTCTCGATAATTCTGGAACGTCGCCCACAACTCGGCCCGAGCCAGCGAACACGGGGATGGGGCGGCAGCTCGGCCTGTCCGCGATCGCGGTTAGTCCCGAGCGCCTACGGGTTGCTTCACTTTCATATTTTTTGACATTGTTTAATCACATAACTATATGGTAGTAGACGCAGGTAAGCACCACGTTCTTAATATAAATTGAAAGTTACTATTATATTCCAACAAAGTAGGGGATATTTAAATATTTGCAAGTTGGTACATTTCGTTACGGGGCAGCTCGAGCTTAGCTTAGGTTAACGAGTGCTTACTTGAGTAGACTTTTTTGTGTAAACGTATTTGAACAGACTTGTGTACAAACTTATTTTACGAAACGGCATTCTAGTGAATTATTTGACAACAATCTTGCGCAATGACGGTGAAAATGGATAATCGAAAGTCAGAATTTATTCAGGCAATATTATCGTTCCATATAAAAGAACCACTGAGGACGACCTGGTAGTGTTCACCCTCTGTGTCAACAAAATACAAAACAAACCACTATGGGATGGGAGACTCCACACTATATATAAGTATATTACCTTTAATAATATTCACTTAAAAACAGCCTCCCAATGTATGATATAGACTGACCTCTGGTGGGACAGTTACCTGTTGTGGGACAGGGGGCAGTTACTTGTAGTAGGAAAGGGGGAGTTATCTCTGGTCGAACAATTATCTGCGGTGGGACTGGGGACAATCACCTGTAGTGGGAGATGGGGTAGTTACTTGTGGTACACATCGAGAGCTACCCGTAGTGGTACAGAGGAGAGATACCTGTAATGGGAGAGTTACCTTTTTGTAGGACAGTTGGCGCGAAGCCATAGCTGCGCACCTGATTGCTTCAGTCTTGGTATCAGAATCGTTAAACATAGCAATTGCCTCGTTATGGGTAAGTGACGAATGGTAAACGAATGTTCCCGATTAGTCCGCTTGTTTGTCGATGAGGATATTTTCAAAACGTTCATTCACTTTCAACATGATACTTTGATCAGAGTAGTTATTATTATCGTCTAGAGTTCCTCCAACAGCAAGGAACTGTACTTTGTACAAGCTCAACACTACTGCCGCCAGCGTGGGAATGTTCTTTTTGATGAATTCGTTCTCAAGGAATATCGACAGTTTTCGGAAGGCTTCATCGTGTTTCATTCGACGAGTTTTTGTACTTCCTCCTTCGTTTCTTGCCTTACGGAATCGCGCCACATGCGTTATGGTACCTCGCCCCCTTGCAATGAGGTATTCGCCTATTCCGAGGATCCTACTTCACATTTTCTATTTGGTGCAGGCGTTCATCCTTCTTGGACTTATTCCTCCTCTTCTTCCCACAGAATAGGCACTCCTGTCCAATACTGCCTCTTCTGTAAGACGTTGGTGGAATTATCGAATTTGAGCTGGTTGATTTGCTGGCTGGTGATTTACTGGAAGGTGCAGGCTGTGTCTTAACAGTGCAGAACCGACTGAAAATTTAGTGTGATAAAAGGTGTCACCCTGTTCCGTATTCGTGCTAATTTATTACGTTGCGCTACAGAACTGATCGTTCTGAAGTGTCAGTCGACATCTCGCAGCATTCTTGACTGTTTTCCAGCTTCCAGGTTTTGCAGATTTCAATCCGGGTTTCTCTTCATCTGTAAATGATGGAACTCGGGGTACATGTTTCCATTATCTGTTATTAAAAAGATACATTAGTTGAAGGGAAGCGCCATGTTGACATTTAACTGTTCGATACTTTCTTCAATCACGTTATGGACGTTCAATGTACTGCGTGATGTGATCGGATAAAATCGGTCTTAAAATGTCGGTTACATATTCGTTGTTATTTTTAGACATTTCTACTCTCAGTAAGCATGAAATACGTGTGTTACCATAATACGTTAACCTTTCTGGAATTAATGTTAGATTAGTGGAACATGCATAACAGATCAAACTAATCAATGCGAATAAATGTTGACATTATATTAATTTGCGACAGCCTTTGTACAAACACATTAACTAGTTATATAATGATTGGTTCTAGGTGTATAACTAAACTGTTATCACTAATGTTGAGCGCTATAATAGAATAAACTAGTTCGCAAATTTTTTGAAACAGAGCAGATACAATTACATCTAACATAAAGTTTTACACAATAAACTGTATAATAAGATTACTTTTTAGTTGTCATTAACTTTACGCACTAGGGCCTACAATTTATAAATTTGAATGAATTTACTGAACCATATTAACTGGACATGTACGTGTAACTCGGGCAGTTACCAGTACATGTCACTTGTACACATTTTGAATGCTGAACCACTCCAATCAATCACTAATGGCGGCGCATCAATGTATCGAATAATTAAATATTTCAATATAATACTAGATCTGAAACAGTGACACTGGTACTATGTACACCATCTGCAAAGGTACTTCGGCATTACAAGGCGGGGAGCCTATCTACAGAGGACACATAGTTAGTCTCCTACCTTCCACATAGCACATATTGGAGACTTATGTTTATTCATGTGGACTTGTTTTTAAAACAAAATACTTAATGCAGGAGAGGGCCGCTCAACAGGGTGGGATATTCAGTCAAATGTGTATATATATATATATATAATATATATATACATATATATAATATATACATATATATATAATATATATTATATTATATATATATATATATATATATATATATTGCCTTATACATTTTCCTTATATAACCTATTGCGGCACTACATAGTTGCATGGAAACCTAACCCAGTAGCGGGACAATAAGTTTGCCCCCGAGCCAATTACCCAATATCTTTGTGTAACATGTAGATACGCTGGAATATTGTTGCGTATACTTTTAAGGTTGATCACATTCTACCACTAGCTTGCGGCAGCGTGAAGTGGATGATACGTCTCAATGTCCAGATTGACCAGACGGTTAAACCTAAACAAAACAGGGCGATATTACATCACCCTAACGAATAAAAAAATCTGAATGGTATGTAGTCATCTATCATAATCAGCTTACAAAATACGTACACCTACAAACAAACGATATTTGCGTAGCGACTCGATATGCATTTTGCCGCATATAAATTGGCGCCATCTACCGGACTACGAAATCCGCTAGGTATTTGGGCGAATAAATACAGTTTCGACAATCTTTGGGTTTGCTGTCGGGGGATTCCACCACTTAAAGTTGCTGGTATTGGTTATTCCGTACTCGGGGAACACCAGGGACACTTTTGAAACAGTTTTTAGTCTTGGCGCCGTTCACATAAACAAATGTACTGTTTGGCACACTGCGAGGACAGCTGTCAAAGGGGTTCCACCACTTAAAGTTACTGGCATTGGTTATTCCGTACTCAGGGAACACCAAGGAAACTTTTGAAATTGTGTTCAGCCTTGATGCTATTCACATAAATAAAGGTACTTGTGTGCCCACTTCAGGTGGTGATTTAGGTGGCGTTCCATCACCCAAGACC
>CM034532.1:73312669-73483179 GCA_020002185.1 Paraescarpia echinospica
ACAAGGTCACCGTAAAATGATGAATATTATATTTTTTGCAATACCGCGAAAGTCATCAAGTTATAATGACCCTGCAACAACTTCATTTATATGTACGTGTCATATAATGTGGGAAAGAACCATTTCTCCCTGTCAAAATGTTATACGACAGGTAGCTGTCAGTTGATGGAGGAAGTGTGGAGCGACGATCAAACAGATTCACCGTCAAATGATAAATGTTCGAAATTGTGTCATCCCGAAAACGTCAAATGGTTTCGTAAATCTACGCTACCTATATGTTCATGACAATATCGTATACCGTGGGAATGCCAACTGTTTCCCTATAAATATATATATATATATATAATGGTGACTTCTTATGTCATATACACACACACACACACACACACACACACACACACACACACACACACACACACACACACACGCAAACACATGATGTCCTGTTATGCAATAATACATCAGCCATTTTATGCTTAAATTAACATTAGTTGTTATTGCGCAATTCCATGTGTGCATATGTCTTCTTGTCTCACTTAGCAATATTTCAATATAACCAATGAAAATGGTTGTATACATTTAACCCACTTATTACTATCAAGTATTCCGAGTATCCATTACGTAAACAGTGCAAAAAATATACACATTTTTTATTGCTTAATTGTAGTTTTTTACTCTTGCGTATTTCAACGTTTTTCAACTTTAATTGGTACATTCGGATTGCGGTTTCACAACTTAAAAACTTGTTTTATTACTACTTTGTGTGAACTTTCTCAACATCCATGGCATTGGATAACACGTGAGCGTCTTATTGAAGACAGAACAGTCCTTAACATGACTTATATTGCTGGAAAGTAACATTATTGTGGTTTATCGTGGAATGTGTTTGGGTTAACAACATGATGCTAATGTGTCGCTAGAGATATTAAGTCACGTTTGACGTCACTTACTGTCAATAAACCCGTCACCAAAATACTACCCTGGGTAGGCGAGTAAATATACGCCTGAACGATAACTTCATATTTCAGGTGCAGGATATCATGGTGAATTAATCTTTGCATATTTCTTTGCTAAAATAAGTGCAGATCATTTTAGTTTATTCCTAAACAGTTGTCGCCAATTGTTTTGTGCACAGCGAATTTCGAAAACTGGTTCACGGCACACAATTTAGAAAAAAACAGGAAATATCTAGAATTGAGTAATATCTACTGTTCCAAAATTAATTTTTATAATCACACCTTTTCAAAGTAGGATGAAGTCCGTAAAACGTGACCTCTGAACGCCACTTTTCAAACATGTGATATTGCTGTAAGAAAACAGCTAGCTGTGTACAGTTATTTTAATCTGCATAAATAGGTATCCGGTAACACACTGTGGCTCATTCGAATACTGTCTCGATATTTTTGTGAAGCATTCAGCCTGGATGTAATTATTGCTATAAATGATCCATTCACATAATATATTATCCACTCTCAACTCTCAATAACGGCGTAGAGCTACCAAGTGGTGCAGAAAGAGTGAATCCAAGGTCAAACAAGGTCACCGTCAAATGATGAATTTTCGAATTTGCGCTCTTCCGTAATCGTCTTAATAGTACAATGGTCGCATTTCTACTTTAGTTAATCACAAGATGGCCAAGTCATGCAGTTTTTGAAAAGCTTTTTGTCTCCTCTTCAAACTTTGGTACGATATGATATGGAGGTGTTACCTGATATGTTATGAGTGGGCCTAAGGTCAAACAAGGTCACCGTGAAATGATGAATATTATATTTTTTGCAATACCGCGAAAGTCATCAAGTTATAATGACCCTGCAACAACTTCATTTATATGTACGTGTCATATAATGTGGGAAAGAACCATTTCTCCCTGTCAAAATGTTATACGACAGGTAGCTGTCAGTTGATGGAGGAAGTGTGGAGCGACGATCAAACAGATTCACCGTCAAATGATAAATGTTCGAAATTGTGTCATCCCGAAAACGTCAAATGGTTTCGTAAATCTACGCTACCTATATGTTCATGACAATATCGTATACCGTGGGAATGCCAACTGTTTCCCTATAAATATATATATATATATATAATGGTGACTTCTTATGTCATATACACACACACACACACACGCACGCACACACACACACACACACATGCAAACACATGATGTCCTGTTATGCAATAATACATCAGCCATTTTATGCTTAAATTAACATTAGTTGTTATTGCGCAATTCCATGTGTGCATATGTCTTCTTGTCTCACTTAGCAATATTTCAATATAACCAATGAAAATGGTTGTATACATTTAACCCACTTATTACTATCAAGTATTCCGAGTATCCATTACGTAAACAGTGCAAAAAATATACACATTTTTTATTGCTTAATTGTAGTTTTTTACTCTTGCGTATTTCAACGTTTTTCAACTTTAATTGGTACATTCGGATTGCGGTTAAACAACTTAAAAACTTGTTTTATTACTACTTTGTGTGAACTTTCTCAACATCCATGGCATTGGATAACACGTGAGCGTCTTATTGAAGACAGAACAGTCCTTAACATGACTTATATTGCTGGAAAGTAACATTATTGTGGTTTATCGTGGAATGTGTTTGGGTTAACAACATGATACTAATGTGTCGCTAGAGATATTAAGTCACGTTTGACGTCACTTACTGTCAATAAACCCGTCACCAAAATACTACCCTGGGTAGGCGAGTAAATATACGCCTGAACGATAACTTCATATTTCAGGTGCAGGATATCATGGTGAATTAATCTTTGCATATTTCTTTGCTAAAATAAGTGCAGATCATTTTAGTTTATTCCTAAACAGTTGTCGCCAATTGTTTTGTGCACAGCGAATTTCGAAAACTGGTTCACGGCACACAATTTAGAAAAAAACAGGAAATATCTAGAATTGAGTAATATCTACTGTTCCAAAATTAATTTTTATAATCACACCTTTTCAAAGTAGGATGAAGTCCGTAAAACGTGACCTCTGAACGCCACTTTTCAAACATGTGATATTGCTGTAAGAAAACAGCTAGCTGTGTACAGTTATTTTAATCTGCATAAATAGGTATCCGGTAACACACTGTGGCTCATTCGAATACTGTCTCGATATTTTTGTGAAGCATTCAGCCTGGATGTAATTATTGCTATAAATGATCCATTCACATAATATATTATCCACTCTCAACTCTCAATAACGGCGTAGAGCTACCAAGTGGTGCAGAAAGAGTGAATCCAAGGTCAAACAAGGTCACCGTCAAATGATGAATTTTCGAATTTGCGCTCTTCCGTAATCGTCTTAATAGTACAATGGTCGCATTTCTACTTTAGTTAATCACAAGATGGCCAAGTCATGCAGTTTTTGAAAAGCTTTTTGTCTCCTCTTCAAACTTTGGTACGATATGATATGGAGGTGTTACCTGATATGTTATGAGTGGGCCTAAGGTCAAACAAGGTCACCGTAAAATGATGAATATTATATTTTTTGCAATACCGCGAAAGTCATCAAGTTATAATGACCCTGCAACAACTTCATTTATATGTACGTGTCATATAATGTGGGAAAGAACCATTTCTCCCTGTCAAAATGTTATACGACAGGTAGCTGTCAGTTGATGGAGGAAGTGTGGAGCGACGATCAAACAGATTCACCGTCAAATGATAAATGTTCGAAATTGTGTCATCCCGAAAACGTCAAATGGTTTCGTAAATCTACGCTACCTATATGTTCATGACAATATCGTATACCGTGGGAATGCCAACTGTTTCCCTATAAATATATATATATATATATAATGGTGACTTCTTATGTCATATACACACACACACACACACACACACACACACACACACACACACACACACACACACACACACACACACGCAAACACATGATGTCCTGTTATGCAATAATACATCAGCCATTTTATGCTTAAATTAACATTAGTTGTTATTGCGCAATTCCATGTGTGCATATGTCTTCTTGTCTCACTTAGCAATATTTCAATATAACCAATGAAAATGGTTGTATACATTTAACCCACTTATTACTATCAAGTATTCCGAGTATCCATTACGTAAACAGTGCAAAAAATATACACATTTTTTATTGCTTAATTGTAGTTTTTTACTCTTGCGTATTTCAACGTTTTTCAACTTTAATTGGTACATTCGGATTGCGGTTTCACAACTTAAAAACTTGTTTTATTACTACTTTGTGTGAACTTTCTCAACATCCATGGCATTGGATAACACGTGAGCGTCTTATTGAAGACAGAACAGTCCTTAACATGACTTATATTGCTGGAAAGTAACATTATTGTGGTTTATCGTGGAATGTGTTTGGGTTAACAACATGATACTAATGTGTCGCTAGAGATATTAAGTCACGTTTGACGTCACTTACTGTCAATAAACCCGTCACCAAAATACTACCCTGGGTAGGCGAGTAAATATACGCCTGAACGATAACTTCATATTTCAGGTGCAGGATATCATGGTGAATTAATCTTTGCATATTTCTTTGCTAAAATAAGTGCAGATCATTTTAGTTTATTCCTAAACAGTTGTCGCCAATTGTTTTGTGCACAGCGAATTTCGAAAACTGGTTCACGGCACACAATTTAGAAAAAAACAGGAAATATCTAGAATTGAGTAATATCTACTGTTCCAAAATTAATTTTTATAATCACACCTTTTCAAAGTAGGATGAAGTCCGTAAAACGTGACCTCTGAACGCCACTTTTCAAACATGTGATATTGCTGTAAGAAAACAGCTAGCTGTGTACAGTTATTTTAATCTGCATAAATAGGTATCCGGTAACACACTGTGGCTCATTCGAATACTGTCTCGATATTTTTGTGAAGCATTCAGCCTGGATGTAATTATTGCTATAAATGATCCATTCACATAATATATTATCCACTCTCAACTCTCAATAACGGCGTAGAGCTACCAAGTGGTGCAGAAAGAGTGAATCCAAGGTCAAACAAGGTCACCGTCAAATGATGAATTTTCGAATTTGCGCTCTTCCGTAATCGTCTTAATATTACAATGGTCGCATTTCTACTTTAGTTAATTACAAGATGGCCAAGTCATGCAGTTTTTGAAAAGCTTTTTGTCTCCTCTTCAAACTTTGGTACGATATGATATGGAGGTGTTACCTGATATGTTATGAGTGGGCCTAAGGTCAAACAAGGTCACCGTAAAATGATGAATATTATATTTTTTGCAATACCGCGAAAGTCATCAAGTTATAATGACCCTGCAACAACTTCATTTATATGTACGTGTCATATAATGTGGGAAAGAACCATTTCTCCCTGTCAAAATGTTATACGACAGGTAGCTGTCAGTTGATGGAGGAAGTGTGGAGCGACGATCAAACAGATTCACCGTCAAATGATAAATGTTCGAAATTGTGTCATCCCGAAAACGTCAAATGGTTTCGTAAATCTACGCTACCTATATGTTCATGACAATATCGTATACCGTGGGAATGCCAACTGTTTCCCTATAAATATATATATATATATATATAATGGTGACTTCTTATGTCATATACACACACACACACACACACACACACACGCACACACACACACACACACACACACACACGCAAACACATGATGTCCTGTTATGCAATAATACATCAGCCATTTTATGCTTAAATTAACATTAGTTGTTATTGCGCAATTCCATGTGTGCAGATGTCTTCTTGTCTCACTTAGCAATATTTCAATATAACCAACGAAAATGGTTGTATACATTTAACCCACTTATTATTATTAAGTATTCCGTGTGTCCATTATGTAAACAGTGCAATAATTTCCGCACATTTTATTCCCTAAGTGTAGATTTCAACTATTGCGTATTTCAACGTTTTTTAACTTTAATTGGTACATTCGCTTGCGGTTTCAGAAATTAAAACTTGTTTGATTACGACTTTACGTGAACGTTCACAACTTCCATGGCATTGAATAACATGTGAGCGTCTTACTGAAGACAGAATACTCCTTAACATGACGTTTATTGCTGGAAGGTACCATTATTTTGGTTTATTGTGGAAGTTGTTTGGGTTAATAACATGATGCTAATGTGTTGCTAGATATATTGCGTCTCGTTTGACGTCAGTTACTTTCAGTAAACCAGTCACCGGAATGCTACCCTGGCTAGCCAAGTGTATATACGCCTGAATCATATCTTCATATTTCAGGTGAAGAATATCATGGTGAATTAATGTTTGCATATTTCTTTGCTAATACAAGTGCATCATAGTTTATACCTAAAGAGTTGTCGCCAATGGTTTTGTGTACAGCGGTTTTCGAAAATTAGTAATATGCACTGTTCCAAAATATTTTTTATAATCATAGTAGGATGAAGCTAAAAGCCAATTTTCAAACATTTGATATTGCTGTAAGAAAACAGTTAGCTGCGTGCAGTTATTTTAAGCTGCATAAACAAGTAGACGGTGGCTCATTCGAATACCGTTTCGATATTTTTACAGCTGGGCTAACTAAAGCAACATAGAGTGTAGAACAATGTACAAGTTTTGCAAATGTAGCTAGAAGATTCAAACCAGAATTAAACTCCGATGTTCTAATCTCGGCGCTACCGCACGTCTCTACATTGTTTCAACACCAATATACACTGAATCATATTATTCAAAAATAGTTATGTTTAACTGAACAAGTATAGTTAATAATATCACAGTAAAGGATATACAGCGATGAATAAATGCACCGACATTGACTAATTTAAAACAAAGATTTCCTTTGTATCATACTGTACAATATTATGTTATATATTTATGTTCGCCAATATATAATTCGGAATATATAAATACAAGCAGTTCACCAGTCTGTGTGTGTAAAAGGCGGTGTGAAGATTGTTTCGTAGAGAAGGAAATACAATACTTCACCGACATCACGCTGACAAGCAAATAGTTATTTTTATACAAGCGCCTCCACTTCGCCGGTAGAAACTTTTGAAAATTAAAATGCAAAACACTTTCCTTCCCCACTCGACTATTAAGAGTCTCATTTTGCCATCACAACGTGCGTCCTGTACAGTTGATATAAATAGCGAGGCATCTTTTGTCCTCCATCAGATATAATTTAAAATTGTACAAATGATCAGTATATGTCTTTTCTGAACGCAAAAACAGGCACCTATGTAACACGGTTCCTATTGAGTAACTGGACGTCCACTTTCTTGGCGGCGTCAGACATGCTACATAAATATCTACGAGAAACATAATCAAGCGTAATGCGAGAAACATAATCAAACGTACAAACGAGTTTAGTCTGCCGGATGCAATTAACCTATATTTCCTTGAACTAGTGCAGCTAATATAGGTAACACGACTTCAGCAGAATTATATTTATGCCTTTGTTTTCGAGGCTATTACCACTTTATTTACTGCTCGAATTCCTTCAGAGTTCGTTATTAGAGACAAACTAAGGATATATGTTACTCCGCTAACGCGGTGACAAAACATAGAGCAGGCAAAACAACACTTTAACGATATCAAGTGATACAATCACGCCACTTTGTCTACGAACCAAGAGGGCCGTTTGGAACAAAATTAGTGCGAACCCGATTCCACAAGGGATATACTATGTGATATGATAGATTTATATACGTTTTATATTCCATTTGCAAGCGGTGCCCATTTTACCGTGGTTTCTCCGTTTTGTTGAAATTCAAGAAGTGACATGCCTTGTAAAGGTATGTGTATGTATGTGTAGATATACAGATGTATACACATACATAGATACATACATACATACATACATACATACATACATACACGCATACATGCATACATGCATACATGCACACATGCATACATGCATACATGCATACATGCATACATGCATACATGCAAACATGCATACATGGATACATGCATACATGGACACATGCATACATACATACATACATGCATACATACATTCATATATACGTAGACTGACCGAACTTGTCCGACATCACAGCGTAGTATTCGAACACGCGTTCTCTCGATTGGGATACGGTATCATACGAAAGTGTTACCTGATATGGTGCGAGTGGACCTAAGGTCAAAAAAAGTCACCGTGAAATGATGAATACTATATTTTATCAATACCGTCAATGTCCTAAAGTACAATGACCCTGCAAATACTTTATTTATATGTACAAGTCATATTCTTTTTGAAAAAAACATTTCTCCTCGTGAACAGGATATATGACATGGAGCTGTCAGTTGATGGAGTAGGTGTGGAGCGACGATCAAACATCGTCACCGTCAAGTGATAAAAGTTCGAAATTGAGTCATCCCGAAAATGGCTTACACTACAAATGGTTGCATGTATCTACGGTACCTATCTGTTCATGGAAATGTCGTATACCGGTGGAATGCCAACTGTTTCCCCGTAAATATTGGCGCATAAGAAGTCACTATGTATGTATAGACAGTTGGCATTCAAACGGTATACGACACACACACACATACACACACACACAATCACACACTCGTACACACACTCACACACACACACACAAACACACACACACACACACACACACACACACACACACAAACACACAACACATGATGTCCTATCATGCAATATTTTATGTTTATTTCATAATTGAACATTAGTTGTTATTGTGCAATTCCCAAGTGCATGCAGCTAGAAGAAACATACCTTTGCAGATATCTTCCTGTCTCACATAGCAATATTTCAATATCACCAACGAATATGGTTGTGTGCATTTAACCCACTTGTTATTATCACGTATTCGAATATCCATAGGTAAACAGTGTAATAATATACATATCTTTTATTGCCTAAGTGTAATTTTATAATCTTGCGTATCTCAAATTTTTTCAACTTTAATGGGTACATTCTGTTGCGGTTTCACAAAATAAAACTTGTTTTATTACTACTTTATGTGAAAGTTCTCAACACCCATGGCATTGTATAACACATGAGCGTTGTGTTGAAGACAGGTGTTACCTTCCAGCAATAAAAGTCATGTTAAGTACACTCCTTAACATGACTTTTATTGCTGGAAGGTACGATTATTGTGGTTTATTGTTGTTTGAGTTAACAACATGATGCTAATGTGTCGCTAGAGATATTGCGTCACGTTTGACATCAGTTACTGTCAATAAACCCGTGTGCGTGTGTCTGTGCAGCGTTTCCTTTAGCAACTTGATAACGTGTTTTGTATACGTTTACTGAAACAATAATAAATTACCGTACTCAAAATGAGCCGGACGTTCGTCGGCTGACATTCTTATTTGTTTGCTCACTTTCTCAGCATTAAGCCACTTACGAAGATGCGGGGCTATCATCTGTAGCAGCTAATTCGGCCAATTGGTCATACAAGGCGGTTTAAGAACTGTTGCGTAGAGCAGGCAATACAACACTTTACCGACATATCGCTGACAAGCACCTAGTTAGCGCGTTATATAAGAGCCTCCACTTCGCCGATAGAAACCTCTGAAACCTGAAATGCAGAACCCTTTCGATCCCCACTCGACTACTACGAGTTTCATCTTGCCTTCAAAACGTGTGTCCTGTATGTTTGACATAAATCGTCGACCGACAGAAATAATTAAAGCTGTGCAAAGGATCAATATTTGCCTTTTCTGAACGCAAAAGCAGACACATATGTAACACGTTTCCTTTTGAGTAACTGGACGTCCAATTTCTTGGCGGCATCAGATATCCTACATGAGCATGTACGAGAAACATAATCAAACGTACAAACGAGGTTAGGCGGGCGTATGTAATTAACCTATATTTCCTTGATAATTTCATTTGAACTAGTGCAGCTAGTATAGGTAAAACGACTAGGGCACTCTTATATTTACGCCTTTGTTTTCTAAGTTGTTACCTCCTTATTTATTGCAATAATACCTCCAGAGTTCGTCATTAGAGACAAACTAAGGATATGTGTTACTACGCTAACGCGGAAACAAAACATAGAGCAGTCTATACAACACTTTACCGATATCACCTTATACATTTACGCCACTTTGTCTACGAGCTTAGAGGGCCGTTTGAAACATAATTAGTGCGAACTTTTTTTAAACTCCGATTCCACAAGAGATGGTATACTATGTGGTGCGATATATTTATATTTGTTTGATTCCATTTGCAAGCGATGCCTCTGTTAATGTGGCTTCTAATTTTTTATGAATGTCGAGACGACTACAAGAAATGCCTTCTATAGGTATGTGTATATATATATATATATATGTGTGTGTGTGTGTGTGTGTGTGTGTGTGTGTGTGTGTGTGTGTGTGTGTGTGTGTGTGTGTGTGTGTGTGTGTGTGTGAGTGTGTGTGTGTATGTTTGTGTGTATATTGCTCTCCTTCTTGTTCCCTGCTGTACAGAGGTGAGGGTTTGGTAGAGTAAAACTGAACCACTCTTTAGTCTTTTCCTTCCACAGTTTTCTGTCCATTGTTCCCTCTCTCCATCTTTCATCCTCCCCTGATCTATTTATGTCCCTCCTCACGAAGTCCTCCCATCTCAGCTGTGGCCTTTCCTTTTCCTGTGTCCTTTGTTATATTCAGCCTCTGCTCTCATAGCAATTGTTTTGGGGATCCGTCTTTCCCAACTGGCCTACCCGTCTCATATGATTTCTCAATAATTATAATGCTACACTGCATTGCATTCCAACCTCTTCCCTCAGGTCATTCGTCCCTATTCTATTTACCCTCTTTGTTCATGTTATTCTTCCAGCCCAGTTGTTCTTATAACATTGCAGCTTATGTTGTTGTTCTGGCAGCGCCACTGTCTCCAGACAATATAGGCATACCTGTGTAACATACACTCTCAGGAGTTTCCCTATCAGCTTCTTCGAGATTTCTCTATACATCATGACTCCCTTTACCTTTCCCCAAGTATTCGCTACTGCTTGTATTCGGCGTCTTACCTGCACATCTAAACGCCCATCCGCTGTAATGATTCCTCCCAGGTACACACACACACACACACACACACACACACACACACACACACACATAACGTCGATGAATGTGCACACACACACACAAACAAGTCACACACACATACCCTTGGTCCAGACTGTGAACGAGTCTAACTATCGAGCTATCGTAATTATCCCTTTCTATGTTAGTAGTTTCCGCTGAGAAGGCTTGCACCACGGGCACTAAGCTTTCAGGGATAAATCTACAATACCACACGTGTAATGTAACAACTGTTTTTTCTTCAAATAGGTTTATTGTTGTTTTGGGGAAAATTTTATTTGTTTACAACGTAAGATCTAAGTCTATGATACGAGCAAGGTGAAACTCCCTAAAATTACGTCAAACTTTCGTACACATATCGCGGAAACCTTGTTTTCTCGGTTCTCACAGTTTCATGCTCAAGTGTCAATTTCACACCGTGATCACCACACGGAGGTTATGATACTTTCTAATCTAAGGGCGACATTTTTCTCAAACTTACGAATGTAATACAACCACTTGAAGAAGTGTTGCAACAGGAAAACAGCGAAACATCCGTTGTATGCCTAAAACTGCACTGTTTAAAGATCACTTGCCAAATTTACCCGTAGACACCCCGACACAACGTTACACACGCTAATTTATTTGTCGTGGCAGTTTCTCGGCGTCGGGATCCATTGGTTTACCGCCGCTACTTTGCGACACAACTCCGCGATAAACTGCAGACCGAATCACACGAAACACTTCTCCAAAACTTTGTGGTTTACATAATCTACGCCGATACGATGTGTACCCAATTATGTTTTTTCATTGGCTGAAACTGTAAACATTATTTTGCTTTCCCATTTATTTCTAATTGTGAGTATAGGAATGTAATAAAGAGTATGTATATATATATATATATAATTTATATATATATATATATAATATATATGGCGTAGTGATTTGTTGAAGCTATTAGCCCATGCAGAGTAGATATAGTTTGTAGCCTTGCCCAATGCTTTATGGATATCAGAATTCTCCAAATCTGTAAACCACTGCAGGGTCAGGACTTCAACGCACATCGTGTCCCTTTTGGAAGCAGACATTACACAACTTATGCAGTACCCCCTGGGCATGTTGACAACTTAAAGTTTGAAATATATGTGTGTGTGTGTGTGTGTGTGTGTGTGTGTGTGTGTGTGTGTGTGTGTGTGTGTGTGTGTGAGCGTGCGTGTGTGAGCGCGCTCATGTAGGACGTACGTGTTGTAGTCAATATGTTCAAGTCTTTTTTATATTAGTTGATCGATGGTCAGCTATTGTTATTACACAATAAGCCTACATGTTCTTACAAAATGTGCACAAGTGAAATTAATATAAAATGGGTATGTCTGTATGAATAGGCCTGTTTTTATTTCAAAATGAGCCGTTATTAAAAAATGGGTCGATTATTACAAAATTGGTCAAAACACACGTGTCGATATGAAGCTCACGGGTTTACTGTTAGATTATATTAGTGTATTATTTCATGTTAAGACTAACTGCCTTTCGCGTTGCATCACATTCGCGGGTATATATTAACAAGTTAAGTCGGTCTATCACATCGAGGTTTGAAGTGGGGAGCATTTCTTAATGACCACTTGTTAACTAACCTAAATGCAATGTGTGTGTGAAATATATATTACTAATGTATATATTATTTGAATTAAAAAGGCGTTCGCGTGGTATCGCATTTCATTACCAGTTTTCTGTTTTTTTTAGGAGAAAGATGATCTCTGCAAAATTTGACTGAGATTAGGCATGCAATCTATGTTAAGGCTTGCATATAATATTTAATATTTGAAAAAAGCATGTTTCTTTATCCGTTTAATGCATACGGAATGTTGCATTTTGCGTGATATCGGTTAAATGTTTTATATAAGTATTTAGGCAAAAATAATTCTCACAAAATTATTATTCACGCAGTCGCAACCATTTTTATATATTGTTAGCCTACGTTCATTACACATGATATGGCATATTAGTTGTGCGTTTCCTATGGATTATGTTTTTATGGAGGGTCCTTTTTATGAAATAAGACAAATGTATCCAATTTTTGTGAGAATCGACCATATACATAATTTAGACCATTCATATTTTTTTAATATATGTTATTCTAATAATTGTGTAGTTCGAAATTAAACTAATTTCTTTTTCGAAATTAAGTTAACTGAAGTTTATTTCTAAGTATTTACAAATGGCATGTTGGGATCCATCGTCAGTGATGTAATTTACCAGTAATTTGGTACCAATAATGCATCTCCATTATGTTTTATCTACTAGCCTTGTTTACTAAAATGATGCAACTCCTCAATGTTTATTGTTATTTATATATTATACGATATCGCTGTTGAGTTGTTGAGACAATTTGTTGTGTTCCTGGTTTTTTTTAAATTGTTGTTAATCATACTGTATAAGTGACAACTGCATATATGTCAGTTACATTATGTTGTTCAAAGTTCACAGTTAGCAAATACTTTATTCGTGTGCGTATGCAATATAAATACTTAACACAGTTCTACAATTAGTATTTTATTATATATTCTACCATCACAGTTATAACATTATTTTATAACCTTGATTTTGTGAGATCTGTCAACGTACATGGTTACTCCGTCAACTACCTTATTCAATATTCCAGTTTTCTAAACATGTTTTGATATTACAATTATTTTTGACGACAAAAAATAGAACATTGAAGGTTTATTTACAAGTTACAAATGTAAGACATTTTAGCAGAACATACACAACACACAATGTGATTCTGACAAGTTTTTATACATCAAAGATTAGCTTCTCTACTCGTGCTGTGGAAAATCCCACGAGTAATTTAATGAAACGCAATACTTGGACGGTGTGCTTGTACATGTAAATTGAGTTTATTGGCATTACATGATGTTGAACGTTGGTGTCCCTAACTATCATGTGTCTACACCAAGACGTCATTAAACTTAATATGTTCATATAATACACTAATTTCTGGAAACTATGTCGCTGCCAAGCAATAACCACCGCATAAATGCTAACAGTTTAAATCAGGAAAACTTGATACAATGGAAGCGTAAAGTTAAACACCCACTCGGATGAAACTGAGTTGCACTACTTGTGTTCATTTATGCTATGACCATGTTGCAGATGCAGGTACTAATTTCTTAATTATCTTAATTAAAGGATGAACAGTTTGTCCGTATTAATTCTAAGTATCTACATCCATCGAATTCTAAATTTGGCGATTTCCTTAAATGGTCCCCCTGGTTATTCTAGCCAAGCGTGTTGGTAAACAAAAGTCTCCACCGTTGACATCCATGGTCCCGGATGTGTGAATTCGGAGGTGGCTAATGAGGCCTATCATTGCCGAAACGTTTCTGGAGCAGTGAGTGCAAGAATACGTTAGCGGCAGAGCTGAGGCAGTAGAGACGCTGCTTGCCCGAGGTTTGCGCACTATCCGCTTGGTTTTGGCTGTCTCGATGCGGTGCTGCGCGTAGGTAGTGGGTCCCTTTCAGATTGCAGAACGTCAAGCTGGTCGGTACTGAGTGAGGGTCACCCATGAATTAGGGTCGATATCAAAACACATAAATACAGATTCAAAAACATCAATTGGTTAATACCTCTCTGAACAGTTTTTAGACGTATTCACACACGAAAATTCAGACGCATATATATACATATATATATACAATATATATATATATTTATATTATGTAAATTTGAGCATAATCAACCCGCGCGCATTTTAGACTTACATATTACGTAGTAAAGGAATTATATTTACAAAAACAAACATTAAACGTCATAAACGTGGAGATGTTGTTTATTTAAAAAAAAAAGGTAGATGTGTTACGTTACACATGTGGATTCGCAGGTTAATCCACGAAAGCTAAGCGCCCGAGGTTCAAGCCGTCTGAGTGTATACCCTTAACATACATAGGGTTAAATACTCTACCTCGATTATAGCTAGATGTAATATAAAGTGCCAAGACAAATGCAAATATTTAAATGTAAAATAAGCAGGACGCAATTGATATAACGTAGTTAATATAATAATTGCATTAGTTGCTTTGCACAATATTTTTGTTGTTTTGGCCTATATATATTACGTAAAACAACAAAAGGGAGAACATCAGTATGATTACGTAGTAAACACAACAGCAAGCGACGAATGAATTATGTATTAATACAACGTATATACAACGTCATCATTGCATTTGGTGACCTAATACTACCAACGTTAATATAATGTTGTACGATGATATAGGCCTATACACATGATATTATGATTTCTAGAACATAATCATTGTTGTTTTAACCGTTTGTGGTCTCATACCGCAACCATACACTGACCACTGTACAATTATCCAACCATCACATGTTTCAACAGTACAACGCGTTGAAACTATGTTACAATTACGTTTAACTTTCGTAATCAGTCTGAACAAAGGAGCATTGACAAAATAAATGTAGCATTGAATACAGAAGAAGCTAACATTCCAATACGAACATGATAACATGAGTTTCACAAATAGTGATTCGACAAAACCAAGATATACAGAAAAAGTGTGTATTTTGTGATAATAGCACCAAATTTTGCACATATGGAAACGCGTACATTATAAACAGATTTATATATTGAGCCATCTCAAATTTAGCGCCTGATAGCTGGAGCAGCCATGTTCCAAAATGGCCGCGTGCATCCTCTGTTAGTTTACAAATCTGGTCTACGGGAAGGACAGCAGGTTGACAGTGTAAGCTAATTCGCTTATATAAGTCAAACAGTACTTAGTAATAGCTATTATTTGATTGTGTACAAACCAAAGCGATAATTGGACTAATTAGTCTAATTAGGCACATGACGCAGTGAGGTTCCCAATGTAAGCCATGGGTGAATGTCGATAACAATAATTGGCTTGGCACCTGGTAGGAATATAGTAGTGGTAGTGGTGTCAGTGTTGATAATAATAATAATAGTGGTGGTCGTGGTCGCAGTGGTAGTAATAGTATATAGACCAAGCGCTGTCATAATACGGTCATGTTCAAGAACTTCAAATTGGTTGGCACTGTGCGTCCTACAATGACAACGTTCACACATCCTTCTCACACTAACTGGAAGTGTGTGTCATTGGCCAAGATTAAAAAGCAGAGGGACTGACGTTCCCGTCGCTGTACAACCCAGTTCGCTCGCAGATAATTTGATTAAATTCCACGAACTTGAATTTTAGGAACACTTAAGTTGGAAAGACTCAATAACGACCATGACGCTGAATCGTCCATATTTGCAAACAATGCTCACCATCATCATACATAAGAGTGAACACTCAAGACAGATATCCTAGCTGTAAACAAGCGCACCAGAACATATTTATGCATCTCAAAGACGGAAAGAATTGGCCGACGCCATTTTGCGAACAGCCTACATCGCTCGCACACGGAGAGGTCATTAAATCAGTGTGACAACACTGTAAATCTTGCAACACCAATGACTGCTATTGCCTGGGAGAAGTTGATAATGCAGAAGATCTGCTCAAGTTTGAAGACTGGTGCCACCAGAGCGAAAACATCCCCAAGTTTAGGAACTGGGCAACCGTTCTGGAACTAGATGTGTTTTACTGGTCTACGAGCGTCCTCTGCTGCAGGCATAATTCAATAAGTAACTTGATGCCTTGACGCAATTGGCCCCCTGGTTCCATGCCTTAGATCACATAACTATGCCAGGTGGATCCTTTTTTACCTGAAGGGCACGGGTGAACTCCAAACAAAGCACCTATATGAAGTTTGGAAATAGGTTTGGTGTTAGGTAAATACAGTTCAGCCCAGACAGTTTCTAGATTAGTATACATATCGTCTCTCGGTTTGAAAGCAATGTCACTTCTAATGTAGATACATACACTACCGCCCTCGCGATTCCTGTCGCGCCGGAGAAAAGTATAGTCAGTGATTTCAATTTCCGAGTCAGTGACCGACGCATCTAACCAAGATTCGGTGATGTCGATCACCGCAACTTTAGTGTTAGCTGCGAGAACTCTAAAGACCTCATTCACTAAAGATGTACGTTATCTTGTCAACTTGATAGAAGAGCTTGGCAAACCTTTTATGTAAGAGAGTATGAATCTGGTTGTCCTCGACATAACGGAAATGGTAAATGCTGACGATGTACACGACTGTCTGGAATGTTAACAGGATTGGCAAAGAGCCGTTCCAGGCTTTTACCAAAGGAAACGTGATGGAAAGAACCGATTCTGTTAATGAAGCCTTTTATCAAGACAAGATAAACATGTTTTGTACTTCCTTTCCCAGCAATGAGGAGAGCAAAGTGAGATAATGCGTGACCTCTCTCAACACTGGCTTTTTTCTTTCTGAAATTGTGACATAAACAGCAGCTAAATGTTATTTTTGCCCCATAAACTCGGTGAGGCTAACTGAAGTCTGACGGATGCTGTCGATTATTCATGAGCATGCCTTACATTAGTTACACTATAAGGCATGCTCATGAATATAAATGGTGTGTGTCATCATAGGTCTATGTGAACATAGGTATGTGTGTTGGGCCAAGTGCTGTAGTGAAGTGTGTAGGTTGTAGTTTGTGATTCATACTCACTTTCAGCTACAGCCGCCAGATAGCTTCTTGGAGTGGAAATGGAGTCGAGTGCGTAAGACTTCCCTGCTGGTACATGGCCTCTCCATAGTCAAAACTCTAGCACAACCTCCTTGCGGCCTCAGGCAAATGTGCTAGGGATCTCGGCGTAGTTTGCTGCCCCAGAAGTGGGTATGCAGGACTCACCATCGTGTGGACTCGACCCGACACTCACTATTCCACCCCCAACTATGGGTAAATAGTTATGGGTAGATCGTGCTCATTAGCCATGTTAGGCAAAATGATCTACCGGAAGGAAACCGCAAATTTAAACCTGGGCGGTGGGACTCGATAGTCTTGGCAGATAGCTCAGGAGAAAATAACATCCGATACTAAACCCCACTGTAGGTCAGCCAAGGCAGCGCTGCAGTGGCTGAAATGTCCCAATCAATGAATTGGACAGGTACCGAGACTTAATTTAGTTACTGCGTCCAGGGTAGCCGACGCGCCATTTTGCCCGGCAGGGGTTGAGAAATCAGCGAAGTCCCGGTGGATCATCTCGCCGGCGGACAGGAGGAAATGAGAGTTGCTGTGGGTACAAGAAACCAAGTGGAAAGGAGACTGTCAAGGGCACTGGCAGGAGGTTATAAAGATGCTACATGCAGGTGGAGCAGGAAAGAGTAACGGTGTAGGCATCGTAGTAATAGAGGAGACAAGTAGCGACGTCGTGAGAGTAGAAGGATGGCAACGGAGGACCGTTAAGGAAATGGATGATGCTGAAAAAACAGCTGGTGTTCATCATGCCCGTGTATGATCCTCAAACAAGAAGGGCAGAGGTAGAGAAAAGGGCTTTCAGAGAAGAGCTAGAGAGAATGGTGGGAATGGTAGAAGAGCATATGATAATGTGGATAGCTGGTGATTGTAATACACACGTGGGTATTGCAAAGATAGGAGAAGATAATTCGGTCGCGAGATTCGGATGCGGTACAAGAAATCGAGTGGGCCGTAGCTAGTAGAGCAGGTGATGCGAAATGGGCTGGCAATGGCCTGGTCGTTCTTCCAAAAGAGAGAAAGCCATAACGTGTCCTACATAAGTGGCCACCATCAGGCAGGACTGGATCTGCTGGTAGTGAGGAGACAGCAAATGTGGCGATTGAAGGGCTTTGTAGTCATCGCTGGGAAACACGTGAGTGTCTACGTAACACAAGCCCTCGTTTTCGTCAAGCCTATGCAGAATAGGAGGGAGAATAAACGTGTGGGGCGGAAGACAATTAAATGGTGGAAATGTCACGGGGATACAGCCAGTGCATCTAGATATAGAGTATGTGAAACTACGGTCAACTACAGGAACAGTGGAAGAGAATGACGATTCTTTAAAGATGCTTTCATTGCAGCAATTGAGGAGCCGTGCAGCAGAAAACCTGGTAATGGAGGAGCTTCCTCAAAGAGCAAAACAAGAGACATAGTTGACTGAAGAAGTAGTCACAGCAACTGGGAAAAACAGAGAGGTATGGACGGAGATAGAAGTGATCAAAGAGAATGTCGAGTAACCTCATATAACAATACGCAACTGTACGGACACAAAAAGAAGGCACCTAGAAGAGCTGTGGATAAGGCAAAGAGAGATATGAAAGAAGAACTGTATAGAAAGCTTGATGAGGATAGCCGAAAGAAGATAATCTATAAGATGGTCAGCGAGGGGGATGAGGATACCAATGATGTGAAAGCTGGAACAGTGATCAAAGACATGAACGGAACAAAAGTGACAGACAGGACTGAGGTGTTACAATTCTGGGATTGCTAATCCAAGCGGAAAACAGAGAACTGGATCTATCAGGTGCAGTTGAGGGAAACGTTAAGGTGAAGGAGATTGTGGATGCTAAGGTGGAGAGAGCAATTGCGAAAATTAAGAAATGCCGGGTGACAGGTATTAATGAAGAGCGATTGGAGATGCTTGTGGTGGCTGAACGAGTTGGTGGACAAAAAGATTGCCGAACACCTGCATGAGAGAAGGTACGATCCCAGAAGAGTGGAGAACGGGACTGAATGACCCTGTATGGAAAAGTAAGTGAGACGTGCCTGACCCAGGAAAATACATAGGCATTACTTTGCTAAGCCATATGTTGAAGATTATGGAGAGAATCTTGGATGGCAGAATAAGAGCAGCAGTGGAAGGGGAAATCAGTGAAGAACAGCAGGTTTTTAGAACAGGAAGAGGAACAACTACTGGTATGTTTTCCCTGAGGCAGCTGTGGAAAAGAAATTAGAGGCAGAGAAAAATATGGCGATAGGATTCGTAGATCTGGAGAAAGCATATGGTACTCTACAAAGAGAGATGGCGATAGCGACACTCTGGTGGACGTTGGTCCCGTAGTCAGAGGTGAGGATGGTAGAAGGGAAATATGAAGAAACAAAGAGCTGTGTGTTGTCTGGACCGGGAGTGTTAGGAGAGTTGAACTAAATGTGCGCCGGAGACAGGGGAGCGCCCTGAACACACTGTTGTTTATCGCAACGGTGGAACTGATAAACAGACAGACTAGTACGAGAGACATCCTCCGTAAGCTACTGTATGCAGACGATCTGGCAGTGGTAGCGGACGGGGAAGGAAATCTCCAAGAACATCTGACAGAGTGCGGGGATGGTAACTCAGACATCAAAATTCGCAGGAGGATAGAAGCACGGACAAATGCTTGTAGGAAAGTTGAAGGGGTGATGGGAGAGTGTCGCACATCGCGTAAGCTGAAACGAAAGGTGCTCTGTTCATGTATTACCCCGCTTTGCTTTATTAAATGGACATAATGACTGTCTGAAATAAACACATCATTGCTAGCATTATATGATAGATTGAGACAGTTTGTTCGTTTTATTAACTAGCACGATCAACACGCAAACTAGTATATCGTTTTATTTCGCAAGAATATGCAAGGTGGTGTATCTCAAACACTGTAGAAGTAGAGGTACGGTCTTATATAAGGCAGTATCCTGTCCTCAGGACTTCTCAAAGCGATTTACACTTTACTCCCTGGCAGACCTGTTCAATCGAGCACCATCTCAACATATCTGGAAAGCATTCAGCCACGCTGCACTTAATGTGTAAAAACTATTTGTACACATCTATCCACGACAGTCTACAGCCAGTACTCATTCATATAACTGAATGAACTGAAGCTATGTAGAGTAAACGAACTTGCCCAAGGTTCGACGCCGCAGCACATAATTCGAACCCGGGTTATCTCGGTCGAGAGTTTCTAACCACTGCACCACTGCGCTCCACTACCACCAAACAAACATGCAAATTTGCAAACATAGCACAAGCGATATACAAGAACAAGCGTAATTACGTGAGCACACGTACAATTACTGTGTTCTAAATCAGCTGTATTTAATATGTGGGTAATTACTCCCTTGGAAGTAAGTCGGGCTTTTTTTAGGGGTAACGGAAGCTTTTTGAAGTATGGACATTTCAGTACTTATTTCATCATGATAACGCTCTTGTGGCACACTTCATTGGATATATGTCGTGGTATGACGTACTGGAAGTTACGAGCACCAAATACTGAAAGTAACAGCTCCCTTAAAATCAGAGAGGATATCACCTAGCCATGTATAGTTGATGCACCGAGGCTCATCCTTGGCGAGGAACAAGCAAGGGAGACAAATTGGACACAGCTGGAACAGTGGACATTTAATCTGTGAGACATGTATTGGATAACGCCGTTTTGGATGCAGAAGTGTTAGCAAATCCTTCAATACTTTGCGCTTCAACTGAATGAATCAACATTATATTATCTGTCGTGCTCAATTGCGACTCTGTAAAAGATGATTGCATGATCTCTGAATTGTTTATCATGGAGGGCCACGAACTCCACCATTATCAGTGAATGTGAAGAGGTTGTAGTCGATTTCCATGTTCTCCTCTTCCACTTGGAGAATCGCTGGTTATCCAGGGGACAAGATTTCATTATGTGTTCGAATTAAGGAAAACAAATCATAGTGTTTATGGTAGGGAGAGAAACGCTAGATACCAAACTTTCAGGTGACGGTGTCACACAAAGAGGCCATACATTTATTATAAAGCTGGGTTGCACATTATTTTGGGAAATCAATCAACTGAACCTATCTTAATAAAGGAATGTGTTGAATATTCTCACAGATCAATGCTCCCTTCGCAAAGCAAGTTTTGCTCACATGAAGTTCAGGGTAATGAGGTATCCATATTCTCCAAACTGTCAACGCCACTTGAAGAGAACAAAGAACAGTGTCCATTTGCTGATGATATAATGTGCATATACGTTCCAAGGAAGACGTCATCATGAGATGTTTTCAAAGTCTGGAATACTTTGAGAAGAATGGGTAATGATATGTTTTCAGTGGGAGAAGGAGTCGTCAAAGATAAATATATATCAAGTTTATTGGCTTGCGAGAAGGTAGCACGCTGAAAGAAGACTTTCCGGATTGTGGCCTCAGAACTTTCAGACAAAAAGCTGGTGTTGAATACCCAGTTTATTATAACAGTGCTCTCACATTCCTATTCCCAATGTATTGCTAGTGATGACTGGTATTTTTAAAATGTGCTCTTGTTGTGAGCTTATCAAGAAGATGCAACTTGAACCACACACAGATAGTTTTATTTGTAAAGTATTGCATATCATACGTTTGATCTTATTTAAAGGTTGAAAATCCAATGTATAGCTAATGCTAAATCAAATTATTTGAACAATAAATATGTCAATTATGCATATACATATGTTCTTTCAAAAGAGTCCTTTTATCGAATTTAGTATTTAAAAATGGAGGGGTAATCACGTGTCGTTCTCTGGCTCAAGAGGTAACAATGCCAAAAGGTTAAATACCGCTGTTCTAAACAATACATAATTACTGATTAACATATTACATGCTGAACTGGTCTAGCATGTCGTGAATCCGATTCTTTCTTGTCCAAATATGTAATTTGTGAATAATTAATTAATAATATCCAATGTATAACAACATCGCCATTTCACAATTGTGAGAATCGCTTAGATGAAATATTGGGCAGGAACTGATTAAGCAGATATATGTTTTGATGATTTCGAACAAAAGAAGGACAATCGAACTAGCATACGTGTCGTAGTGTAAACTAGATAGTCTTGCATGTTCGAAAATTAATTTGAAATCCGTCCTGAGAAAACTTCCTTTGAGGAAGCCTATTTAGTGTGAGCCATCCTCACGAGTCAGGGGCCGCTGCTGATTATATCAGTCTCAGTACCCCTGGCGGATAGCTATGCAAATCTCTGAAAATAAGCTCCGCTAACAATATTGCTTGCCGGCAAGTTCCGTTGGTTTGGGAAGTAGATGAAGTTAGGTATTTGAAAACGCAATACCGCTAAGCGGTTAGTAATAGTGGTCGAATGGGTAATTATACTGCTATTCTTGGAACTCGAGACCTTTGTCATGAAACTGATGCACGAGTCGGTCGAGTGTCTGCCCTATTCTCACGGGAGGTTCGGAGAAGTCAATCATGAATTTGATTCAACTAACTTCCGTACAATGCGAAGGAGATCTAACAGGGACAGAGTACGTAGTCACCACCGCTGGCTTGCGAAGATGGTATGACCACAAAACATGTAAAACACGACAGCTGTGGAACATCAGTATACCAACATCAATTTCCGCATACGCGGAGATACAGCGTTAATCTTTTGTTCGTTGTGAGCTTATTGGTGATATACCCGTTGTATCTGATGTATGAGCTTCTTCGTTGTTCATGAATATTCTCAAAACGATTCACTGCGAATGAATACACACGATAAAGCGATGATGCCTTGTAGTCCCACCACCCCACCTTGTCACAGGCATGTGCGTGTGCAGCCTCTGCCATTCCTATTGGATGACTGAGTATAAACTCCGCATCGACGATGCAACAACACCACGCGTTGCGAAATCAGATTCGACAACGTAGGTATCAATTTACGAGTTGGGCTGCTATAAAAGACGGAGCGGCAGACGACAGTCACACATCGACCCAACAGAAGACGAGTCCACTACCACAAGATCTTTTGCGTGTGTCAGCGACAAGTGATTCAGGTGAGACGATTGCGAATTTGCTGAGTGAAATAAGTGCTCGTTCATAGTAACGTTTAATTGCTGTTCGGTTTATAAGTATTGTATTAACTGTATTGCTTTAAAGTTAAAATAGTACATAATACATAACATAATGAACTGAAATTGACGATCAGCAGTGCAACTCTGTTGTTACTTAATATCAACCAAACCCCGACAATACACTGTTGTAGTCGTTGACATTGTAAATGCGTACACTGCACATTGCATTTGTTAAACTTTAACGACAATTTATTACGATTATAATTTATTACAGCGAAACTGTTCCGATGATATGTTTGCCTGAGTAGATGTACGACATTAAAACATCATGGTTGGCACTTCGGTTTGTAATGTTTATCATTGTGTCTTCGGTAGAGAGACGATGGCACTGCTACAATGTGGACTAGGTCTTCTTTTTCTGGCCGTGATCGTTGCTGGGAGTAAGTAATAATAATACAATGTTTTGTATATCTTAATATTACCTCTGGTATTGATGGGATCTATTAAAAATAAAAATTATTATGCATTGGCAAATCATGTACAAATATTATATAACAAGAAAATCATGTTCTTGTAATAAATATATATATATCCACCACACACATAATGGTAGTTTTAAAATGCACATGCATGCACACACATGCTTACCCTAAAATACAACTTATGTGTATGTCTTATGCTTCTTAAAATATTTACGTACATTGTGCTAAATATTGAGGAATATCACGCGTGTGTTCTTGTAGACATCAATTGCAAGAATCCTCCCATCGGATGGCTTGGTATAGCCGCTGAAGGTTTTGACGTCGACGTAGAGCCGTTTGCATCGATGCGTGACCCAAATTGCTGTTCTATAGGAGGGGCAGGTCCTGTCGACCTTCAAAGTATGTTTTAATGCTTGACATCTTATACTAATGTAACACGTATAAATAGTTTGTTAATGTAATGTATTAAACGGCCAATCATCGCTGTGGGGTGGAAGACAACTGGATAATGCAATCAGGATAATCCATGGTTTGCATCGATGGTTGGCGATTATGTTGATTGATGTAACCAGGTAACTCATGAAGTCGACATACAATGTGTGCTGTGTCGCCTCATGTTTTAATTCCAAGAAATACACACGATTTTATGTATCATAATATGTGGTGGTTTAGACAAATCAGATGGTGACGATCTATACGCATTCGCAGTAAAAAAAAGGAAACAAATAATATTTATAAATACACGTTTTATACACTAGCACTGTTTCAAATGAATCGATAAATCATCAATGTCAATTAGTTGCAATTTCAAAAACTTTACGTGACCATTCCTCACATTTAGGTGGAAGGCATGTGAATTCAGCCAAAATAAGATGTTGACATACAATGTTCAATGTATTTGCATTGTCTCACCTCAATGTAGAGGCGTGCCATCTATGCTACAACCTGACAAAGAGCACTCCCGGCTTCGCGGCTGACCCAGACAATTGCGCCAAGTTCTACATGTGTGAGCCGAACGGCGAGGGAGGTTTCAATACATTCCCCATGGATTGCCCCGTGTGCTCGTTCTGGGACCAGGCGTTGCTGACGTGTGTCCAAGTCTGGTTTCATCCCGTGCATTGCGTTAAAACAGGACACGAGACCGTTTCCCAGGACTACACCACACCAAGTACGTTGCACTCCGTTCATTGTTTTAATAGTGTCAACGCATCAATACCGCCACCACCATCGTCACTATTATTATTATTATCATCATCATCACCATCATCATCATCACCGTCGTCATCGCTTGTTTTCGGCATAGTGCTATGTTACCTTTTCATTGGATTCATATGATCATTCACTAGATCGTCTTAAAACTGCGAGCTTGATATATATATATAATATGCATCATAGTTTTGTGTATGAGTTTTACTGTTGCCTGTGTATTTCGAAAGATACACCATAATCCGTTGGTCCCTGCAAAATGACACCAACGGCAGGGGCAGTAAAGGACCACACACAGGAAGGAAAGTAAAAGCCGCAGTGAGTTAATTCATTTGTGAGATATATCGTTCTGAAAAAGCCACTCCTACGTAAAAAAAAGTTAGAGCTGTTTATACCTCAATATCATACGTAATAAGACATGTTTCTAATAAGACATGTTTCCTTTGTACACCATCCATGTTGCTCCTTTTGTTGCCCCAACAAATATTACTATTATAAGTGGTCCACACACCCACCATCATATACTTCCAATCACCCACTCAACCACATCCCCACACGCGTACATATTGTGTGTGGTTACATATAATATATATACATACACACACACTATATATATATATATATATATATATATACGATTAAATTGCGATTAAATGCTTATTATTACGAATCAATTTGATATGTTGTTCTGCTGTTGAAAACATGTCTGGTTTGATTTAAAATGTGTTTAACAGTCGAAGACCCTCTGATGTTCTGCATCAACTTCGAGGACGACGACTTGGTCTCGAACACCTCAGGGCACTACCGCCCGTTTGTGTTCAATGACGGCGTCACCGTCGTCGCTTCGCCAGATTGTCCCGAAGGCAAGAGATGCGGCTTCTTCAACGAAAGCGTCCTCGAACTGCCGTTCTTCTCCAACAACTACGGTCACTGGTCTAGTCTGAGAATCACATTGGAATACCAGATGATTTCGTTCAGTGGTGACATTGATCAGGGCATCGTCAGCAACGACTGCTTTCCAAACGCCACTGTGCCGTACGCTCCAGGAAACTCTCTTTACATTTCTGGGAATGCCGGGAATATCAAGGCCGGGCTCAAGGACTCAGTGGGTGGTGTTCCTGGTTCTGCGGACGTGCAAGTGGTGAGTAACACGTATTAGATTGTGTCGTCTCTAACAATACACTCTTTGTCATCGCCGCTCAGTTACGATTGCGTATGTATATATGCATGTATGTATGTATGTATGTATGTATGTATGTATGTATGTATGTACATACTACGTAATTAATTTCGTACATATATAACAGGTCTGCTGTGTTTCGTTACTAATTATCTGATGATCCTGCTACCCAGAGCGCAACAAATCAACGATTAAAAAGGCTTTCAATAGCAATGGTAATGGAAATGTATAGAACTTTAGTTGACGTATCGCAATGCATAGCATTAACACACCAGGACAGGGTGCTAATCCACTGGAACATCACCCGTCTCGGCTCAAATAGCAAACAGGCATTGTAATGAATACGAGCTCATGAGTGCCTGTTTGAACATTTGTACAATTTTATTTTAGACATACCCTGGACTTGGCATTTGGGCCCACGCTGAGATGAACTGGGTTGGATCGACATTGCAGGTGATGTGCGGTACAAAAAACAGTCCGGATACTGATGTCTTTGGAGGTACGAAACCATCTGAAAGTTAGCTCTGTTTTATATATATATATATATATATATATATACATGCGTTATATGATTGTGGGAGACAAAATAAACAACCATGCATATATGCACCCATACATACATCCATACATACATACATACATACATACATACATACGTACATACATACATAATTATCTTGTTTCCCTGTCAGCCACTGGTGAGACTAGCCTCGATTCCGGTCCTCGACAACTGTTATATATTTGATTTTTGTTTGTTTTATTTTACTTTGTTCTCTCATAAAGTGGTGTGATATTATATTATGGTCTGTTTTGTTAGTTGTCTTGTTAATATGGACATGACAATTGATGCCTTTAGTAAGACATGGTGCCACGATCATATTGCCAAGGTATTATTCACTAATACGAATCTCTTCTGCGAAATGTCTGCATATATTTGTTAAGTCGTCAAGCATTATCCTACCTAAATTGTCATTTATAGAACAACACATTCATACAATGCTTTGACGGAATTCGACTGCTTTTTGTATCTCCTGTATAGTGTATTATGTCGCTAATCCTGGTAACACGGTTGATATATAATCTGTTCCATTGTCATAGGTCCAATTAGAGAGAGTCATTGCCCTCTTGTGATCGGTGCTTTCATCAAGGAACGCGGTGACAGCTTCTTCCAAGGCTACATGGACAACGTAAGTAGTACCTTTTCATAATAACCTGTCTAAATTAAGCGAATATTGCTCATCTTGTATTACTGTCGACATTATAAAAGAAATACCATCTTAGTTTGCTGCATTGAACTTAACATTCCTATGTCCACCCACACGGGCGCCAGCTCGATTATTTATATTTAATGTATGTTCGAGGAAACATGATTGATTTTATTTCGAGAACAGTGAGTAGTAACCGTACAAATAGTTGATTATGACATCATTGGATAAGTTTAATGCCAATATATAATAATCGTGTGAATATACGCTAAATGATTGATAGAAGACCATGTTTGCTGTTTCCTATGTTGATTTTGTTGGCGATTGACTTCATAACGAAATATGTTGATCAATATTATTGTTTATATTTAAATAATATACCTTAGTAGTTTAAAAAAAACAATGTTTTGGTAGTCGTATTATTATTATTATTAGTTGTAGAAATAGTAGTAGTAGTAGTAGTAGTAGTAGTAGTAGTAGTAGCAGTAGTAGTAGTAGCAGTAGTAGTAGTAGTATTAGTTGTAGTAGTAGTAGTACTAGTAGTACTAGTAGTAGTAGTAGTAGTAGTAGTAGTAGTAGTAGTAGTAGTAGTTGTAGTAGTAGTAATAGTTGTAATAGTAGTAGTAGTAGGAGTAGTAGTAGTAGTTGTTGTAGTAGTAGTAATAGCCGTAGTATTAGTAGCAGTCGTAGAAGCGGCAGCAGCAGCAATAACAACAAGAACAATTTCACCAGCAGAAGCTATGTTCGTTTTTTGTGTTGTTATGTATTTTAGTAACACCTGTACTACCAACTGGTTGTGTAATGTCACTGGTACAGGTAGCGAGGGTTTATGTAAACGTATGGTTTTCCTTTTAGATCTGCTTCTACAAGTGGTAGGATGCCTGCATCATTGGCCTATTGGTGACGACTTCTCTGCCATCGATTTACTTTCTATTTTCTAGACGTTCGTATCTGCGTCTTTCTATTCTAACAGCAACAATCGCCGTACCACAGCGTATCTTTTGATTGTGACAACAACAAAATAAACACCTGTGTTGTTGTGCGTCTGACTTTTGTATATCTTTATCTATCATCGCAATAAAATCCTTTCTCTGGAATATTGTTCTTGTCTGCTTTCTGATGAAAACAATCTTGCTTACAAAACAATACAAGAACGTGTATGGTATATTACGTTTACGATTAGTGAGTATTTGTTTAATCTCATAAACTGCACTAATAAGAGTATTCCATAATATTGGGAAATGAGACTAAATGCATCCGTAAGAGGTTAACAGAAAGTTAAGCGAAGAATATTTTACAAATGCACAACCGTGTGAGCGAACTCAGGTGATCACTAGATATTGGAAATATGCTTATTATATTTATAATCCGCCCTTGATTCACATAATTATAGCTAAACGTATGTATATCAACATTTCCTAGAATACGAAAAAGTTGTCCACGATCCACCCATTTCAAATTGTGAGTACGTCGGAATTGTTTGGAGTTTTGTTGATAACCGGATATTCAGAGTGGGGGACTTAGCCACCCAATACTTTTGTTAGTTTTGTTCATGCTTTTGGTGAGAGTAAATAGTGGTGCAATCGGGGTATCCAAACACATCTGCAATAACACTTCTTCCCGTCATCTCAGATGAAACGTACCAGCTGCAATTGCATCATCTCGTGGCTGTTATAAAATGTATTACTCTCCCACTCAAAACACCACAACAAATCTTCATCACTGCTCCGACGAACGGCGAAAAATACCCAACACTACCCACCTAGAGCCGTGACAAATCCCCAGTAACTACCCATTGAATCGTGAAAAATCTCCTACACCATTACTCCCCCTCTTCAGATGTCATGTCCGACTGCAGCGAAGAGTTTTGATTGCAGACGGAGCTCAGCCCACACCCTCCGATATCCACCGCGTTCCGTTGAGCAGGCCTATTATGGTGAATATATTGTCATAGCACATATTTCATAGCACAAATAACCATTGTATTGTATAAGCTACACAAGCAAATGTAATATATTCCGTAATGTCGTTACACAAGGGAATATGAGTACGGGATCACAAAGAATGAAATAATACATGTTGATTTGACGCGAGGTGGCGAAGTAATTAGAACATTGGATGTTTAATCGAGATAATACTGGTTCAAGATCTACTGTTGCCGTTCCGAAGCTTAGATCACCCCACGGTGCTGCAGTAATAGCAGCGTGGCAGAATATTTCCAAGACACGAATTGTTTTCTTATGAACATATCTCCATGGGATGAAGTGTAACACGCATTGAGACGTCCTAGTTCTGGATATCGCGCTATGAACATTATTAGCTTTAGTTTTGGAACTGAAATTGGTGACGATACACCACCATCCCAAAACGTGATGGCTCATTACATTGATGCACATAAATAATAAATATGGTGTCACAAGCAAAAGAACGGTCGTACCCACGCACCGATATACCTCCTGAACAACGGTACAACGTAATGGCATCTAGCACCTCTTCCGTGATTTACAACTCTTCAACCAATTGACACGTGTGCCAAAAATAGTATCAGGATGGACGCCCTTCCTTCTCGTAATGCATGCGACATAAGACCAAATTAATATATGTATGTATCAGCACGTTTCCCACACTTTGCATTATAATACACAACTTAGGCATCAATGAATGTCACCTACGTTAAGCGCTGATGTTTCATGGATTTCCAATAACAGTGTGCAGGCTATGTATCAGCTTCATTGGGGCCTACATCAAGAATTCTGTTTAAAAATTTAGAATCATCGTTATATATCATGACCATATTTTCATTTTTGTGGCGAATAAATAATTATTACAAAAATATATATATATTTACAAACAGTGCATCATAGTATACAAAATGATTTGGTTTATATTACTTCGTGAAAACAAGAACAAAAAAAGTGTAAAGAAAATCAATGGTTTGCATAGTGTCAGGATTGAACCGGCGTCGCCCGATTGCAAAACGAATGACAAGAAACCACCGCGCCTACCAACTGAGCTAGCGGCACCAGTGGAAATTCACTGACTGATTTAAGTTCTTATGATAAATTGTACAACTCCTTGATATATCGATATTCTAGTGATATTATGATATTATACACGTTACTTTCTGCAGTTCGATACAATATATGTTTGCTATGTATGTTTATTGATGTAGATTATGTCCCGTTGGTTGCATTCGATATAATTGTTCGGAAAACGAGCCCAAGCTCGGCGAATCCTATTCGACTTGTAGTTGTAGGCGCATTCGCATTGATTGTTTTGAATAAAATTCGATTCATGTGGAACCGTAAGATAACTGCTTGTTCCTCTATGATGACTAGTGTTTGTATTACATCGGAATATTGCACAATAACTCATTCTGACGCTCGTTTCGACCCAAAAGCAAAACTTGTAAAAATGCTCTGAATGAATGGAAAGGGTCGCGCGATAATGTAGTGGTTAGCACATCCGCCTGACATGCCGGCGTCCCGAGTTCAATACCCGGACACGGCAGGTATGGAATATTTGGTGTAAAAACCTGACTCTCAACATTGGGGATTGTGTATCCCTCGTGACTCGGATATCACGTTAATGTCGGTCCCGTCTCAATATGGGACGTAAAAGAACCACTGAGGACGAAAAGAACCCTGGCAGTGACCACTCTCAGTGCCAGCATACAATATGGGACGTAAAAGAACCACTGAGGACGACAAGAACCATAGCAGTGACCACCCTCAGTGCCAGCATACAGAAACGTCGGCTTGGCGATAATGTTCTGAAAAAGGCTGACTAGTTGAATGAGACCTCATAAGATCATAACATAAAATCACAAAATATACCGACTAGTCAGTTAATAGAATGTCGCCGAGTGCTGGAAACAACTAGAACTAGAACAAGGGTCGGCCTGATGCGAGTGTGTGTCATAAGCGACGTCACGATACAACGTGATCGCCTAGCTCATTAAAATGTTATTTTCCGCGGGAATCGCTTCACAGACGGGTTTAAAATCGATTTTATGCTACAGATGTATTTTTCTGTATTTTTGTAATATGGTCAAATGTAACATACAATGGTAAACTTTGTGTACACATGGAAAAAGGATTTTAGCTAATGCCTTATTTTTATTTCCTTTAATAACAGTACTTAGCATTGTCAGGTATTAAGTGTTCACGGCCGTTTGCCAAACAATTACTTGATGGCCATTTGCCAAACTACCGTCTCTTCGCTATTCGCCATTAATAACAATACTTAGCGTTGTCATGTCTTAAGTGTTCACGGCCGTTTGCCAAACAATTACTTGATGGCCATTTGCCAAACTACTGTCTCGTGGCCGTTCGCCATTAATAAGAAATACTTATTATGGCCATTTGCCAAGTATTTAGTGTTCACGGCCGTTTGCCACAAATAACATATCATGGCCGTTTGCCAAATTAACGTCTATTGGCCGTTCACCATAAAAAATATTCCAATAATAATGATAATAGTTATAACTTAAGTAAAAATACTAATAAAAAATAATAATAATTACCGCTATGCTTTCCTGGAGGCATGTGAAATAATTTGATTACCGCCGTGCGTTACTGGAGGCATGTGAAATAATATGATTACTGCCATGCGTACTGGAGGCGTGAGAAATAATACGATTACCGCCATGCGTTACTGGAGGCATGTGGAATAATATGATTACCGCCATGCGTACTGGAGGCATGTGAAATAATATGATTACCGCCATGCATTACTGGAGGCATGTGAAATAATATGATTACCGCCATGCGTTACTGGAGGCATGTGAAAAATATGATTACCGCCATACGTTACTGGAGGCATGTGAAACAATATGATTACCGCCATGCGTTACTGGAGACATGTGAAATAATAGGATTACCGCCATGCTTTGCTGGAGGCATGTGAAATAACAGGAATACCGCCATGCGTTACTGGAGGCGTGTGTAATAATATGATTACTGCCATGCGTCACTGGAGCCATGTGTAATAATATGATTACTGTCATGCGTTACTGGAGGCATGTGTAATAATATGATTACTGTCATGCGTTACTGGAGGCATGTGAAATAATATGATTCCCGTCATGTGTTGCTGGAGGCATGTAAAATAATATAATTACCGCTATGCTTTGCTAGAGGCACGTGAAGTAATATTATTACCGTCGTCCGTCACTGTAGGCATGTGAAATAATATGGTTAAAGATAAAGAATGCTTTTATGTATCATACTTTATGCATTGTTTACTATAAGGTTATATATTTGTATTATTTTTTTGATATGGATCTATTGTATGAATTATTTGAAATATCTGGGTCAAATAAAAACATTCTTCTTCTTCTTTATTGATCCTCGCACAGAACTGATGTTTCTGTCTGTGCAGCACATACAATTACAAATATAAACAAAAACATGCAAGAATAAAATATCACATTGTAAACATAGTACAGATATCAACATCAACAACACCCACATATGCCAACACACACATTTCTTACTTCCATGCATTTAGTTGGCGTCATGGTCAAGTTTCTGGGTTTTCAGACATGCTTAATATGCGTGACAAATGTTACCAGTACAAGATTGTTGATTATCGTGCATGTCGATGGGAGTGATTTTTTCTCTGTAGTTCGAATACTGTCCTGTTGTGCATTTAGTATTGTAGCATTTCTCCTGAAATTCATCCTTGAGTCATCCAACATCCGAGTCAGAGGCAGGATCTGTTATACTCGACAATATACACTTGGACATGTTTGGGTGCTTGGCAGGGACATTGGCAGATCGCTGCTGCGACAACGAGAACTCATCTGTCTAAGCCAGTGAATGCTCGACACAGGAGCCATGACAGTACACTCAGACTCCAGGTAGTGGTGGACAGTTAGTCGAATGCAGGATATAGAACACAGTATGGCATCTTTTGAGAAGCTGCAGCACAGGACACATGCTTTTGTACCAGCAATCCATCCTGCTGCACTTATGGCAGTTGCAAGTGGTTTCAGTCCTGCAACAGGCACTTGACTGGAGTTGGGGCAGTATCAATGCGATGCTTTAACCAAGGGTACATACACCATATTTTATGTTACAGGTAGAGGACTTTAGCTATACAACGCAGGACCTATGATCAGACATTCGATAACAGTATAGGTAATAGTGATTTTAATTAATATCACACAACACATTATGTCCATACAACATACTATATCAGCCCTTTTATGTTTATTTAATAAATGAACATTATTTGTTATTGTGCAATTCCTAAGTGCATGCATCTAGAAGAATCAGACGTGTGCAGATGTCTCCCTGTCTCACATAGCAATATTTCAATATAACCAATGAAAATGGTTGTATACATTTAACCAACTTATTACTATCAAGTATTCCGAGTATCCATTACGTAAACAGTGCAAAAAATATACACATTTTTTATTGCTTAATTGTAGTTTTTTACTCTTGCGTATTTCAACGTTTTTCAACTTTAATTGGTACATTCGGATTGCGGTTTCACAACTTAAAAACTTGTTTTATTACTACTGTGTGTGAACTTTCTCAACATCCATGGCAATGGATAACACGTGAGCGTCTTATTGAAGACAGAACAGTCCTTAACATGACTTATATTGCTGGAAAGTAACATTATTGTGGTTTATCGTGGAATGTGTTTGGGTTAACAACATGATACTAATGTGTCGCTAGAGATATTAAGTCACGTTTTACGTCACTTACTGTCAATAAACCCGTCACCAAAATACTACCCTGGGTAGGCGAGTAAATATACGCCTGAACGATATCTTCATATTTCAGGTGCAGGATATCATGGTGAATTAATGTTTGCATATTTCTTTGCTAAAATAAATACAGATCATTTTAGTTTATTCCTAAACATTTGTCGCCAATTGTTTTGTGCACAGCGAATTTCGAAAACTGGTTCACGGCACACAATTTAGAAAAAAACAGGAAATATCTAGAATTGAGTAATATCTACTGTTCCAAAATTAATTTTTATAATCACACCTTTTCAAAGTAGGATGAAGTACGTAAAACGTGACCTCTGAACGCCAATTTTCAAACATGTGATATTGCTGTAAGAAAACAGCTAGCTGTGTACAGTTATTTTAAGCTGCATAAATAGGTATCCGGTAACACACTGTGGCTCAATCGAATACTGTCTCGATATTTTTGTGAAGCATTCAGCCTGGATGCAATTATTGCTATAAATGATCCATTCACATAATATATTATCCACTCTCAACTCTCAATAACGGCGTAGAGCTACCAAGTGGTGCAGAAAGAGTGAATCCAAGGTCAAACAAGGTCACCGTCAAATGATGAATTTTCGAATTTGCGCTCTTCCGTAATCGTCTTAATATTACAATGGTCGCATTTCTACTTTAGTTAATTACAAGATGGCCAAGTCATGCAGTTTTTGAAAAGCTTTTTGTCTCCTCTTCAAACTTTGGTACGATATGATATGGAGGTGTTACCTGATATGTTATGAGTGGGCCTAAGGTCAAACAAGGTCACCGTGAAATGATGAATATTATATTTTTTTGCAATACCGCGAAAGTCATCAAGTTATAATGACCCTGCAACAACTTCATTTATATGTACGTGTCATATAATGTGGGAAAGAACCATTTCTCCCTGTCAAAATGTTATACGACAGGTAGCTGTCAGTTGATGGAGGAAGTGTGGAGCGACGATCAAACAGATTCACCGTCAAATGATAAATGTTCGAAATTGTGTCATCCCGAAAACGTCATACAATATAAATGGTTTCGTAAATCTACGCTAACTATATGTTCATGACAATATCGTATACCGTGGGAATGCCAACTGTTTCCCTATAAATATATATATATATATTATGCCTATATATATATATATATATATATATAATGGTGACTTCTTATGTCATATACACATACACACACACACACACACACACACACACACACACACACGCAAATACATGATGTCCTGTTATGCAATAATACATCAGCCATTTTATGCTTAAATTAACATTAGTTGTTATTGCGCAATTCCATGTGTGCAGATGTCTTCTTGTCTCACTTAGCAATATTTCAATATAACCAACGAAAATGGTTGTATACATTTAACCCACTTATTATTATCAAGTATTCCGTGTGTCCATTATGTAAACATTGCAATAATATCCGCATATTTTATTCCCTAAGTGTAGATTTCAACTATTGCGTATTTCAACGTTTTTTAACTTTAATTGGTACATTCGCTTGCGATTTCAGATATTAAAACTTGTTTTATTACGACTTTACGTGAACGTTCACAACTTCCATGGCATTGAATAACATGTGAGCGTCTTACTGAAGACAGAATACTCCTTAACATGACGTTTATTGCTGGAAGGTACCATTATTGTGGTTTATTGTGGAAGTTGTTTGTGTTAATAACATGTTGCTAATGTGTCGCTAGATATATTGCGTCTCGTTTGACGTCAGTTACTTTCAGTAAACCAGTCACCGGAATGCTACCCTGGCTAGCCAAGTATATATACGCCTGAATCATATCTTCATATTTCAGGAGAATAATATCATGGTGAATTAATGTTTGCATATTTCTTTGCTAATACAAGTGCATCATAGTTTATACCTAAAGAGTTGTCGCCAATGGTTTTGTGTACAGCGGTTTTTCGAAAATTAGTAATATGCACTGTTGCAATTTTTTTTTTTATAATCATAGTACGATGAAGCTGAAAGCCACTTTTCAAACATTTGATATTGCTGTAAGAAAACAGTTAGCTGCGTGCAGTTATTTTAAGCTGCATAAACAAGTAGACGGTGGCTCATTCGAATACCGTTTCGATATTTTTGTGAAGCATTCTGCCTGGGTGCAATTGTTGCTAACAAATGATCCAATCACATAACATATGGTCCACTATCTACTCTCTATAACGGCGTACTTACAGCTGGGCGAACTAAAGCAACATAGAGTGTAGAACAATGTACAAGTTTTGCAAATGTAGCTAGAAGATTCAAACCAGAATTAAACTCCGATGTTCTAATCTCGGCGCTACCGCACGTCTCTACATTGTTTCAACACCAATATACACTGAATAATATTATCCAAAAATAGTGATGTTTAACTGAACAAGTATAGTTAATAATATCACAGTAAAGGATATACAGCGATGAATAAATGCACCGACATTGACTAATTTAAACCAAAGATTTCCTTTGTATCATACTGTACAATATTATGTTATATATTTATGTTCGCCAATATATAATTCGGAATATATAAATACAAGCAGTTCACCAGTCTGTGTGTGTAAAAGGCGGTGTGAAGATTGTTTCGTAGAGAAGGAAATACAATACTTCACCGACATCACGCTGACAAGCAAATAGTTATTTTTATACAAGCGCCTCCACTTCGCCGGTAGAAACTTTTGAAAATTAAAATGCAAAACACTTTCCTTCCCCACTCGACTATTAAGAGTCTCATTTTGCCATCACAACGTGCGTCCTGTACAGTTGATATAAATAGCGAGGCATCTTTTGTCCTCCATCAGATATAATTTAAAATTGTACAAATGATCAGTATATGTCTTTTCTGAACGCAACAACAGGCACCTATGTAACACGGTTCCTATTGAGTAACTGGACGTCCACTTTCTTGGCGGCATCAGACATGCTACATAAATATCTACGAGAAACATAATCAAGCGTAATACGAGAAACATAATCAAACGTACAAACGAGTTTAGTCTGCCGGATGCAATTAACCTATATTTCCTTGAACTAGTGCAGCTAGTATAGGTAACACGACTTCAGCAGAATTATATTTATGCCTTTGTTTTCGAGACTATTACCACTTTGTTTCTGCTCGAATTCCTTCAGAGTTCGTTATTAGAGACAAACTAAGGATATATGTTACTCCGCTAACGCGGTGACAAAACATAGAGCAGGCAAAACAACACTTTAATGATATCAAGTGATACAATCACGCCACTTTGTCTACGAACCAAGAGGGCCGTTTGGAACAAAATTAGTGCGAACTTTTTAAAAACCCGATTCCACAAGGGATATACTATGTGATACGATAGATTTATATACGTTTTATATTCCATTTGCAAGCGGTGCCCATTTTACCGTGGTTTCTCCGTTTTGTTGAAATTCAAGAAGTGACTACAATCAAATGCCTTATAAAGGTATGTGTATATATGTGTATATATACAGATGTATACACATACATAGATACATATATACATACATGATAAATACACACACATACATAGATACATACATATATACATACATACACACATACTTACATACATGCACACATGCATACATGCATACATGCATACATGCATACATGCATACATGCATACATGCCTACATGCGTACATGCGTACATGCATACATGCATACATGCATACATGCATACATGCATACATGCAAACATGCATACATGGATACATGCATACATGGACACATGCATACATACATACATACATGCATACATACATTCATATATACGTAGACTGACCGAACTTGTCCGACATCACAGCACAGTAATCGAACACGCGTTCTCTCGATTGGGTATCATATGAAAGTGTTACCTGATATGGTACGAGTGGACCTAAGTTCAAACAAGGTCACCGTGAAATTATGAATATTATATTTTATCCATACCGCGAATGTCCTAAAGTACAATGACCCTGCAAATACTTTATTTATATGTACAAGTCATATTCTTTTTGAAAAAAACATTTCTCCTCGTCAACAGGATATATGACATGGAGCTGTCAGTTGATGAAGTAGGTGTGGAGCGACGATCAAACATCGTCACCGTCAAGTGATAAAAGTTCGAAATTGAGTCATCCCGAAAATGGCTTACACTACAAATGGTTGCGTGTATCTACGGTACCTATCTGTTCATGGAAATGTCGTATACCGGTGGAATGCCAACTGTTTTCCCGTAAATATTAGCGCATAAGAAGTCACTATGTATGTATAGACAGTTGGCATTCAAACGGTATACGACACACACACACATACACACACACACACACACACACACGTACACACACTCACACACACACACAAACACACACACACACACACACAAACACACACACACACACACAACACATGATGTCCTATCATGCAATATTTTATGTTTATTTCATAATTGAACATTAGTTGTTATTGTGCAATTCCCAAGTGCATGCAGCTAGAAGAAACATACCTTTGTATATATCTTCCTGTCTCATATAGCAATATTTCAATATCACCAACGAATATGGTTGTGTTCATTTAACCCACTTGTTATTATCACGTATTCCGAATATCCATAGGTAAACAGTGTAATAATATACATATATTTTATTGCCTAAGTGTAATTTTATAATCTTGCGTATCTCAAATTTTTTCAACTTTAATGGGTACATTCTGTTGCGGTTTCACAAAATAAAACTTGTTTTATTACTACTTTATGTGAAAGTTCTCAACACCCATGGCATTGGATAACACATGAGCGTTGCGTTGAAGACAGGTGTTACCTTCCAGCAATAAAAGTCATGTTAAGTACACTCCTTAACATGACTTTTATTGCTGGAAGGTACGATTATTGTGGTTTATTGTTGTTTGAGTTAACAACATGATGCTAATGTGTCGCTAGAGATATTGCGTCACGTTTGACGTCAGTTACTGTCAATAAACCCGTCACAAGAATACTACCCTGGTTATCCGAGTAAATATACCCCTGAATGATAACTTCATTTTTCAGGTGAATATATCATGGTGAATTAATGCTTGCTTGTTTCTTTGCTTTGTATGTGTGTGTGTTTGTGTGTGTGTGTGTGTGTGTGTGTGTGTATGTGTGTGTGTGTGTGTGCGTGTGTGTGTGTGTGTGTGTGTGTGTGTGGTGCGTACGTGTTTGGTTGTGCGTGTGCGTGTGTCTGTGCAGCGTTTCCTTTAGCAACTTGATAACGTGTTTTGTATACGTTTACTGAAACAATAATAAATTACTGTACTCAAAATGAGCCGGACGTTCGACGGCTGACATTCTTATTTGTTTGCTCACTTTCTCAGCATTAAGACACTTACGAAGATGCGGGGCTATCATCTGTAGCAGCTAATTCGGCCAATTGGTCATACAAGGCGGTTTAAGAACTGTTGCGTAGAGCAGGCAATACAACACTTTACCGACATATCGCTGACAAGCACCTAGTTAGCGCGTTATATAAGCGCCTCCACTTCGCCGATAGAAACCTCTGAAACCTGAAATGCAGAACCCTTTCGATCCCCACTCGACTACTATGAGTTTCATCTTGCCTTCAAAACGTGTGTCCTGTATGTTTGACATAAATCGTCGACCGACAGAAATAATTAAAGCTGTGCAAAGGATCAATATTTGCCTTTTCTGAACGCAAAAGTAGACACATATGTAACACGTTTCCTTTTGAGTAACTGGACGTCCAATTTCTTGGCGGCATCAGATATCCTACATGAGCATGTACGAGAAACATAATCAAACGTACAAACGAGGTTAGTCGGGTGTTTGCAATTAACCTATATTTCCTTGATAATTTCATTTGAACTAGTGCAGCTAGTATAGGTAAAACGACTAGGGCACTCTTATATTTACGCCTTTGTTTTCTAAGTTGTTACCTCCTTATTTATTGCAATGATACCTCCAGAGTTCGTCATTAGAGACAAACTAAGGATATGTGTTACTACGCTAACGCGGAAACAAAACATAGAGCAGGCTATACAACACGTTACCGATATCACCTTATACATTTACGCCACTTTGTCTACGAGCTTAGAGGGCCGTTTGGAACATAATTAGTGCGAACTTTTTAAAACTCCGATTCCACAAGAGATGGTATACTATGTGATGCGATATATTTCTATTTGTTTGATTCCATTTGCAAGCGATGCCTCTGTTAATGTGGCTTCTCATTTTTTATGAATGTCGAGACGACTACAAGAAATGCCTTCTATAGGTATGTGTATATATATATATATGTGTGTGTGTGTGTGTGTGTGTGTGTGTGTGTGTGTGTGTGTGTGTGTGTGTGTGTGTGTGTGTGTGTGTGTGTGTGTGTGTGAGTGTGTGTGTGTGTGTATGTTTGTGTGTATGTTGCTCTCCTTCTTGTTCCCTGCTGTACAGAGGTGAGGGTTTGGTTGAGTAAAACTGAACCACTCTTTAGACTTTTCCTTCCACAGTTTTCTGTCCATTGTTCCCTCTCTCCATCTTTCATCCTCCCCTGATCTATTTATGTCCCTCCTCACGAAGTCCTCCCATCTCATCTTTGTTCATGTTATTCTTCCAGCCCAGTTGTTCTTATAACATTGCAGCTTATGTTGTTGTTCTGGCAGCGCCACTGTCTCCAGACAATATAGGCATACCTGTGTAACATACACTCTCAGGACTTTCCCTATCAGCTTCTTCGAGATTTCCCTACACATCATGACTCCCTTTACCTTTCCCCAAGTATTCTCTACTGCTTGTATTCGGCGTCTTACCTGCACATCTAAACGCCCATCCGCTGTAATGATTCCTCCCAGGTACACACACACACACACACGCACACACACACACACACACACACACACACGCACACACACACACATAACGTCGACGAATGTGCACACACACACACAAACAACTCACACATACATACCCTTGGTCCAGACTGTGAACGAGTCTAACTATCGAGCTATCGTAATTATCCCTTTCTATGTTAGTAGTTTCCGCTGAGAAGGCTTGCACCTCGGGCACTAAGCTTTCAGGGATAAATCTACAATACCACACGTGTAATGTAACAACTGTTTTTTCTTCAAATAGGTTTATTTATGTTTTGGGGAAATTTTTATTTATTTACAACGTAAGATCTAAGTCTATGATACGAGCAAGGTGAAACTCCCTAAAATTACGTCAAACTTTCGTACACATATCGCGGGAAACCTTGTTTTCTCGGTTCTCACAGTTTCATGCTCAAGTGTCAATTTCACACCGTGATCACCACACGGAGGTTATGATACTTTCTAATCTAAAGGCGACATTTTTCTCAAACTTACGAATGTAATACAACCACTTGAAGAAGTGTTGCAACAGGAAAACAGCGAAACATCCGTTGTATGCCTAAAACTGCACTGTTTAAAGATCACTTGCCAAATTTAGCCGTTGACACCCCGACACAACAATAATAATAATAATAATGTATTTATTTCAGACAATCATGATGTCCATATATACAAATACATCAATAAAAGTATGTAAATAATATAAAAATACATAGATAAGAACAATATGTTTAAAAATTATATAAATCCCGGACCCACTGGTGCCGCAGTTTCGAAGTACAATACACGTCGCTAGTTTTAATGCTCTAAATAATGGGATTCAAAGACATGTCAATCCTATTCATTAAGCTAAAAATAGCCTTTCTGATTACACATTTACCCGAGCTGACATTAGCTGTAGCAAACATGTGGCTAGCGCTACATCTCATGGGCAAATTGTTCAATATCCTGAAAGAGTTGTTATATGCAACAATGAATTGATGAAAATTAACTTTTCTAAAGTTCACCCATAACGCACACATATAGATATTACCAAAATACTCTGTAAATAGCTTATTTTTTACAGCAGTTGAACAAAAGTGAAACTTTTGACGTAACATGTTACTCTTAGCATACAAAAGTCTCACTTTGGCTTGCATGTCAGACTCATCAGACAAGTTATTAGAAATGACATGTCCAATATATTTACAAGAGGTGGCAAAGTTTAACTTCTTTCCTCCTAATGTCATTTCTTTAGACATATTTGACTTTCTAGATTCAAAGTACATGACCAGGGATTTACTCGCATTGTATTGCACATCGTGCTCACATCCATATGAGTAACACATGTCTAGTAGTGTTTGTAGTCCTTTAGCAGAAGGTGCAAACAGAAGTAGATCATCGGCGTATATAAGGTGATTAACAACCATGTTACCAAGACTACAACCGATTTGTTTTTTGTGCAGTTGTATACTCAGATTATCCATATAAATGTTAAAAAGCAAAGGGTATAACTTCCCACCTTGCTTAACACCATTGCCTACCGAGAAGAAGTCCGAGTAGGTATTTCCCCATCGTATGCATACACATTGATTATTGAATTCATTGCTGAGTATTCTTAAGATATAGTTCGGTACATTTCGTTGTTCTAGTTTCGTTATAAGTTTATTTCGGTTGACACGATCAAACGCCTTTGATACATCTAAAAATGCGACGTGCATAGCTAAACCATGTTCAGTGTAGAACCTTAATAATTCCTTAAATGCAAACACGCATAACTCCGTTCCATGTTTAGGCTTAAAGCCAAATTGATTAGGAGTGGTTTCCAAGTACATTTTCATTCTGTTAAAAAGAACAGTGTCTATTATCTTCGAAAATATATTCGATAGACATATTGGCCTATAATTTCCTTTGTCGTTTACTCGTCTATTTTTGTCTTTAATAATTGGTACAATAACAGACTGTGACATTTCTTTTGGTAAATAACCATGCACCAGAATCGAAGACACAAGGATAGACAAAAGCACAGCGAGTTGATAATCAGCGAACTTAATATGTTCTGCACTGATACCGTCCAGACCTGGTGACTTATTTTTTGAGAGTCCATTAATAATATCCATCAGTTCAACTGCACCAACAGTCATTCCTGTATTGTCAGTGGAACAGTCATAACAAACTTTATCACATCGACTATCCTCCACATCATTAAATAAATGTTCATAATGATGCTTCCACATTGACCCGATGTTAACGTCACCGTGTATATTATCAATGTTTGTCGGAAGTTTTACTTTACTGTTCGAACAGTGCTTAATTTCTTTCCAGCATTTGCGGTGGTCTTTCTGACACAACTGTTCTGCAATGTTATCAGCAATGATAGTTTCTTTCTCCCTTTTACATTTTCTGATCGCCTGTTTGAATTTCATTCTGGATAATTTCATAACATTAAAAATGTCACCTTGTCTAGGTTTACCAGTCTCTTTCCATATACAGTAAGCATCACGGGCTGCACAATGAAGCTCTTTCACTCGCTCGTTCCAACCTGGTACAACATTATACTTATAAGCACCTTTGCGATTTGACCGGAGTGTGTGACCACACCTCTTCAATGTAATCACGATAGAATTGTAAAAGTCATCGAGATCATCATGATGATTACAGTTATGACAATTGGGATCATTGCATCTAACACCCGGTGGAACATTCAGTTTGCTCAATTCAACGTTCGTGCATTCTCTATATGCATCAATATCTTGTGGGTTTAATCTGTCCCACTGTAAGCCTTGCTTACTCTCATTAGTATTGCCACTACCACTAACGCATTCTGGTAGAATATCACTGTCTATGCTGAACGATATCGGGTGGTGATCAGAATAAATAACATCATAAAGTATGGACATGTTAGATAGGCAATCCTTCGCATCCGCGGTACATATAATATGGTCTAGCCATGATGTAGTTCCCCAGGCAGAACTAACGTATGTATATGTGTCTATTGGGAGAGTATCTTGATCACATATAGCCAGAGTAAATTCTTTGCAGAAATCAAGTAAGATATTCCCAAAAACTGATTTCTTGGAAATATCCGCGTTAAAATCACCAACAATAGTGATGCACGAGCTATTAATATTATTAACATATACAGCAATTTTGGACATATAATCATTGAACTTGTCCCTGTTTTCCTCGCATTCATAAGGTAAATATACGTTTAGTAGATAATACTCCTTGTTACCCCAACAAATTCTTATGCCGCATAGCCAATCATAGCACTGGTCAAGAATGGTGATGCATTGATCAAGGGAATGTTTCCATAAAAAACCTACACCACCATACGGTCTACCAGTTAAAATACCACAAGATGCATCTACAGGAGAAACACCATAACCCACATAACCTTCGTGACAGGTGTTTAGTATATGGCAATCTTGTTTAGTGAGCATAAGCTCTTGTAGGCACAGTATATCACATTCCATTAACACATCCTTTAAGAAGGGCATAAGACCTTTAAATCCATTACAATTAAAAGATGTGATGTTAATTTCCATAACTTAGTTCTTGGTGTTAAAGAATTTCCTCAAGTATACACCAGATGGCCAGTTGTCCGGGTCATAAAACTTAGATGCGTCATTGCATATAACATCAACCTTGAATGAGGCATAACTCTCATGCTTAGTTTTTAGTTTCACACATTTGGCCTCGAGCTTATGCACAGACTTCACATACAAAGACATGTCATCGACAGTGACCGTAGGATCTAGTCGTGAGACAAAGGCTGTCAGGAATCGTCCATCCTTTACTTTGAGCTGGTTACCGCATTTCCGCGTGCCGATCACCGCCTTCGAACCGTTACTACGCCTTTTCTTGCCAGACACCAGCTTAAAGTCATCATCAACGATAGTCTTCCTTGGTTGTTTCGCGACACCCGGCGCACGGCTCCCGATAACGTTCGCAGCTGGTAGAGGTGTTATGTTAACAATCGCAGGGCTACGCTGACGAGTAGACGTAGATCGAATGTTACTCACGGTTACGTCTGCCGACGTGTGGCTCGGTTCGGCTGTGGTGACTGCGCTGATCGGCGGCAGATTCACCCGAAGCGTCTGTCTATCATCTGTCGTGAGCTCAGGCTTACGCTGAGGCCATATCACCGGGTCAGGTTCCCTCGATTTGACGGCTGTCATGTCACGCCGCAGATCCGCCATTTCTGCCCGCATCGCACGAAACTCGGTAATAATGTGACCGAAGTCGATGTTGTTGACGTCGAGCGGCGGCAGGGTGAACAAATCCGTAACCGCAAACACTGGCAGTCCCCTAGGCGACTTGTGCAGCGCCCTCAGTATATCTTCAATGTTGTTTTTCTCTTTATGATGCCCTTGTCGGCGCCGGCCCTGACGCAAAGCAAGATTCTTGACGACTTCGCATTCGTATAAAGTCTGTTTAGCTGCTTCGATCTCGCTGGAAGTGAAGTGGTCTACGCACAACTTTACCAGCGTGTCCTGCACCATGATGTCCATCTTGTTGAAGAGATAGCAAAGTATACTATTGCATACGATGTGAGTTTGGCCATCTGTCTGAACTTCGGCAGCACACTGACCACTGACCGGGGATCTGCAGTTCGCAGTGTGATCGCTTGCATTGTTCGAAGGGGCAGCGCCGTCAGTCATAATGGTTGTCATGCTGACGGGCGCTTGAGCGTGACCAGTGCGTTCACAGTCAGAAGAACAAAGCCGTGGCACGGCTGTGTTATGCAATATTACAGGTAGAACCCGGTCAATACTGGGCGATAAAATGTGGTGTGACCACAATCATATAAAATGTCCCATAAACTCACGTTAAGATTCGATTTTAAAAGTACAGTCCCACTCCGAGTACAGATTTCTTCCAATTGGCTTAGTTCTGTCAGTCTAATCACAGCATTTACTTTTTCCCGCAGGTTAATATCGAGAGTCAGGTGTAGACAAACCACAATGTAGACAGACAACGTTACAAACGCTAATTTATTTGTCGTGGCAGTTTCTCGGCGTCGGGATCCATTGGTTTACCGCCGCTACTTTGCGACACAACTCCGCGATAAACAGCAGACCGAATCACACGAAACACTTCTCCAAAACTTTGTGGTTTACATAAGCTACGCCGATACGATGTGTACCCAATTATGTTTTTTCATTGGCCGAAACTGTAAACATTATTTTGCTTTCCCATTTATTTCTAATTGTGACTATAGGAATGTAATAAAGAGTATGTATATATATATATATAATTTATATATATATATAATATATATGGCGTAGTGATTTGTTGAAGCTATTAGCCCATGCAGAGTAGATATAGTTTGTAGCCTTGCCCAATGCTTTATGGATATCAGAATTCTCCAAATCTGTAAACCACTGCAGGGTCAGGACTTCAACGCACATCGTGTCCCTTTTGGTAGCAGACATTACACAACTTATGCAGTACCCCCTGGGCATGTTGACAACTTAAAGTTTGAAATATGTGTGTGTGTGTGTGTGTGTGTGTGTGTGTGTGTGTGTGTGTGTGTGTGTGTGTGTGTGTGTGTGTGTGTGTGTGTGTGTGTGTGTGTGTGTGTGTGTGTGTGTGTGTGTGTGTGTGTGTGTGTGTGTGTGTGTGTGTGTGTGTGAGCGTGCGTGTGTGAGCGCGCTCATGTAGGACGTACGTGTTGTAGTCAATATGTTCAAGTCTTTTTTTATATTAGTTGATCGATGGTCAGCTATTGTTATTACACAATAAGCCTACATGTTCTTACAAAATGTGCACAAGTGAAATTAATATAAAATGGGTATGTCTGTATGTTAGACAATGTTATAACATTATTACGTCGGTTTGTTGCAAAATAGGCCTGTTTTTATTTCAAAATGAGTCGTTATTAAAAAATGGGTCGATTATTACAAAATTGGTCAAAACACACGTGTCGATATGAAGCTCACGGGTTTACTGTTAGATTATATTAGTGTGTTATTTCATGTTAAGACTAACTGCCTTTCGCGTTGCATCACATTCGCGGATATATATTAACAAGTTAAGTCGGTCTATCACATCGAGGTGAGGAGCATTTCTTAATGACCACTTGTTAACTAACGTAAATGCAATATGAGTGTGAAATATATATTACTAATGTATATATTATTTGAATTAAAAAGGCGTTCGCGTGGTATCGCATTTCATTACCAGTTTTCTGTTTTTTTAGGAGAAAGATGATCTCGGCAAAATTTGACTGGGATTACGCATGCAATCTATGTTAAGGCTTGCATATAATATTTAATATTTGAAAAAAGCATGTTTCTTTATCCGTTTAATGCATACGGAATGTTGCATTTTGCGTGATATCGGTTAAATGTTTTATATAAATATTTAGACAACAATAATTCTCAAAAAATAATTATTTACGCAATCGCAACCATTTTTATATATTGTTAGCCTACGTTCATTACACATGATATGGCATATTAGTTGTGCGTTTCCTATGGATTATGTTTTTATGGAGGGTCCTTTTTATGAAATAAGACAAATGTATCCAATTTTTGTGAAAATCGACCATATACATAATTTAGACCATTCATATTTTTCTAATAATGGGATGTTTTTCTAATAATTGTGTAGTTCGAAATTAAACTAATTTCTTTTTCGAAATTAAGTTAACTGAAGTTTATTTCTAAGTATTTACAAATGGCATGTTGGGATCCATCGTCAGTGATGTAATTTACCAGTCATTTGGTACCAATAATGCATCTCCATTATGTTTTATCTACTAGCCTTGTTTACTAAAATGATGCAACTCCTCAATGTTTATTGTTATTTATATATTATACGATATCGCTGTTGAGTTGTTGAGACAATTTGTTGTGTTCCTGTTTTTTTTAATAAAGTGTTGTTAATCATACTGTATAAGTGACAACTGCATATATGTCAGTTACATTATGTTGTTCAAAGTTCACAGTTAGCAAATACATTATTCGTGTGCGTATGCAATATAAATACTTAACACAGTTCTACAATTAGTATTTTATTATATATTCTACCGTCACAGTTATAACATTATTTTATAACCTTGATTTTGTGAGATCTGTCAACGTACATGGTTACTCCGTCAACTACCTTATTCAATATTCCAGTTTTCTAGACATGTTTTGATATTACAATTATTTTTTACGACAAAAAAATAGAACATTGTAGGTTTATTTACAAGTTACAAATGTAAGACATTTTAGCAGAACATACACAACACACAATGTGATTCTGACAAGTTTTTATACATCAAAGATTAGCTTCTCTACTCGTGCTGTGGAAAATCCCACGAGTAATTTAATGAAACGCAATACTTGGACGGTGTGCTTGTACATGTAAATTGAGTTTATTGGCATTACATGACGTTGAACGTTGGTGTCCCTAACTATCATGTGTCTACACCAAGACGTCATTAAACTTAATATGTTCATATAATACACTAATTTCTGGAAACTATGTCGCTGCCAAGCAATAACCACCGCATAAATGCTAACAGTTTAAATCAGGAAAACTTGATACAATGGAAGCGTAAAGTTAAACACCCACTCGGATGAAACTGAGTTGCACTACTTGTGTTCATTTATGCTATGACCATGTTGCAGATGCAGGTACTAATTTCTTAATTATCTTAATTAAAGGATGAACAGTTTGTCCGTATTAATTCTAAGTATCTACATCCATCGAATTCTAAATTTGGCGATTTCCTTAAATGGTCCCCCTGGTTATTCTAGCCTAGCGTGTTGGTAAATAAAAGTCTCCACCGTTGACATCCATGGTCCCGGATGTGTGAATTCGGAGGTGGCTAATGAGGCCTATCATTGCCGTAACGTTTCTGGAGCAGTGAGTGCAAGAATACGCTAGCGGCAGAGCTGAGGCAGGATACACGCTGCTTGCCCGAGGTTTGCGCACTATCCGCTTGGTTTTGGCTGTCTCGATGCGGTGCTGCGCGTAGGTAGTGGGTCCCTTTCCGATTGCAGAACGTCAAGCTGGTCGGTACTGAGTGAGGGTCACCCATGAAGTAGGGTCGATATCAAAACACATAAATACAGATTCAAAAACATCAATTGGTTAATACCTCTCTGAACAGTTTTTAGACGTATTCACACACGAAAATTCAGACGCATATATATACATATATATATACAATATATATTTATATTATGTAAATTTTAGCATAGATCAACCCGCGCGCATTTTAGACTTACATATTACGTAGTAAAGGAATTATATTTACAAAAACAAACATTAAACGTCATAAACGTGGAGATGTTGTTTATTTTGAAAAAAAAGGTAGATGTGTTACGTTACACCTGTGGATTCGCAGGTTAATCCACGAAAGCTAAGCGCCCGAGGTTCAAGCCGTCTGAGTGTATACCCTTAACATACATAGGGTTAAATACTCTACCTCGATTATAGCTAGATGTAATATAAAGTGCCAAGACAAATGCAAATATTTAAATGTAAAATAAGCAGGACGCAATTGATATAACGTAGTTAATATAATAATTGCATTAGTTGCTTTGCACAATATTTTTGTTGTTTTGGCCTATATATATTACGTAAAACAACCAAAGGGAGAACATCAGTATGATTACGTAGTAAACACAACAGCAAGCGACGAATGGATTATGTATTAATACAACGTATATACAACGTCATCATTGCATTTGGTGACCTAATACTACCAACGTTAATATAATGTTGTATGATGATATAGGCCTATACACATGATATTATGATTTCTAGAACATAATCATTGTTGTTATAACCGTTTGTGGTCTCATACCGCAACCATACACTGACCACTGTACAATTATCCAACCATCACATGTTTCAACAGTACAACGCGTTGAAACTATGTTACAATTACGTTTAACTTTCGTAATCAGTCTGAACAAAGGAGCATTGACAAAATAAATGTAGCATTGAATACAGAAGAAGCTAACATTCCAATACGAACATGATAACATGAGTTTCACAAATAGTGATTCGACAAAACCAAGATATACAGAAAAAGTGTGTATTTTGTGATAATAGCACCAAATTTTGCACATATGGAAACGCTTACATTATAAACAGATTTATATATTGAGCCATCGCAAATTTAGCGCCTGATAGCTGGAGCAGCCATGTTCCAAAATGGCCGCGTGCATCCTCTGTTAGTTTACAAATCTGGTCTACGGGAAGGACAGCAGGTTGACAGTGTAAGCTAATTCGCTTATATAAGTCAAACAGTACTTAGTAATAGCTATTATTTGATTGTGTACAAACCAAAGCGATAATTGGACTAATTAGTCTAATTAGGCACATGACGCAGTGTGGTTCCCAATGTAAGCCATGAGTGAATGTAGATAACAATAATTGGCTTGGCACCTGGTAGGAATATAGTAGTGGTAGTGGTGTCAGTGTTGATAATAATAGTAATAGTGGTGGTCGTGGTCGCAGTGGTAGTAATAGTATATAGACCAAGCGCTGTCATAATACGGTCATGTTCAAGAACTTCAAATTGGTTGGCACTGTGCGTCCTACAATGACAACGTTCACACATCCTTCTCACACTAACTGGAAGTGTGTATCATTGGCCAATATTAAAAAGCAGAGGGACTGACCTTCCCGTCGCTGTACAACCCAGTTCTCTCGCAGATAATTTCATTAAATTCCACGAACTTGAATTTTAGGAACACTTAAGTTGGAAAGACTCAATAACGACCATGACGCTGAATCGTCCATATTTGCAAACAATGCTCACCATCATCATACATAAGAGTGAACACTCAAGACAGATATCCTAGCTGTAAACAAGCGCACCAGAACATATTTATGCATCTCAAAGACGGAAAGAATTGGCCGACGCCATTTTGCGAACAGCCTACATCGCCCGCACACGGAGAGGTCATTAAATCAGTGTGACAACACTATAAATCTTGCAACACCAATGAATGCTACTGCCTGGGAGAAGTTGATAATGCAGAAGATCTGCTCAAGTTTGAAGACTGGGGCCACCAGAGCGAAAACATCCCCAAGTTTAGGAACTGGGCAACCGTTCTGGAACTAGATGTGTTTTATTGGTCTACGAGCGTCCTCTGCTGCAGGCATAATTCAATATGTAACTTGATGCCTTGACGCAATTGGCCCCCTGGTTCCATGCCTTAGATCACATAACTATGCCAGGTGGATCCTTTTTTACCTGAAGGGCACGGGTGAACTCCAAACAAAGCACCTATATGAAGTTTGGAAATTCAGGGCAGACAGCCTCACCATTCGTAAGACGGAGACGGTGTTTTTATAATCATGATTGATCATACACCAGAACAAACCAACGCCAGCTTCAAACGAGATGGCGGAGCATTTGGGAGACCACTCCAGTACCCTGCGACGTTGGATGGTTGCCAGACCAAAGGTTGCCAAGGTCATAAGAGAGTTATAAGTAGGGGATCATTAGCGGGGAAGACGAGTGGACATCACGACCAAACACCAATTGTGCAGACGATGATGATGATTTATTCAATATAAAATGTAAGCTTGTACATGCTTAATATATAAATACACGGTACATTAAATATAAAGGATGACACTAGAAAGTGCACGCACTTGTTTCTATTGTGGTCCTTGGACAGACAAACAAATACATGACACAGATATAAATAGAATATGTCAAAATAACATACTAAAAAACAATAATAAATAAATACTATAGTTACTGTTGAGATATCAAAAGACATTCATAATTATGATGTTAAGAAAGGAGGGACATCACCTCCTAATTATAAGTACTATTAAGTCATTTGAAAAAACCGACACGTGTACTACAAATACATAATACCTGTTTTTTAAATTAAACACTTAAGAAAAGATGCGTCATCAATAAAAAACTTAAAAAAATAGTATAAGTAAAAAAAATTAAAATAAAATACAGGTACCTCAAAAATATGATTGAATTAAAAGTAAGTAAATGAGCTGGCTTCCTGGTCATTGAGATAATTGAACAAAAACTGTTTCACTAAATGTTTAAATTGGTTCTTGTTCTGAGCACCTTGTATGTTATATGGCAATTAATTTCATGCCTGAATACCTGAGTAGTAAAAACAAATTTGACCGAAAGATTTAACATACGGCACACGAATAAACAAAGTACTAGACCTTGTATTTATACCGTGCTGCTTGCGTGTTACGTTGACAGAATCGGACAAATAAATCGGTGCTCTGTCATTGACAACATTATAGACAAGGTTAAATTGTTATTGCTTAACCCGTAGATCCACTGGTAACATATTGACCTGTCTAAACTCCGATGATCCAATGTGGGTTCTAGCTGGTGCAATAAGAAACGAATTACCTTGTTATGAGTATACTGTAGGGGTCAGCCCACTGTTGGTTTTCCCATAGGCGACCATGTTAACGTTTTGTCTGATTATAAGAAAACTTGACCTATAAAATGTCTAAAACTTCTCACTTGCTGTTATCATCATCTCATTGACATGACGATAGATGTTAACAAACATTGCATAATTCTAGCTCTCGTAAAATGTGTGACACCCGTCAATATTTACAAATGCCGGCAAGAATTACTCCGCAAACAGGTCACACAGGCAAATTGCTGCCAAATATACTTCCGCTTATTCAAATCATCTAGAAATCCACCATTTTACAGTCAACACCTTCTTCAACCACACATGAAAATCTCCCTATTCAAATGCACTTATGTCATAGCAGGTGAATTTTGTAAAACAAATCATTTCTAAAAAATACATGGCATTTTTCTTCGTGTGCAACGGACAGGAAGTCTAACTAGAACATGACCCCTGTAGTCTAGTTTTATATTGTATTAATGCAGAGGTAAGTAGTTTTTTGTTTTTATATTTTGCAAACTATCTTCTCAGCAACTCCTTCTCCAGTTAGTGACTGATCTAACTCTACACCTAGGTATTTAACATGCGTCTGACACGTCAATGTGTTGCCTTCACATTTCACATGAATGGAGTTGCACGTGTGGAGTTTACGTTTCGATCCAAAAAGGATTGATTCAGTTTTCCCTAGATGGAGGGACAGTTTGTTATTTATCAGCCATTCTCTGGCTCCGAAGAGAGACTTTCTTGGATGTGTTGGGTGTTCTTACCCGAAATTATCAGAGCCGAATCGTCAGCGTACAAATGAAGTTATCAGCGAACAGCCGATGGAATATCATTAATATATATTACATCAGTAAGGATCCGAGAATTGACCCTTGAAGTACACCACTTGTGACAGTCATCGGTTTTGAAAAGGTACCACCAATATCAACTGATTTTTGTCGTTCATATAAATATGATTGAAACCAAACAATGGCAGTTTTGTGAAGTCCTGTAGCTTCGTGTTTTTGTAGCATAATCTTATGGTATACGGTGTCAAAAGCCTTCTGAAAGTCAAGAAGCACCATGCCTATATAATTACATTTATCTTGCTCCTGTTTTAGGAAGTCTGTGATATGTACTAAACATGTTTCGGTAGAATATGAGGATCTAAAGCCAGATTGATATTCATATAGGATCTGATAAGCTTGGAGATACTCGTCCAGCTGTTGATAGACGATCCTCTCAATTAATTTCGAGATCGGGTTAAGCAATAGAATAAAAATCGGCCTGTAATTACCGGCTACCTTTTTACTATTGAGATCTAAGATGGTGGATGTTGTACTGGTAATCCTTGTAGGTGTGTTAATAAGCTGGGTCATACAAAACATAGACATATAATGCTTCAGTGACACATGCAACTGATTAGTTTGAGTATTCAGTTGAGAGTAGTCAACGTTAAAGTCACCCATTGTGATGAATTCTTGGATGGTGAAAGAATTAACTTCCATGCAGCATTGTTCGAGTATATTAACAAAGTCCATCTGTTCGGGTGGACGGTAGCATGCACCAATTAAAATAGGTTTGCTCTTAGGTAAATACAGTTCAGCCCAGACAGTTTCTAGATTAGTATACATATCGTCTCTCGGTTTGAAAGCAACGTCACTTCTAATGTAGATACATACACCACCGCCCTCGCGATTCCTGTCGCGCCGGAGAAAAGTATAGTCAGTGATTTCAATTTCCGAGTCAGTGACCGACGCATCTAACCAAGACTCGGTGATGTCGATCACCGCTACTTTAGTGTTAGCTGCGAGAACTCTAAAGACCTCATTCACTAAAGATGTACGTTATCTTGTCAACTTGATAGAAGAGCTTGGCAAACCTTTTATGTAAGAGAGTATGAATCTGGTTGTCCTCGACATAACGGAAATGGTAAATGCTGACGATGTACACGCTGCTGTTGAGACTGTCTGGAATGTTAACAGGATTGGCAAAGAGCCGTTCCAGGCTTTTACCAAAGGAAAGGGTGATGGAAAGAACCGATTCTGTTTATGAAGCCTTTTATCAAGACAAGATAAACATGCTTTGTACTTCCTTTCCCAGCAATGAGGAGAGCAAAGTGAGATAATGGGTGACCTCTGTCAACACTGGCTTTTTTCTTTCTGAAATTGTGACATAAACAGCAGCTATGCGTTATTTTTGCCTTATAAACTCGGTGAGGCTAACTGAAGTCTGACGGATGCTGTCGATTATTCATGAGCATACCTTACATTAGTTACACTATAAGGCATGCTCATTAATATAAATGTTGTGTGTCATCATAGGTCTATGTGAACATAGGTACGTGTGTTGCGCAAAGTGCTGTAGTGAGGTGTGTAGGATGTAGTTTGTGATTCATATTCACTTTCAGCTACAGCCGCCAGATAGCTTCTTGGAGTGAAAATGGAGCCGAGTGCGTAAGACTTCCCTGCTGGTACATGGCCTCTCCATAGTCAAAACTCTAGCACAACCTCCTTGCGGCCTCGGGCAAATGTGCTAGGGATCTCGGCGTAGTTTGCAGCCCCAGAAGTGGGTATGCAGGACCCACCATCGTGTGGACTCGACCCGACACTCACCATTCCACCCCCAACTATGGGTAAATAATTCTGGTTAGATCATGCTCATTAACCGTGTTAGGCAAAATTATTTACCGGAAGGAAAACGCAAATTTAAACCTGGGCGGTGGGGCTCGATAGTCTTGGCAGATAGCTCAGGAGAAAATAACATCCGATACTAAACCCCACTGTAGGTCAGCCAAGGCAGCGCTGCAGTGGCTGCAAAGTCCCAATCAATGAATTGGACAGGTACCGAGACTTAATTTAGTTACTGCGTCCAGGGTAGCCGACGCGCCATTTTGCACGGCAGGGGTTGAGAAAGCAGCGAAGTCCCGGTGGATCATCTCGACGGCGGCGATCCAGCTGCGAAATCCGGCCGGGTAGTCTCAATGTGGGGACGATTAGGATAACGCAGTGTAAGTAGTAAACATGATGGACAGGAGGAAATGAGAGTTGCTGTGGGTACAAGAAACCAAATGGAAAGGAGACTGTCAAGGGCACTGGCAGGAGGATATAAGAAGCTACATGCAAGTGGAGCAGGAAAGAGTAACGGTGTAGGCATCATAGTAACAGAGGAGATAAGTAGCGACGTCGTGAGAGTAGAAGGATGGCAATGGAGGACCGTTATGAAAATGGATGATGCTGAAAAAGCAGCTGGTGTTCATCATGCCCGTGTATGATCCTCAAAAAAGAAGGGCAGAGGTAGAGAAAAGGGCTTTCAGGTAAGAGCTAGAGAGAATGGTGGGAATGGTAGAAGAGCATATGATAATGTGGATAGCTGGTGATTGTAATGCACACGTAGGTATAGCAGAGAGAGGAGAAGAGAATTCGGTCGCGAGATTCGGTCGCGGTACAAGAAATCGAGTGGGCCGTAGCTAGTAGAGCAGGTGTTTCGAAATGGGCTGGCAAAGGCCTGGTCGTTCTTCCAAAAGAGAGAAAGCCATAACGTGTCCTACATAAATGGCCACCATCAGGCAGGACTGGATCTGCTGGTAGTGAGGAGACAGCAAATGTGGCGATTGAAGGGCTTTGTAGTCATCGCTGGGAAACACGTGAGTGTCTACGTAACACAAGCCCTCGTTTTCGTAATGCCTATGCAGAATAGGAGGGAGGATAAACGTGTGGGGCGGAAGACAATTAAATGGTGGAAATGTCACGGGGATACAGCCAGTGCATCTAGATATAGAGTATGTGAAACTACGGTCAACAACAGGAACAGTGGAAGAGAATGACAATTCTTTAAAGATGCTTTCATTGCAGCAATTGAGGAGCCGTGCAGCAGAAAACCTGGTAATGGAGGAGCTTCCTCAAAGAGCAAAACAACAGACATAGTTGACTGAAGAAGTAGTCAGAGCAACTGGGAAAAAGAGAGAGGTATGGACGGAGATAGAAGTGATCAAAGAGAATGTCGAGCAACCTCATATAACAATACAGCAACTGTACGGACACAAAAAGAAGGCACCTAGAAGAGCTGTGGATAAGGCAAAGAGAGATATGAAAGAAGAACTGTATAGAAAGTTTGATGAGGATAGCCGAAAGAAGATAATCTATAAGATGGTCAGCGAGGGGGATGAGGATACCAATGATGTGAAAGCTGGAACAGTGATCAAAGACATGAACGGAACAAAAGTGACAGACAGGACTGAGGTGTTACAATTCTGGGATTGCTAATCCAAGCGGAAAACAGAGAACTGGATGTATCAGGTGCAGTTGAGGGAAACGTTAAGGTGAAGGAGATTGTGGATGCTAAGGTAGAGAGAGCAATTGCAAAAATTAAGAAATGCCGGGTGACAGGTATTAATGAAGAGCGATTGGAGATGCTTGTGGTGGCTGAACGAGTTGGTGGACAAAAAGATTGCCGAACACCTGCATGAAAGAAGGTACGATCCCAGAAGAGTGGAGAATGGGACTGAATGACCCTGTATGGAAAAGTAAGTGAGACGTGCCTGACCCAGGAAAATACATAGGCATTACTTTGCTAAGCCATATGTTGAAGATTATGGAGAGAATCTTGGATGGCAGAATAAGAGCAGCAGTGGAAGGGGAAATCAGTGAAGAACAGCAGGTTTTTAGAACAGGAAGAGGAACAACTACTGGTATGTTTTCCCTGAGGCAGCTGTGGAAAAGAAATTAGAGGCAGAGGAAAATATGGCGATAGGATTCGTAGACCTGGAGAAAGCATATGGTACTCTACCAAGAGAGATAGCGATAGCGACACTCTGGTGGACGTTGGTCCCGTAGTCAGAGGTGAGGATGGTAGAAGGGAAATATGAAGAAACAAAGAGCTGTGTGTTGTCTGGACCGGGAGTGTTAGGAGATATGAACTAAATGTCCGCCGGAGACAGGGGAGCGCCCTGAACACACTGTTGTTTATCGCAACGGTGGAACTGATAAACAGAAAGACTAGTACGAGATACATCCTCCGTAAGCTACTGTATGCAGACGATCTGGCAGTGGTAGCGGACGGGGAAGGAAATCTCCAAGAACATCTGACAGAGTGCGGGGATGGTAACTCAGACATCAAAATTCGCAGGAGGATAGAAGCACGGACAAATGCTTGTAGGAAAGTTGAAGGGGCGATGGGAGAGTGTCGCACATCGCGTAAGCTGAAACGAAAGGTGCTCTGTTCATGTATTACCCCGCTTTGCTTTATTAAATGGACATAATGACTGTCTGAAATAAACACATCATTGCTAGCATTATATGATAGATTGAAACAGTTTGTTCGTTTTATTAACTAGCACGATCAACACGCAAACTAGTATATCGTTTTATTTCGCAAGAATATGCAAGGTGGTGTATCTCAAACACTGAAGAAGTAGAGGTACGGTCTTATATAAGGCAGTATCCTGTCCTCAGGACTTCTCAAAGCGATTTACACTTTACTCCCTGGCAGACCTGTTCAATCGAACACCATCTCAACATATCTGAAACGCATTCAGCCACGCTGCACTTAATGTGTAAAAACTATTTGTACACATCTATCCACGACTGTCTACAACCAGTATTCATTCATATAACTGAATGAACTGAAGCTATGTAGCGTAAACGAACTTGCCCAAGGTTCGACGCCGCAGCACATAATTCGAACCCGGGTTATCTCGGTCGAGTTTCTAACCACTGCACCACTGCGCTCCACTACCACCAAACAAACATGCACAGTTGCAAACATAGCACAAACGATATACAAGAACAAGCGTAATTACGTGAGCACACGTACAATTACTGTGTTCTAAATCAGCTGTATTTAATATGTGGGTAATTACTCCCTTGGAAGTAAGTCGGGCTTTTTTTAGGGGTAACGGAAGCTTTTTGAAGTATGGACATTTCAGTACTTATTTCATCATGATAACGCTCTTGTGGCACACTTCATTGGATATATGTCGTGGTATGACGTACTGGAAGTTACGAGCACCAAATACTGAAAGTAACAGCTCCCTTACAATCAGAGAGGATATCACCTACCCATGTATAGTTGATGCACCGAGGCTCATCCTTGGCGAGGAACAAGCAAGGGAGACAAATTGGACACAGCTGGAACAGTGGACATTTAATCTGTGAGACATGTATTGGATAACGCCGTTTTAGATGCAGAAGTGTTAGCAAATCCTTCAATACTTTGCGCTTCAACTGAATGAATCAACATTATATTATCTGTCGTGCTCAATTGCGACTCTGTAAAAGATGATTGCATGATCTCTGAATTGTTTATCATGGAGGGCCACGAACTCCACCATTATCAGTGAATGTGAAGAGGTTGTAGTCGATTTCCATGTTCTCCTCTTCCACTTGGAGAATCGCTGGTTATCCAGGGGACAGGATTTCATTATGTGTTCGAATTAAGGAAAACAAATCATAGTGTTTATGGAAGGGAGAGAAACGCTAGATACCAAACTTTCAGGTGACGGTGTCACACAAAGAGGCCATACATTTATTATAAAGCTGGGTTACACATTATTTTGGGAAATCAATCAACTGAACCTATCTTAATAAAGGAATGTGTTGAATATTCTCACAGATCAATGCTCCCTTCGCAAAGCAAGTTTTGCTCACACGAAGTTCAGGGTAATGAGGTATCCATATTCTCCAAACTGTCAACGCCACTTGAAGAGAACAAAGAACAGTGTCCATTTGCTGATGATATAATGTGCATATACGTTCCAAGGAAGACGTCATCATGAGACGTTTTCAAAGTCTGGAATACTGTGAGAAGAATGGGTGATGATACGTTTTCAGTGGGCGAAGGAGTCGTCAAAGATAAATATATATCAAGTTTATTGGCTTGCGAGAAGGTAGCACGCTGAAAGAAGACTTTCAGGATTGTGGCCTCAGAACTTTCAGACAAAAAGCTGATGTTGAATACCCAGTTTACTATTACAGGGCTCTCACATTCCTACTCCCAATGTATTGCTAGTGACGACTGGTATTTTTAAAATGTGCTCTTGTTGTGAGCTTATCAAGAAGATGCAACTTGAACCACACACAGATAGTTTTATTTGTAAAGTATTGCATATCACACGTTTGATCTTATTTAAAGGTTGAAAATCCAATGTATAGCTAATGCTAAATCAAACTATTTGAACAATAAATATGTCAATTATGCATATACATATGTTCTTTCAAAACAGTCCTTTTCTCGAATTTAGTATTTAAAAATGGAGGGGTAATCACGTGTCGTTCTCTGGCTCAAGTGGTAACAATGCCAAAAGGTTAAATACCGCTGTTCTAAACAATACATAATTACTGATTAAAATATAACATGCTGAACTGGTTTAGCATGTCGTGAATCCGATTCTTTCTTGTCCAAATATGTCATTTGTGAATAATTTATTAATAATATCCAATGTATAATAACATCGCCATTTCACAATTGTGAGAATAGCTTAGATGAAACATTGGGCAGGAACTGATTAAGCAGATATATGTTTTGATGATTTCGAACAAAAGAAGGACAATCGAACTAGCATACGTGTCGTAGTGTAAACTATATAGTTTTGCATGTTCGAAAATTAATTTGAATTCCGTCCTGAGAAAACTTGCTTTGAGGAAGCCTATTTAGTATGAGCCATCCTCACGAGGCAGGGGCCGCTGCTGATTATATCAGTCTCAGTACCCCTGGCGGATAGCTATACAAATCTCTGAAAATAAGCTCCGCTAACAAAATTGCTTGCCGGCAAGTTCCGTTGGTTTGGGAAGTAGATGAAGTTAGGTATTTGAAAACGCAATACCGCTAAGCGGTTAGTGATAGTGGTCGAATGGGTAATTATACTGCTATTCTTGGAACTCGAGACCTTTGTCATGAAACTGATGCACGAGTCGGTGGAGTGTCTGCCCTATTCTCACGGGAGGTTCGGCGAAGTCAATCATGAATTTGATTCAACTAACTTCCGTACAATGCGAAGGAGATCTAACAGGGACAGAGTACGTAGTCAACACCGCTGGCTTGCGAAGATGGTATGATCACAAAACATGTAAAACACGACAGCTGTGGAACATCAGTATACCAACATCCATTTCCGCATACGCGGAGATATAGCGTGCGTTCATCTTTGAGTTCGTTGTGAGCTTATTGGTGATATATCCGTTGCATCTGATGTATGAGCTTCTTCGTTGTTCATGAATATTCTCAAAACGATTCACTGCGAATGAATACACACGATAAAGCGATGATGCCTTGTAGTCCCACCACCCCACGTTGTCACAGGCATGTGCGTGGGCAGCCTCTGCCATTCCTATTGGATGACTGAGTATAAACTCCGCATCGACGATGCAACAACACCACGCGTCGCGAAATCAGATTCGACAACGTAGGTATCAATTTACGAGTTGGGCTGCTATAAAAGACGGAGCGGCAGACGACAGTCACACATCGACCCAACAGAAGACGAGTCCACTACTACAAGATCTTCTGCGTGTGTCAGGAACAACTGATTCAGGTGAGACGATTGCGAATTTGCTGAGTGAAATAAGTGCTCGTTCATAGTAACGTTTAATTGCTGTTCGGTTTATAAGTATTGTATTAACTGTATTGCTTTAAAGTTAAAACAGTATATAATACATAACATAATGAACTGAAATTGACGATCAGCAGTGCAACTCTGTTGTTACTTAATATCAACCAAACCCCGACAATACACTGTTGTAGTCGTTGACATTGTAAATGCGTACACTGCACATTGCATTTGTTAAACTTTAACGACAATTTATTACGATTATAATTTATTACAGCGAAACTGTTCCGATGATATGTTTGCCTGAGTAGATGTACGACATTAAAACATCATGGTTGGCACTTCGGTTTGTAATGTTTATCATTGTTTCTTCGGTAGAGAGACGATGGCACTGCTACAATGTGGACTAGGTCTTCTTTTTCTGGCCGTGATCGTTGCTGGGAGTAAGTAATAATAATACAATGTTTTGTATATCTTAATATTACCTCTGGTATTGATGGGATCTATTAAAAATAAAAATTATTATGCATTGGCAAATCATGTACAAATATTATATAACAAGAAAATCATATTCTTGTAATAAATATATATATATCCACCACACACATAATGGTAGTTTAAAAATGCACATGCATGCACACACATGCTTACCCTAAAATACAACTTATGTGTATTTCTTATGCTTCTTAAAATATTTACGTACATTGTGCTAAATATTGAGGAATATCACGCGTGTGTTCTTGTAGACATCAATTGCAAGAATCCTCCCATCGGCTGGCTTGGTATAGCCGCTGAAGGTTTTGACGTCGACGTAGAGCCGTTTGCATCGATGGATGACCCAAATTGCTGTTCTGTAGGAGGGGCAGGTCCTGTCGACCTTCAAAGTATGTTTTAATGCTTGACATCTTATACTAATGTAACACGTATAAATAGTTTGTTAATGTAATGTATTAAACGGCCATTCATCGCTGTGGGGTGGAAGACAACTGGATAATGCAATCAGGATAATCCATGGTTGCATCGATGGTTGGCGATTATTTTGATTTATGTAACCTGGTAACTCATGAAGTCGACATTCAATGTGTGCTGTGTCGCCTCATGTTTTAATTCCAAGAAATACACACGATTTTATGTATCAAAATATGTGGTGGTTTAGACAAATCAGATGGTGACGATCTATTCGCATTCGCAGTAAAAAAAAGGAAACAAATAATATTTATAAATACACGTTTTATACACTAGCACTGTTTCAAATGAACCGATAAATCATCAATGTCAATTAGTTGCAATTTCAAAAACGTTTACGTGACCATTCCTCACATTTAGGTGGAAGGCATGTGAATTCAGCCAAAATAAGATGTTGACACACAATGTTCAATGTATTTGCATTGTCTCACCTCAATGTAGAGGCGTGCCATCTATGCTACAACCTGACAAAGAGCACTCCCGGCTTCGCGGCTGACCCAGACAATTGCGCCAAGTTCTACATGTGTGAGCCGAACGGCGAGGGAGGTTTCAATACATTCCCCATGGATTGCCCCGTGTGCTCGTTCTGGGACCAGGCATTGCTGACGTGTGTCCAAGTCTGGTTTGATTCCAAGTACTGCGTTAAAACAGGACACGAGACCGTTTCCCAGGACTACACCACACCAAGTACGTTGCACTCCGTTTAATGTTTTAATAGTGTCAACGCATCAATACCGCCACCACCATCGTCACTATTATTATTATTATCATCATCATCACCATCATCATCATCACCGTCGTCATCGCTTGTTTTCGGCATAGTGCTATGTTACCTTTTCATTGGATTCATATGATCATACACGAGAACGTCTTAAAACTGCGAGCATGATATATATATAATATGCATCATAGTTTTGTGTATGAGTTTTACTGTTGCCTGTGTATTTCGAAAGATACACCATAATCCGTTGGTCCCTGCAAAATGACACCAACGGCAGGGGCAGTAAAGGACCACACACAGGAAGGAAAGTAAAAGCCGCAGTGAGTTAATTCATTTGTGAGATATATCGTTCTGAAAAAGCCACTCCTACATAAAAAAAAGTTAGAGCTGTTTATACCTCAATATCATACGTAATAAGTCATGTTTCTAATAAGACATGTTTCCTTTGTACACCATCCATGTTGCTCCTTTTGTTGCCCCAACAAATATAACTATTATAAGTGGTCCACATACCCACCATCATATACTTCCAATCACCCACTCAACCACACCCCCACACGCGTACATATTTTGTGTGGTTACATATAATATATATACATACACACACACTTATATATATATATATATATACGATTAAATTGCGATTAAATGCTTATTATTATGAATCAATTTGATATGTTGTTCTGCTGTTGAAAACATGTCTGGTTTGATTTAAAATGTGTTTAACAGTCGAAGACCCTCTGATGTTCTGCATCAACTTCGAGGACGACGACTTGGTCTCGAACACCTCAGGACACTACCGCCCGTTTGTGTTCAATGACGGCGTCACCGTCGTCGCTTCGCCAGATTGTCCCGAAGGCAAGAGATGCGGCTACTTCAACGAAAGCGTCCTCGAACTGCCGTTCTTCTCCAACAACTACGGTCACTGGTCTAGTCTGAGAATCACATTGGAATACAAGATGATTTCGTTCAGTGGTAACATTGATCAGGGCATCGTCAGCAACGACTGCTTCCCAAACGCCACTGTGCCGTACGCTCTAGGAAACTCGCTCTACATTTCTGGGAATGCCGGGAATATCAAGGCCGGGCTCAAGGACTCAGTGGGTGGTGTTCCTGGTTCTACGGACGTGCAAGTGGTGAGTAACACGTATTAGATTGTGTCGTCTCTAACAATACACTCTTTGTCATCGCCGCTCAGTTATGATTGCGTATGTATATATGCATGTATGTATGTATGTATGTACATACTACGTAATTAATTTCGTACATATATAACAGGTCTGCTGTGTTTCGTTACTAATTATCTGATGATCCTGCTACCCAGAGCGCAACAAATCAACGATTAAAAAGGCTTTCAATAGCAATGGTAATGGAAATGTATAGAACTTTATTTGACGTATCGCAATGCATAGCATTAACACACCCGGACAGGGTGCTAATCCACTGGAACACCACCCGTCACGGCTCAAATAGCAAACAGGCATTGTAATGAATACGAGCTCATGAGTGCCTGTTTGAACATTTGTACAATTTTATTTTAGACATCCCCTGGACTTGACATTTGGGCCCACGCTGAGATGAACTGGGTTGGATCGACATTGCTGGTGATGTGCGGAACAAAAAACGGTCCGGATACTGATGCCTTTGGAGGTACGAAACCATCTGAAAGTTAGCTCTGTTTTATATATATATATATATATGCGTTATATGATTGTGGGAGACAAAAGAAACAACCATACATATATGCACCCATACATACATCCATCCTTACATACATACATGCATACGTACATACATACATACATAATTATCTTGTTTCCCTGTCAGCCACTGGTGAGACTAGCCTCGATTCCGGTCCTCGACAACTGTTATATATTAGTAAAATAAAACAAACAAAAAACAAATATATAACAGTTGTCGAGGACCGGAATCGAGGCTAGTCTCACCAGTGGCTGACAGGGAAACAAAGTAAAATAAAACAAACAAAAAACATTGTTCTCTCATAAAGTGGTGTGATATTATATTATGGTCTGTTTTGTTAGTTGTCTTGTTAATATGGACATGACAATTGATGCCTTTAGTAAGACATGGTGCCACGATCATATTGCCAAGATATTATTCACTAATACGAATCTCTTCTGCGAAATGTCTGCACATATTTATTAAGTCGTCAAGCATTATCCTACCTAAATTGTCATTTATAGAACAACACATTCATACAATGCTTTGACGGAATTCGACTGCTTTTTGTATCTCCTGTATAGTGTATTTTGTCGCTAATCCTGGTAACACGGTTGATATATAATCTGTTTCATTGTCATAGGTCCAATTAGAGAGAGTCATTGCCCTCTTGTGATCGGTGCTTTCATCAAGGAACGCGGTGACAGCTTCTTCCAAGGCTACATGGACAACGTAAGTAGTACCTTTTCATAATAATCTGTCTAAATTAGGCGAATATTGCTCATCTAGTATTACTGTCGACATTATAAAAGAAATACCATCTTAGTTTGCTGCATTGAACTTAACATTCATATGTACACCCACACGGGCGTTAGCTCGATTATTTATATTTAATGTATGTTCGAGGAAACATGATTGATTTTATTTCGAGAACAGTGAGTAATATCCGTACAAATAGTTGATTATGACATCATTGGATATATTTAATGCCAATATATAATAATCGTGTGAATATACGCTAAATGATTGATAGAAGACCATGTTTGCTGTTTCCTATGTTGATTTTGTTGGCGATTGACTTCATAACGAAATATGTTGTTCAATATTATTGTTTATATTTAAATAATATACCTTAGTAGTTTTAATAAAACAATGTTTTGGTAGTCGTATTATTATTATTATTAGTTGTAGAAATAGTAGTAGTAGTAGTAGTAGTAGTAGTAGTAGTAGTAGTAGTAGCAGTAGTAGTAGTAGCAGTAGTAGTAGTAGTACTAGTAGTAGTAGTAGTAGTAGTAGTAGTAGTAGTAGTAGTTGTAGTACTAGTAATAGTTGTAGTAGTAGTAGTAGTAGGAGTAGTAGTAGTAGTTGTTGTAGTAGTAGTAATAGTTGTAGTAGTAGTAGTAGTAGGAGTAGTAGTAGTAGTTGTTGTAGTAGTAGTAATAGTTGTAGTAGTAGTAGTAGTAGGAGTAGTAGTAGTAGTTGTTGTAGTAGTAGTAATAGCAGTAGTATTAGTAGCAGTCGTAGAAGCGGCAGCAGCAGCAATAACAACAAGAACAATTTCACCAGCAGAAGCTATGTTCGTATTTTGTGTTGTTATGTATTTTAGTAACACCTGTACTACCAACTGGCTGTGTAATGTCACTGGTACAGGTAGCGAGGGTTTATGAAAACGTATGGTTTTCCTTTTAGATCTGCTTCTACAAGTGGTAGGATGCCTGCATCATTGGCCTATTGGTGACGACTTCTCTGCCATCGATTTACTTTCTATTTTCTAGACGTTCGTGTCTGCGTCTTTCTATTCTAACAGCAACAATCGCCGTACCACAGCGTATCTTTCGATTGTGACAACAACAAAATAAACACCTGTGTTGTTGTGCGTCTGAATTTTGTATATCTTTATTTTTCATCGCAATAAAATCCTTTCTCTGGAATATTGTTCTTGTCTGCTTTCTGATGAAAACAATCTTGCTTACAAAACAATACAAGAACGTGTATGGTATATTACGTTTACGATTAGTGAGTATTTATTTAATCTCATAAACTGCACTAATAAGATTATTCCATAATATTGGGAAATGAGACTAAACGCATCCGTAAGAGGTTAACAGAAAGTTAAGCGAAGAATATTTCACAAATGCACAACCGTGTGAGCGAACTCAGTTGATCACTAGATATTGGAAATATGCTTATTATATTTATAATCCGCCCTTGATTCACATAATTATAGCTAAACGTATGTATATCAACATTTCCTAGAATACGAAAAAGTTGTCCACGATCCATCTATTTCAAATTGTGAGTACGTCGGAATTGTTTGGAGTTTTGTTGATAACCGGATATTCAGAGTGGGGGACTTAGCCACCCAATACTTTTGTTATTTTTGTTCATGCTTTTGGTGAGAGTCAATAGTGGTGCAGTCGGGGTATCCAAACACATCTGCAATAACACTTCTTCCCGTCATCTCAGATGAAACGTACCAGCTGCAATTGCATCATCTCGTGGCTGTTGTAAAATGTATTACTCTCCCACTCAAAACACCACAACAAATCTTCATCACTGCTCCGATGAACGGCGAAAAATACCCAACACTACCCACCTAGAGCCGTGACAAATCCCCAGTAACTACCCATTGAATCGTGAAAAATCTCCTACACTATCACTCCCCCTCTTCAGATGTCATGTCCGACTGCAGCGAAGAGTTTTGATTGCAGACGGAGCTCAGCCCACTCCCTCCAATATCCAACGCGTTCCGTTGAGCAGGCCTATTATGGTGAATATATTGTCATAGCACATATTTCATAGCACAAATAACCATTGTATTGTATAAGCTACACAAGCAAATGTAATATATTCCGTAATGTCGTTACACAAGGGAATATGAGTACGGGATCACAAATAATGAAATAATACATGTTGATTTGACGCGCGGTGGCGAAGTAATTAGAACTTTGGATGTTTAATCGAGATAATACTGGTTCAAGATCTACTGCTGCCGTTCCGAAGCTTAGATCACCCGACGGTGCTGCAGTAATAGCAGCGTGGCAGAATACTTCCAAGACACGAATTGTTTTCTTATGAACATATCTCCATGGGATGAAGTGTAACACGCATTGAGACGTCCTATTTCTGGATATCGCGCTATGAACATTATTAGCTTTATTTAGGGAACTGAAATTGGTGACGATACACCACCATCCCAAAACGTGATGGCTCATTACATTGATGCACATAAATAATAAATATGGTGTCACAAGCAAAAGAACGGTCGTACCCACGTACCGATATACCTCCTGAACCACAGTACAACGTAATGACATCTAGCACCTCTTCCGTGATTTACAACTCTTCAACCAATTGACACGTGTGCCAAAAATAGTATCAGGATGGACGCCCTTCCTTCTCGTAATGCATGCGACATAAGACCAAATTAATATATGTATGTATCAGCACGTTTCCCACACTTTGCATTATAATACACAACTTAGGCATCAATGAATGTCACCTACGTTAAGCGCTGATGTTTCATGGATTTCCAATAACAGTGTGCAGGCTATGCATCAGCTTCAGTGGGGCCTACATCAAGAATTCTGTTTAAAAATTTAGAATCATCGTTATATATCATGACCATATTTTCATTTTTGTGGCGAATAAATAATTATTTCAAAAATATATATATATTTACAAACAGTGCATCATAGTATACAAAATGATTTGGTTTATATTACTTCGTGAAAACATGAACAAAAAAAGTGTAAAGAAAATCAATGGTTTGCATAGTGTCAGGATTGAACCGGCGTCGCCCGATTGCAAAACGAATGACAAGAAACCAACGCGCCTACCAACTGAGCTAGCGGCACCAGTGGAAATTCACTGACTGATTTAAGTTCTTATTATAAATTTTAAACTCCTTGATATATCGATATTCTAGTGATATTATGATATTATACACGTTACTTTCTGCAGTTGGATACAATATATGTTTGCTATGTATGTTTATTGATGTAGATTATGTCCCGTTGGTTGCATTCGATATAATTGTTCGGAAAACGAGCCCAAGCTCGGCGAATCCTATTCGACTTGTAGTTGTAGGCGCATTCGCATTGATTGTTTTGAATAAAATTCGATTCATGTGGAACCGTAAGATAACTGCTTGTTCCTCTATGATGACTAGTGTTTGTATTACATCGGAATATTGCACAATAACTCATTCTGACGCTCGTTTCGACCCAAAAGCAAAACTTGTAAAAATGCTCTGAATGAATGGAAAGGGTCGCGCGATAATGTAGTGGTTAGCACATCCGCCTGACATGCCGGCGTCCCGAGTTCAATACCCGGACACGGCAGGTATGTAATATATGGTGTAAAAACCTGACTCTCAACATTGGGGATTGTGTATCCCTCGTGAATCGGAGATCACGTTAATGTCGGTCCCGTCTCAATATGGGACGTAAAAGAACCACTGAGGACGAAAAGAACCCTGGCAGTGACCACTCTCAGTGCCAGCATACAATATGGGACGTAAAAGAACCACTGAGGACGACAAGAACCATAGCAGTGACCACCCTCAGTGCCAGCATACAGAAACGTCGGCTTGGCGATAATGTTCTGGAAAAGGCTGACTAGTTGATGTCGTATACCGTTAGAATGCCAACTGTCTCTCAGTAAATATTGGTGCGTAATAAGTCACTGTTATACATATATCTATATATATATATATAAATATATATATATATATATATATATATATTTATATATATATAATAGACTTAGAGACAGTTGGCATTCCAAAGGTATACGACACAAATACACACACACATATATATATATATACATATATACATATATACACACACACACATACAACACATTATGTCCATACAACATAATAGATCAGCCCTTTTATGTTTATTTAATAAATGAACATTATTTGTTATTGTGCAATTCCTAAGTGCATGCATCTAGAAGAATCAGACATGTGCAGATGTCTCCCTGTCTCACATAGCAATATTTCAATATAACCAATGAAAATGGTTGTATACATTTAACCCACTTATTACTATCAAGTATTCCGAGTATCCATTACGTAAACAGTGCAAAAAATATACACATTTTTTATTGCTTAATTGTAGTTTTTTACTCTTGCGTATTTCAACGTTTTTCAACTTTAATTGGTACATTCGGATTGCGGTTTCACAACTTAAAAACTTGTTTTATTACAACTTTGTGTGAACTTTCTCAACATCCATGGCATTGGATAACACGTGAGCGTCTTATTGAAGACAGAACAGTCCTTAACATGACTTATATTGCTGGAAAGTAACATTATTGTGGTTTATCGTGGAATGTGTTTGGGTTAACAACATGATACTAATATGTCGCTAGAGATATTAAGTCACGTTTGACGTCACTTACTGTCAATAAACCCGTCACCAAAATACTACCCTGGGTAGGCGAGTAAATATACACATGAACGATAACTTCATATTTCAGGTGCAGGATATCATGGTGAATTAATCTTTGCATATTTCTTTGCTAAAATAAGTGCAGATCATTTTAGTTTATTCCTAAACAGTTGTCGCCAATTGTTTTGTGCACAGCGAATTTCGAAAACTGGTTCACGGCACACAATTTAGAAAAAAACAGGAAATATCTAGAATTGAGTAATATCTACTGTTCCAAAATTAATTTTTATAATCACACCTTTTCAAAGTAGGATGAAGTCCGTAAAACGTGACCTCTGAACGCCAATTTTCAAACATGTGATATTGCTGTAAGAAAACAGCTAGCTGTGTACAGTTATTTTAAGCTGCATCAATAGGTATCCGGTAACACACTGTGGCTCATTCGAATGCTGTCTCGATATTTGGTGAAGCATTCAGCCTGGATGTAATTATTGCTATGAATGATCCATTCACATAATATATTATCCACTCTCAACTCTCAATAACGGCGTAGAGCTACCAAGTGGTGCAGAAAGAGTGAATCCAAGGTCAAACAAGGTCACCGTCAAATGATGAATTTTCGAATTTGCGCTCTTCCGTAATCGTCTTAATATTACAATGGTCGCATTTCTACTTTAGTTAATTACAAGATGGCCAAGTCATGCAGTTTTTGAAAAGCTTTTTGTCTCCTCTTCAAACTTTGGTACGATATGATATGGAGGTGTTACCTGATATGTTATGAGTGGGCCTAAGGTCAAACAAGGTCACCGTGAAATGATGAATATTATATGTTTTGCAATACCGCGAAAGTCATCAAGTTATAATGACCCTGCAACAACTTCATTTATATGTACGTGTCATATAATGTGGGAAAGAACCATTTCTCCCTGTCAAAATGTTATACGACAGGTAGCTGTCAGTTGATGGAGGAAGTGTGGAGCGACGATCAAACAGATTCACCGTCAAATGATAAATGTTCGAAATTGTGTCATCCCGAAAACGTCAAATGGTTTCGTAAATCTACGCTACCTAAATGTTCATGACAATATCGTATACCGTGGGAATGCCAACTGTTTCCCTATAAATATATATATATATATATATAATGGTGACTTCTTATGTCATATATACACACACACACACACACACACACACACACGCAAACACATGATGTCCTGTTATGCAATAATACAACAGCCATTTTATGATTAAATTAACATTAGTTGTTATTGCGCAATTCCATGTGTGCAGATGTCTTCTTGTCTCACTTAGCAATATTTCAATATAACCAACGAAAATGGTTGTATACATTTAAACCACTTATTATTATCAAGTATTCCGTGTGTTCATTATGTAAACAGTGCAATAATTTCCGCATATTTTATTCCCTAAGTGTAGATTTCAACTATTGCGTATTTCAACGTTTTATAACTTTAATTGGTACATTCGCTTGCGGTTTCAGAAATTAAAACTTGTTTTATTACGACTTTACGTGAACGTTCTCAACTTCCATAGCATTGAAAAACATGTGAGCGTCTTACTGAAGACAGAATACTCCTTAACATGACGTTGATTGCTGGAATGTACCATTATTGTGGTTTATTGTGGAAGTTGTTTGGGTTAATAACATGATGCTAATGTGTCGCTAGATATATTGCATCTCGTTTGACGTCAGTTACTTTCACTAAACCAGTCACCGGAATGCTACCCTGGCTAGCCAAGTATATATACGCCTGAATCATATCTTCATATTTCAGGTGAAGAATTATCATGGTGAATTAATGTTTGCATATTTCTTTGCTAATATAAGTGCATCATAGTTTATACCTAAAGAGTTGTCGCCAATGGTTTTGTGTACAGCGGTTTTCGAAAATTAGTAATATGCACTGTTCCAAAATATTTTTTATAATCATAGTAGGATGAAGCTGAAAGCCAATTTTCAAACATTTGATATTGCTGTAAGAAAACAGTTAGCTGCGTGCAGTTATTTTAAGCTGCATAAACAAGTAGACGGTGGCTCATTCGAATACCGTTTCGATATTTTTGTGAAGCATTCTGCCTGGGTGCAATTGTTGCTAAAAAATGATCCAATCACATAACATATGGTCCACTACCTACTCTCTATAACGGCGTACTTACAGCTGGGCGAACTAAAGCAACATAGAGTGTAGAACAATATACAAGTTTTGCAAATGTAGCTAGAAGATTCAAACCAGAATTAAACTCCGATGTTCTAATCTCGGCGCTACCGCACGTCTCTACATTGTATCAACACCAATATACACTGAATCATATTATCCAAAAATAGTGATGTTTAACTGAACAAGTATAGTTAATAATATCACAGTAAAGGATATACAGCGATGAATAAATGCACCGACATTGACTAATTTAAAACAAAGATTTCCTTTGTATCATACTGTACAATATTATGTTATATATTTATGTTCGCCAATGTATAATTCGTAATATATAAATACAAGCAGTTCACCAGTCTGTGTGTGTACAAGGCGGTGTGAAGATTGTTTCGTAGAGAAGGAAATACAACACTTCGCCGACATCACGCTGACAAGCAAATAGTTAGCGCGTTATACAAGCGCCTCCACTTCGCCGGTAGAAACTTTTGAAAATTAAAATGCAAAACACTTTCCTTCCCCACTCGACTATAAAGAGTCTCATTTTGCCATCACAACGTGCGTCCTGTACAGTTGATATAAATAGCGAGGCATCTTTTGTCCTCCATCAGATATAATTTAAAATTGTACAAATGAGCAGTATATGTCTTTTCTGAACGCAAAAACAGGCACCTATGTAACACGGTTCCTATTGAGTAACTGGACGTCCACTTTCTTGGCGGCATCAGACAAGCTACATAAATAACTACGAGAAACATAATCAAGCGTAATGCGAGAAACATAATCAAACGTACAAACGAGTTTAGTCTGCCGGATGCAATTAACCTATATTTCCTTGAACTAGTGCAGCTAGTATAGGTAACACGACTTCAGCAGAATTATATTTATGCCTTTCTTTTCGAGACTATTACCACTTTGTTTCTGCTCGAATTCCTTCAGAGTTCGTTATTAGAGACAAACTAAGGATATATGTTACTCCGCTAACGCGGTGACAAAACATAGAGCAGGCAAAACAACACTTTAACGATATCAAGTGATACAATCACGCCACTTTGTCTACGAACCAAGAGGGCCGTTTGGAATAAAATTAGTGCGAACCCGATTCCACAAGGGATATACTATGTGATATGATAGATTTATATACGTTTTATATTCCATTTGCAAGCGGTGCCCATTTTACCGTGGTTTCTCCGTTTTGTTGAAATTCAAGAAGTGACTACAAACAAATGCCTTGTAAAGGTATGTGTATGTATGTGTAGATATACAGATGTATACACATACATAGATACATACATACATACATACACACATACTTACATACATGCATACATGCATACATGCATACATGCATACATGCATACATGCATACATGCATACATGCATACATGCAAACATGGATACATGCATACATGGACACATGCATACATACATACATACATGCATACATACATTCATATATACGTAGACTGACCGAACTTGTCCGACATCACAGCGTAGTAATCGAACACGCGTTCTCTCGATTGGGATACGGTATCATACGAAAGTGTTACCTGATATGGTACGAGTGGACCTAAGGTCAAAAAAAGTCACCGTGAAATGATGAATACTATATTTTATCAATACCGTAAATGTCCTAAAGTACAATGACCCTGCAAATACTTTATTTATATGTACAAGTCATATTTTTTTTTTTTAAATGTCTCCTCGTCAACAGGATATATGACATGGAGCTGTCAGTTGATGGAGTAGGTGTGGAGCGACGATCAAACATCGTCACCGTCAAGTGATAAAAGTTCGAAATTGAGTCATCCCGAAAATGGCTTACACTACAAATGGTTGCGTGTATCTACGGTACCTATCTGTTCATGGAAATGTCGTATACCGGTGGAATGCCAACTGTTTCCCCGTAAATATTGGCGCATAAGAAGTCACTATGTATGTATAGACAGTTGGCATTCAAACGGTATACGACACACACACACATACACACACACACACACACAGACACACACACACACACACACGTACACTCACTCACACACACACACAAACACACACACACACACACACACACACAAACACGCAACACATGATGTCCTACCATGCAATATTTTATGTTTATTTCATAATTGAACATTAGTTGTTATTGTGCAATTCCCAAGTGCATGCAGCTAGAAGAAACATACCTTTGCAGATATCTTCCTGTCTCACATAGCAATATTTCAATATCACCAACGAATATGGTTGTGTGCATTTAACCCACTTGTTATTATCACGTATTCCGAATATCCATAGGTAAACAGTGTAATAATATACATATCTTTTATTGCCTAAGTGTAATTTTATAATCTTGCGTATCTCAAATTTTTTCAACTTTAAAGGGTACATTCTGTTGCGGTTTCACAATATAAAACTTGTTTTATTACTACTTTATGTGAAAGTTCTCAACACCCATGGCATTGGATAACACATGAGCGTTGTGTTGAAGACAGGTGTTACCTTCCAGCAATAAAAGTCATGTTAAGTACACCCCTTAACATGACTTTTATTGCTGGAAGGTACGATTATTGTGGTTTATTGTTGTTTGAGTTAACAACATGATGCTAATGTGTCGCTAGAGATATTGCGTCAAGTTTGACGTCAGTTACTGTCAATAAACCCGTCACAAGAATACTACCCTGGGTATCCGAGTAAATATACCCCTGAATGATAACTTCATTTTTCAGGTGAATATATCATGGTGAATTAATGCTTGCTTGTTTCTTTGCTTTGTATGTGTGTGTTTGTGTGTGTGTGTGTGTGTGTGTTTGTTTGTGTGTGTGTGTGTGTGTGTGTGTGTGTGTGTGTGTGTGTGTGTGTGTGTGTGTGTGTGTGTGTGTGTGTGTGTGTGTGTGTGTGTGTGTGGTGTGTACGTGTTTGGTTGTGCGTGTGCGTGTGTCTGTGCAGCGTTTCCTTTAGCAACTTGATAACGTATTTTGTATACGTTTACTTAAACAATAATAAATTACCGTATTCAAAATGAGCCGGACGTTCGTCGGCTGACATTCTTATTTGTTTGCTCACTTTCTCAGCATTAAGACACTTACGAAGATGCGGGGCTATCATCTGTAGCAGCTAATTCGGCCAATTGGTCATACAAGGCGGTTTAAGAACTGTTTCGTAGAGCAGGCAATACAACACTTTACCGACATATCGCTGACAAGCACCTAGTTAGCGCGTTATATAAGCGCCACCACTTCGCCGATAGAAACCTCTGAAACCTTAAATGCAGAACCCTTTCGATCCCCACTCGACTACTACGAGTTTCATCTTGCCTTCAAAACGTGTGTCCTGTATGTTTGACAAAAATCGTCGACCGACAGAAATAATTAAAGCTGTGCAAAGGATCAATATTTGCCTTTTCTGAACGCAAAAGCAGACACATATGTAACACGTTTCCTTTTGAGTAACTGGACGTCCAATTTCTTGGCGGCATCAGATATCCTACATGAGCATGTACGAGAAACATAATCCAACGTACAAACGAGGTTAGTCGGGCGTATGCAATTAACCTATATTTCCTTGATAATTTCATTTGAACTAGTGCAGCTAGTATAGGTAAAACGACTAGGGCACTCTTATATTTACGCCTTTGTTTTCTAAGTTGTTACCTCCTTATTTATTGCAATGATACCTCCAGAGTTCGTCATTAGAGACAAACTAAGGATATGTGTTACTACGCTAACGCGGAAACAAAACATAGAGCAGGCTATACAACACTTTACCGATATCACCTTATACATTTACGCCACTTTGTCTACGAGCTTAGAGGGCCATTTGGAACATAATTAGTGCGAACTTTTTAAAACTCCGATTCCACAAGAGATTTAACAAGATTTAACAAGATTGCCACCCAGAGAATTAACTCTAGGTGGCAGGTGGACAAGGAAGCCCTTTGGCTTATCGAGAGTCCGACCCTTTTATCTATGTGTATCCCGCCCGTCTGAGGTATGTGTCGATTTTATTTTTAAACATATTCACGCTACTGGCACCCACACAATCAGCAGGTAATCTGTTCCATTCATTTACAGTCCTTTGTGAAAATGAAAACTTTCTTATATCCAATCTACTCTGCTCCTTTGCCAATGTAAGTTCATGTCCTCTAGTCCTTCTATCTTTCTTAACTGAGAAAAAAATATTTCTATCAATATTTTCATAACCCTTCAATATTTTAAACACTTCTATCTGATCTCCTCTCAATCTCCTGGTCTCTAGTGTTGTTAAACCGCATTTTTTTAGGCGTATTTCGTAACTAAGATCCCTCAGTTTTGGTATCATTTTAGTTGCTCTCCTCTGCACTCTTTCTAGCATATCTATGTCCTTCCTGCGATATGGCCTCCACGCTTGAATACAATATTCTAAATGAGGCCTAACTATTGTTTTGTACAGCGGTATTATTAGCTCTTTTCCTTATACGTTATGTTTCGCCTAATTAATCCAAGGATTTGATTTCCCTTTGAAGCTGCAATTCCGCACTGCTCTGAAACCTTCATATCAGCACTAATGGTTAACCCTAAGTCCTTTTCTTTTACAGTAGTACTTAGTACAGTACCCCCCATTGTATATTCTACTTCTTCGTTCCCATGTCCTGTGTGGAGGCATTTACATTTCCCAAAATTGAACAGCATTTGCCACTTTTCAGACCATTTGATCAACCTGTCAAGTTCATCTTGTAAATGCTGTCTATCTCCATCACTTTTAATCCTTCTAAACACTTTTGTATCATCCGCAAATTTCAACACCTTGCTTGTTATTTCATCATCCAAATCGTTGATATATATTAAGAATAATATAGGACCTAATACTGATCCCTGTGGTACCCCACTCAATACTGATTTCCAGTTTGAAGCCTCCCATCAACTACTACACGTTGACTTCTGTCAATCAACCATTGTTCTATCCAGTTTATTATACCATTTCCTATGCCATGGGCCTTTAGTTTAAGCAGTAATCTTTGATGTGGTACTTTGTCGAAAGCTTTTTGAAAATCTAAGTAGACGATATCTACTGGTGATCCCTCATCTACCCACATAGTGATGTCTTCCAAAAAACATAACATATTTGTTAAGCATGACCTCGCTTTAAAAAAACCATATTGAGATGGGTTTATCAAGTTTTGTTTAACAAGAAAATCCACCATGTGATCTTTAATTAGTCTTTCTAACAATTTACAAATCACTGATGTTAAACTCACTGGTCTATAGTTCTCTGACTTGTTTCTCGAACCTTTTTGAATAACGGTATAATGTTTGCTTCTTTCCATTCTAAAGGAACCACTCCCTCTTCTAATGACAAATTGAAAACTGTTGCAAGCGGTATGCTAATTTGTTCTACAATTTCCAATAGTAGTTTGGGTGGAATACCATCCACTCCAGGTGATTTATTATCCTTCATAGCCCTTATTTTCTTACCTACCATTTCCGGGGTTACAATTAATTGTCCTAAATAGTCTGAATCTGCCCCCTTGAACTTAGCCTCTGGTACTGGCAGTGAACTAATATCTTCCCTGGTAAACACTGAACTAAAGTACTCATTCAGGTCTTCTGCCATTAAGAATCCCTCTGATATTATATTTCCAGCACTATCTTCTAGAGGACCGACCTTATCTTGAACTTTCTGTTTGCTTCGAACATACGCATAAAAACTCTTGCTGTCATGTTTTATATTACTAGCTAATTGTTGTTCATAGCTTCTCTTTGAATTTCTAATTTCAGCTGTAGCTTGGTTAAGTGCTTCTTTATAACTGTTGTAGTCTTCATCATTTCCAGTACATCTGTATGACTTCCACATCATTTGTTTGTACTTAATTTTTCTAATGGCTTCTTTCGATAAGTGTTTCTTTTTGGACCGTTTTCCTTGTTTTTTGAAGGGTACAAATTTATCGACTATGCACTTAATTTCACTCTTTAATACATTCCAGCATTCTGTTGCCGTCTTATTTTTCAGTGTGTTATTCCAGTCTATCTTTGCTAAATATTTCCTCATGTCCTTATACCTTCCTTTGTGGAAATTTCTCCTATACTGCTTTTTACTATTCCTTTCTGATTTTACTTTGATGGTAAAATGTATCTGGTTGTGATCGCTACTCCCCAGTGGCTCACATATCTTGACATTGTCAACTAATTCATTCTGTGAGGACAAAACTATGTCTAACACATTCTCACCCCTGGTTGGTTCTAGCACATGTTGAGAAAGGAATGTATCTTGAACTAAAACTAAAAACTTGTGGTCCTCACTCCCCATACTCTGTAGAGATTTCCATTGTATATGCCCGTGGTTAAAATCCCCCATAATAATACAGTCCCGTTTGCTTACTTCCCTTATAGCGTTTTGTATTTTTTCATTCTCTTCTATGCTTATGTTTGGACTTCGATAAACTAACCCAACTGTTAACGTTGAGTTTCCTGTAACTATGTTACACCAAACAGCTTCTTCTAATTTTATTTCATAAGCCTGAATAGATTCTTTAATATATAAAATAACTCCACCTCCCTTTCTTCCTATTCTATCTTTTCTAAACATTACATATCCTGTCAGTCCCAATTCAGCATCTGATATATCGGTGGTGGTCCAGGATTCGGTTATACCTATTATATGAGGGTCAATATCTTCTACCATAATGTTTAGTTCATTTCTTTTGTTTACTATACTCCTTGCATTTAAACAAACACATTTATATCCAGCTTCAGAAGAGTTTTCCACACTGTTATTTGCTGATTTATTTGTGCTGTCTTTATCTATGCCTCCATTTCAGGCTTTTCTGTGAGTCCCCCCTGCGAATCTAGTTTAAATAGATACAACCTGTCCCACTGTCAACAGATCGCAGCAGGTTCTCTGAGAAAACTGCTGCCCCCTTTCCACTAAGATGGAGGCCATCTCTCATGTACATATCTTCCCTCCCAACAAAGTATCCCCATAAATCTGTGAATCCCACCCCCTCTTCGTCACACATCTGCTCAACTAGTGCGTTGATCGCCATCCTTTTACAGTTTCTATACGTTGCTCCCCTTCCTCCCATTACTGGCAAAATTCCTGACAGAATAACCTGTTCAACTCTCGTCTTCTGTAGCTTCCTCACTAACTGTCTATACTTCTGTACTATCGCAGTTGTTCCCTCCCTGTCTGCATTATTTGTTCCTACATGTACCAGTATAGACCCCCCTTGCCATGTCCCAATACCTTCTCTACCCTGTCAGTTACATGTTCAATCCTAGCCCCCGGTAAACAAACAACGATGTCCTTCCCCTCGCTCAGTGCCTTGTCCGTCTTTCTCATAATGGAGTCGCCCATAAACACCCTCTCTTTCCTCATTGCCCCCTCTATCACTGCCTTAGAATAGCTCCTTCTTCGGTTTGCATCTGTCTGCTTGTTGTCTTTCCCCCCTATCGTCTTCTCTCCTGTCACATTCTCTTCCGATCCATTCTTTCCTGTCGCTTTTTCTCTTGTCACCTTCCCTTTTATTGACTTCTCTTCTATCACATTTTCTCTCACTTCCTTTCGCCCATCTCGTTTTCCTCTCTCCTCTCCCTTCCCATCTTCCCTCCCTCCTTCTCTACGGTCACTGCTATTCTCCTTCAGTCTTGCAGTATTCTCACCTCTCTCCCTGTCGTCTCTCTCCATTCGACCTGCCTCCTTGCTAATTCCCATCTCCATTCCCTTCACAATATCTGTCAACCTAACTATCTCCTTCTGCAGACACTCCACCTTCCAACACCCAATGCACTGAAAGGTGAATCCTTCCTCCATGGTTTCTGCCCATGACTTCCCACAGCCGGACAATGCAAAATCTACCCAGCTGTGGCAGTGATCGCACACCAAGTGTCGCTTTGCCTTGACTTGCCGCTTGCAAGGCGCCATATCCCGATCAGAATTTATTTAATAACTTAACTAACTTAGTCTTTATAAAGACTGTTTCCTGTGTACTACAGCACACTTTAGGTTACAAATTTCAATTACACAGCCAACTATTTATCCTGACACGAACGCTAACATTACCGGTAGTGACCTAATTTAAATACAATCAATTACGTTACGTTAGGCTGCTTTATTTATTTAGGTTACGCCGCCCGACTATCGCCCTTGCTTAATTTTAACAACAATGCTACCTAATCAAAATATCTAGCAAGTACTGGCTTACACAGATATTATCTTATGTAAGTAGTTTGATGGTTGTTACTTTATCTCCTATATATTCTACCACATAATCAGGTTTGTTAAATCTTGTTTACAAATTATCGAAGCCTAAGTGAGTTACCCTATTATTACTCACTATACTAAGGTATTCTAAAACACTATAACTAACTAACTTTAAGCACAACTGCTACTCAATATATGTTTATTGCAACTTTATGAATGATATTAAGGCAAGAATAATACTTATCAATCAGTAATTCCACTTGTTTATTAACTTTTCTGCACCACCAATTTCTACGATCTATCCGCCAAATATAGCCTCGAAGTGATTAGTCACAGCTTCCATCAAACAATAGCAGGCAGAGAATCTTAGCTCCACAGCTGGGTGTAATACACAACCAGAGCCACCACTGATTCATGGTCAAGTAGATTAGCTCAATGCACCAACTAAGACAATACACAACACTGTGAGTGACAGTGTCCAGAGTGAGGCCTAAGCAATGTCCTCATTGCTGAATAGATCAATTAAACCTGCCAAGTGGGTGACATTCTGCACAAGTGTTCATTAATCCTTAGTGATTGTTCAGAACACCAGAGATATTGGTTGAATTGTATTTGTCTCGACTCAAAAGGCTTTATTGTGTCTTCATCGATTATAAGAAAGCATTTGATTTAGTATACCGGTCCTCCCTGTGGTCTAAGATAATTTCATGCGGTATTAATGGTATTGTGTTGAAAGTTGTATACAACATGTAAAAAAATGCTAAATCATGTATAAATGAGGGCCAGGCTGTGTCAGCCTTCTTCTCATGTGTAGAGGTATGGTAAGGAGAAAACTTGTGTCCATTGTTATTTGCTATTTACCTGAATAATTTTGAACACTGTTAGTCACAATTATAACGGACTTGACATGGCAGCTGGTTAAATTTACATATATAATGTATAGCGGAACTATGTCAACTCTTCTAATGGTTGACATTTGGTTGTTTCAGGTGTCAACTATATTGTGTATGTGTAATTATTAGTCTATATTGATACAATTGATTTACACAGTACCATGTTTACACAAGGCATGGCAAGCATAAACAGAACAGTAGAATGCATTTGATATAAATAAAGTGTAGGATATTTCACTCTATAGTTGTCCAGAATATTAATTTTCTATGTTTGTCACCTACAGGTTCTACAGACAATACATCTTTAACCAATAGACACCACAGTCACACCATTTTATAATAATTAAATGAACATCAAAATAAACACAACTTGCAATTATAGAAAATCAATAGTTTTTAAGATACAGTTTAAAAGTGTTAGGCAACTGTTCAGTCTAACAGGGGTCAAGTGTGTCTACTCTGTCTGGGTGCTGTGACCAATTAAAGATTAGTCAAGGTCTCAATGGCCTAGGCTGTAGAGATTAGTCACAGCTTTTGACTTTGTGGCACATTACACAACATCTACTTTTGAAGATGGTCTCAAGGGCCCTTCTCAAAACCACATCACTAGATAATGTAAACCTTTTGCACTTTGGGGGCCCCTTAGGTGCCCTTAGAATGATTCAATCAAATACAAAGATTTCTTGTATATAGTGGCAGCACCCTAAGATACATCTATGCAAAATTAGAAAAAAGTTGCTGAACAGTTTTTGAAAAATAAGCCAAATGTTAAATTTTTACCAGTTTTGGTGTCCTTGGAGGCCCTAGGGAGCCCTTAAAATGATTCAATCAAATACAGATTTATCGTGCATAGTGGCAGTGCCCCAAGATATGTATGTGCAAAATTATAGAAAAAGTTGCTGAACGGTTTCTGAGATACGGCAGCTAACGGCGGACGGCGGACGGCGGACGGCGGACGCAGAGTGATGGCAATAGTCCCTTGGACCTTCGGCCAAAGGACTAAAAATGAATAAAAAATGTTACATTTGTACCAGTTTTGGGGTCCTTGGAGGCCCTAGGGAGCCCTTAGAATGATTCAATAAAATACATATTTCTCGTGCATAGTGGCAGTGCTCTGAGATATGTCTATGCAAAATTATAGAAAAAGTTGCTTATTGGTTTCTGAGATACGGTAGCTAACGCCGGACGGCGGACGGCGGACGCAGAGTGATGGCAATAGTCCCTTGGACCTTCGGCCAAAGGACTAAAAATGAATAAAAAAATTGTCCGGGTGGGGTTATGTCTGGGTGTTTTTTTTCCAGTGGGGTTATGTATGGGTGGGGTTTTTCCAGTGGGATTTTGTCCGTTTACCACAAGTACAGTCCCACTGATCGACGTCAGTTAAACGGGACTCATGCACTGATATCTCTCATTGCCCACGACCTGTTACCTCTTGCCCTGGTGGAAAGTACTGCTTTCAAGACATACTCCAAGGTGCTCGATCCTCACTATACTGTGCCATCACAAAAACACATATCAACAACAGTACTGAACCAAAAGCATGAAGCTGTTTGCACTGCAGTCAAAAGCGTCTTGGGTCAAGTGAACAGCGTCTCCGTAAAAACATATCGACCAGATCGGTGCTGCTTAAATGATGGAGTTTTCGAAAAGCTCATGTCAGTCAAATGCAACAGCCACTTGTTGTGAAGATAGTGAAGTGAACCAAATTATCAATGTATGTGCAAATTGTGCAGACAGTGCAGTAGAGTACAATGTGATGTACGACGTGTACCTAGAGATTCCCAGGCTTAGATGCCCTGAAGGTTGCACACTTGTCTGCAAAATAAAGTTACTAAAGTTGTTATTTAAAAACTGTCACTTAATTACTTGTTATTTAATTTTTTTAAATGTACAAGTTTGCTACCTGTCACTCTCAGTTAGTCTCCATCTATGTATGCATGACTAAGTATAATAGACTATATATATATATTTTATCCTTAAACAGTATGTGTATATTTATGCATACTACCATGAAATGTTGCGATTGAAAATGTAATAGTAATAGTAACAGTAATAGGAAGAATTCAGCATGTAATTGTAATCAGAAGGAAACAAAGTAATAGTAATAGTAATTGATTACATTGCAATGTAATTGACCCCAGGCCTGTTTCAGAGCAGTGCGGAATTGCAGCTTCAAAGGTAAATAAAATCCTTCGATTAATTAGACGAAATACAGCGTATTAGGAAAAAGAAATAATAATACCGCTGTACAAAACAACAGTCAAGCCTCATTTAGAATATTGTATACAAGCGTGGAGGCCATATCGCAAGAAGGATATAGATATGCTAGAAAGAGAACAGAGGAGAGCGACTAAAATTATACAAAAACTGAGGGATATTAGTTACGAAATACACCTAAAAGAATGTGGTTTAACAACACTAGAGACCAGGAGATTGAGAGGAGATCAGATAGAAGTGTTTACAATATTGAATGGTCATGAAATGATTGATAGAAATATTTTTTTCTCAGTTAAGAAAGATAGAAGGATTAGAGGACATGAAGATACATTAGTAAAGGAGCAATGTAGATTAGATATAAGAAAGTTCTCATTTTCACAAAGGACTGTAAATGAATGGAACATATTATTTGCTGATTGTGTGGGTGCTAATAGTCTGAATATGTTTAAAAATAAAATTGACACATACCTCAGAAGGGCAGGATACACGTAGATAAAAAGGGTTGGACTCTCGATAAGTCAAATGGCTTCCTTGTCCACCTGCCATCTAGAGTTAATTCTCTGGGTGGCAATCTTGTTAAATCTTATTAAACTGGTGGAGTTTTGACTGACAGCATTTTTAATTGTGTTTTACACTGAAGTGGGTTTTTACGGATGTTCATTTTGATTGATAAGATTTTGACTAACGGGATAATGAGTGGTGGGATTTTATAATATATTTTATTTGGTATAGCGCCACATCCAGTATTGTTCGTGGCGCTTCACAACATATTAAAATACATAAAAATGGTAGAATTGCAATAAATATGTATATGTATATTAATTTAAAATAAATATTAGTGGTAAAGAATAAAATAAATAAATACATACATATTGAATAATGTAGAATTTCTAAATAAAGAAGTAAATAAATAGCAGGTATTCATCAAAATTAAATAATATTAATAATAATCAATCTAGAACAATAACTATATAAAATAATACTAATAAATAAATATATATCTGTATGATTAGTAATAATAAATAATTTACTAAAACAGTTGATATAAAATAGTTTACGTGAGGAAAATGAATAATCATTACGAATACGATAACTAATTAAAATTGTTTTTAGTAGAGGGCAGTGTTCATGTAGAGTGGCACTAATATGAAACACAAAAGAAATGTGTCTTCAGACGACATTTGAAGCTGGCGAGAGTGTCACAGGTTTTAACAACACTCGGTAAAGTGTTCCATAGGGACGCAACAGCTACAGCGAACGAGCCGTCCCCAGCCTTGACACGAGTGCGCTTCACTTCCAACATGTTACTGCTCGCAGAGCGCAGTGCTCTTGCCGGTTGATGTGGGTGCACGAGTTCACACAGATACACGGGCGCGTCATTGTGCTTGGCTTTGTACGTGAGTACCAGTATCTTGTAATCCACTCTGCGCACAACAGGCAGCCAACGAAGTTCGCTTAACAGGGGCGTGGCGCTGTCACTACGTGGACGACGCAGGATCAGTCTGGCAGCCGAGTTGTGTATTCGTTCCAGACGCGCGATGTTATTTGCAGACGTGCCGTACAAGAGTGCGTTGCAGTAGTCAATCCGCGATGTGATGATGGCATTGACTACGCTTTCCTTTGTTGGTTTGGGTAAAAAACGGCTAATCTGATTGATGTGGCGGAGGTAGAATGAGCATGCGCTGACAGTTTACGACACTTGCTTTTTCATATCTAGGTGCCTGTCAATGAAGACACCGAGACTTTGAACACTTGAAGCTGTAATTATAGAACCACCAACGCGAATCACAGTGCCATCAACGATTGCATCCGCAGACTTGGGTACAATCGGAAGATACTGTGTCTTGCCGTCGTTTATGCACATATAATTCCATGCCATCCAGTTCTTTATTTCACCCAAACAGTCCTCCATTTGCTGAACCGCAGCCGTTAAAGCGGAACGATTCAGGTCGAAATGTGAGTAGATATGTAAGTCGTCAGCATAGTGGTGGAAGAAGAGTCCATGGGCTCGAATAATGTCACCGATAGGTTGGACATATAATGAAAAGAGCAGTGGTCCAAGGACGGAGCCTTGCGGGACACCTGTCGTTAGAGTAGTAATACTCGACGATTGGTCACCGATTACAATTCGCTGCGTCCGGTCTTGCAGGTACGATGCCATCCAGTCCAGTGCTTTTCCAACAAAGCCATAGCGCAAACGTAGACGCTTAATCAAGATGTCATGGTTGATAGTATCGAAGGCGGCACTAAAATCAACGAGAACCAAGATGGTTCCTTGTTTATTGTCCATGGCTGTTTTGATGGCACTTGTAACGTACAGTAGCGCGGTTTCGGTCGAATGTTTTTTCCGATACGCCGACTGAAAGCACTCAACCATTTGCTGGTCAGAAACATGCGTCATTATCCTAAGCGCGACCACTTTCTCAATTACTTTGGATAATTGTGTAAGGTTACTCACAGGTCGATAACTGCTCCGAATGTCTTTGTCAAGTGATGCTTTCTTCAAAAGCGGACGGACAATTGCATACTTCAGCGACTTTGGCATGACTGCCTCGTCCAGCGAAGCATTTGTAATCCGTGTGATGACAGACACAATACTTGTCATATTGTCTCTTAGCTGAATTTCAGGCAGAGGATCCAACGCGCACGTTTTGCCAGTAGTACCACAAATCGCTGTGATCTCTGTGTTCGTTGTTGGATCAAACGCATGGATACTGTCAGTGAAACAACGTCTTTCATCTGTTGGCCTATCGATGATGTTGAAACACTGCAGACCTGACAGGAGCTTGTCAATCTTTTCACTAAAGAAACGTGAAAATTGTTCGCATCTTTGGGCTGTCAAATGGAATTCAGGGTGTTCCTGTATGCGGTGGCCATCAAGCGATCTCAGTAATCGAAACATGGTTTTGTTGTTTGCCTTCTCCAGGCGGTTTTGATAATAATCCGTTTTGCGTGCTGATATCAAAGCAGTGCATTATTCACGAGCGGTGACATATAATTGCCGATGAATCTCCAGTTTAGTTCTTCTCCACACATTCTCCCGTTTCCGCTTCTTATCCCTGGCGTCGTCGATGTCAGAGTCGTACCAGGGATGTGGTGTGCTGTCTCTTACTTTCACATTGCGTAACGGGGCATGTCTGTCAAGGCACTCAGTGAGACAGGTGTTGTATCCACCAAATCCTCTGCTTGTCTATCATTCGCGCATGTACGCAATGTCATGTCAGCACATACAGACTCGATATCGTTTCGGAGTGCATCTGTTTCAATGTTCCTGAAATTCCGCTTTGCAATCGTCTTAGTTTTTACTGCCGGCTTCAGTGCTCTTAATGTGAGTTCAATGCGATGGTGGTCAGACAGAGAGTCAGGATGCACAGCAACGGAAGTAATGAAGTCGTCATCAGTTTGACTGATCACAAGATCCAATATATGTCAAGTTTGGTGCGTTGGCGAATGTACATGTTGAGTTAGATTGAACGATTCACATAGAGTGCGAAGTGGTTCTGATTTGAGTGTATCATCAAAATGAACATTGAAGTCACCAATGATGACAGTAGGAACAACGGAGATGGATGCCTCGATGAATAGCTGCTCAAGTTCAGCGTAAAAATTCGATATTGTTCCAGATGTCTTACTTGATGCAGGCGGGTGATAAGCGACCCAGACATTGTATTTCAACAAGAACGGGTTGGTGAGTTGCAGATGGAGAAGTTCGATGGTTGTGAATGGCAGCTTTGGGAGGATCTTGGTGTTGAAGGTATTTCGATGAACTATGGCAACTCCGCCGCCACGACCAGAGGCACGTGCTACATGGTTGAATGTGTAGCCGGGAGGCGACAGTTCAGCCACAATCGCTTCGTCTCCAGTTTTTTTTAGCCACGTCTCGGTGATGGCCAAAACATCCCAATCGTGTTGGATAATTTCCTCATTTATAATCAGCGTCTTATTTTTCACAGATCTTGCATTGATCAATGCGATGTTGGTGTAACGATTCTTAAAATCCTTGTCATCAATTTGACGAGTCGACAGTTTCACACGTGTAATGTTTGCGTTGTTGACACCGCGTTGGTGATAAGTGGGTGTAAAGCTGGGCCGACGTCCAATTACTGGACGTATTGTACGTATTGTACGATGGCGATTGCGACCGGCTCTGCAACCTCGTGTGACCGCACAAATTCCATTGTCCTTTAACGAAGGCAGCCTTCCGCCAGTGACACTCGCAATGTTATGGGCGAATAGTTCCTGCCGAGTGTAGGTCACCATGGGCACAGGTGTGCCACCGGAATAAAAGTCGCAGAAATACACGCACATATAAAACCAATAACACGAACTAGAAGAGAAGATGACAGGAGGAAAGGGGACAAGAGAAAACGCGACAGGAAAGAAGGGAAAGAATGTGACAGGAGAGAAGACGACAAGAGGAAAAGACAACAACCAGACATATGCAAACCGGAGGAGCTACTCCGAGGCAGTGATTGAGGGGGCAAGGAGAAAAGAGAGAGTGTTTATGGGCGATTCAATTCTGAGAAAAACAGACAAGACTATATGCGAGGGGAAGGACGTTGTTGTATGTCTACCGGGGGCTAGGATAGAGCATGTGACCGAAAGGGTAGAGAAGGTATTGGGGCATGGCAAGGGAGGGTCTATACTAGTACACGTTGGGACAAACAATGCAGACAAGGAGGGAACAACTGGGATAGTTCAGAAGTACAGACATCTAGTGAGGAAGCTAAAGAAGACAAGAGTGGAACAGGTTATTCTCTCAGGAATTTTGCCAGTAATGGGAGGAAGGGGGGCAAGATACAGAAACTGTAAGAGGATGGCGATCAACGCACTAGTTGAGCAGATGTGTGAGGAAGAGGGCGTGGGATTCCTAGATTTATGGGGGTACTTTGTTGGGAGAGAAGATATGTACATGAGAGATGGCCTCCATCTAAGTGGAAAGGGGGCAGCAGTATTCTCAGAGAATCTGCTGCGATCTGTTGACAGTGGGACAGGTTACATCTATTTAAACTAAATTCGCAGAGGGGACTCGCAGAGAAGCCTGAAACTGGAGGCATACATAAAGGCAGCAAAAATAATTCAGCAAAGAACAGTCTGGAAAACTGTTCTGAAGCTGGGTATAAATGTGTTTGTTTAAATGCAAGGAGTATAGTAAACAAAAGAAATGAACTAAACATTATGGTAGAAGATATTGACCCTCACATAATAGGTATAACCGAATCATAGGCAACCACCGATATATCAGATGCCGAATTGGGACTGACAGGATATGTAATGTTTAGGAAAGATAGAATAGGAAGAAGGGGAGGTGGAGTTATTTTATATATTAAAGAATCTATCCAGGCTTATGAAATACAATTAGACAGAGAAGCAGATTGCGAAGAAGCTGTTTGGAGTAACATAGTTACAGGAAACTCAACGTTAACGGTTGGATTAGTTTATCGAAGTCCAAACATAAGCATAGAAGAGAATGAAAAAATACAAAACGCTATAAGGGAAGTGAGCAAACAGGACTGTGTTATTATGGGGGATTTTAAACATGGGCATATAAAATGGAAATCTCTACAGAGTATGGGTAGTGAGGACCACAAGTTTTTAGTTTTAGTACAAGATAGTTTCCTTTCTCAACATGTGCTAGAACCAACCAGGGGAGAGAATGTGTTAGACTTAGTTTTGTCCTCACAGAATGAATTAGTTGACAATGTTAAATTATGTGAGCCTCTGGGAAGTAGTGATCACAGCCAGATACATTTTACCATCAAAGTAAAATCAGAAAGAAATAATAAAAGCAGTTCAGGAGAAATTTCCACAAAGGAAGATATAAGGAAATGAGGAAATATTTAGCAAAGATAGACTGGAATAATACACTGAAGAATAAGACAGCAACATAATGCTGGAATATCTTAAAGAATGAAATAGAGTGCATCGTAGATAAATTTGTTCCCTTCAAAAAACAAGGGAAACGGACCAGAAAGAAATACTTATTGAAAGAAGCCATTAGAAAATTAAGTATAAACAAATGATGTGGAAGTCATATAGACGTACTGGAAATGACGAAGACTACAACATTTATAAAGAAGCACTAAACCAAGCTACAGCTGAAATTAGAAATTCAAAGAGAAGCTATGAACATAAATTAGCTTGTAATATAAAACATGACAGCAAGAGTTTTTATGCGTATGTTCGAAGCAAACAGAAAGTTCAGGATAAGGTCAGTCCTCTAGAAGATAGTGCTGGAAATATAATATCAGAAGGATTCTTAATGGCAGAAGACCTAAATGAGTATTTTAGTTCAGTGTTTACCAGAGAAGACACTAGTTCACTGCCAGTACCAGAGGCTAAGTTCAAGGGGGCAGAATCAGACTATTTAAGACAGTTAATTGTAACCCCAGAAATGGTAGCTAAGAAAATTAGGGCTATGAAGGAAAATAAATCACCTGGAGTGGATGGTATTCCACCCAAACTACTAGTGGAAATTGTAGAACAAATTAGCATACCGCTTGCAACAGTTTTCAACTTGTCATTAGAAGAGGGAGTGGTTCCTTTAGAATGGAAAGAAGCAAACATTATACCGTTATTTAAAAAGGTTCGAGAAACAAGTCAAATAATTATAGACCAGTAGTTTAACATCGGTGATTTGTAAATTATTAGAAAGACTAATTAAAGATCACATGGTGGATTTTCTTGTTAAACATAACTTGATAAACCCATCTCAACATGGGTTTCTAAAAGCGAGGTCATGCTTAACAAATATGTTATGTTTTTTGGAAGATATCACTAAGTGGGTAGATGATGGATCACCAGTAGATATTATCTACTTAGATTTTCAAAAAGCTTTCGACAAAGTGCCACATCAGAGATTACTGCTTCAACTAAAAGCCCATGGCATAGGAAATGGTATAATTAACTGGATAGAAAAATGGCTGATTGACAGAAGACAACGGGTAGTTGTTGATGGGGAGGCTTCAAACTGGAAATCAGTTTTGAGTGGGGTTCCACAGGAATCAGTACTGGGACCTATATTATTCTTAATATATATAAACGATTTGGACGACGATATAGCTAGCAAGGTGTTGACATTTGCAGATGATACAAAAGTGTTTAGAAGGATTAAAAGTGATGGGGATAGACAGCATTTACAAGATGATCTAGACAGGTTGATCAAATGGTCTGAAAAGTGGCAAATGTTGTTCAATTTTGGGAAATGTAAATGCCTTCACACATGACATGGGAACGAATATGTAGAATATACAATGGGGGGAACTGTACTAAGTACTACTGTAAAAGAAAAAGACTTAGGGCTGACAATTAGTGCTGACATGAAGGTTTCAGAGCAGTGTGGAATTGCAGCTTCAAAGGGAAATCAAATCCTTGGATTGATTAGGCGAAATATAGCATATAAAGAAAAAGAACTAATAATACCGCTGTACAAAACAAAAGTTAGGCCTCATTTAGAATATTGTATACAAGCGTGGAGGCCATACCGCAAGAAGGACATAGATATGCTAGAAAGAGTACAGTGGAGAGCGACTAAAATGATATCAAAACTGAGGGATCTTAGTTATGAAAAACGCCTAAAAGAATGTGGTTTAACAACACTAGAGACAAGGAGACTGAGAGGAGATCAGATAGAAGTGTTTAAAATATTGAATGGTTATGAAAATATTGATAGAAATATGTTTTTTTCAGTTAAGAAAGATAGAAAGACTAGAGGACATGAAGTTACATTAGTAAAGGAGCAGTGTAGATTAGACGTGAGAAAGTTCTCATTTTCACAAAGGACTGTGAATGAATGGAACAGATTACCTGATGATTGTGTGGGTGCTAGTAGTGTGAATATGTTTAAAAATAAAATCGACACATACCTCAGAAGGGCTGGATATATGTAGATAAAAGGGTTGGACTCTCGATAAGCCAAATGGCTTCCTTGTCCACCTGCCATCTAGAGTTAATTCTCTGGATGGCAATCTTGTTAAATCTTGTTAAATCTTGAACGAACAGCTCCGTGCATTCAGGGTAATGTTATCAAAACGATGTTCAAATCTCACCAGTGTCGTAGCAATACAAATAAGTAAAATTCAAGTTTAAACACAGAGAAAATAAATAGCTGCCACTGGGGCGCTTGTCACATGACACATTTTGACTGATCAAAGTGGTTTTGAAATTTGGATTCATGGGGTTTTAACTGCAGTGGGTTTTGACTGATGGTGTTTGTCGGGTACAGTCCAAAAAGGACTTCGCCTTCGACTTGTGGTCTTCTTGACCAATCCCTGAAATCATGCGGTCAGAATATTAATTAGTAACATGCAAGTGGGCTTTGAAGTTAAAACTAAAGAATAGCAAATGATGAGGGTATGAATTTATAATTAAGATATATTTAAAAGGTTTGGTTTGATTATATTTGAATTGTAATTAACAACATTCCACATCCAAATGCTTCACATTAAATTTATGATTGGGTGGCTCTCACGTTAACGGCATATTTGTAAAAAAAAGAGTAACATTTGTAAACCTAATGCTGGGCATACACTGCTAAACTTTTGTTGGGTGTCATCAAGATTGTGATTTGAAGAACTTGACATAGGTTGGTAGCGTCTGTGAAAGACTGCATTTAGGGTTACAATGTAAAGCTATGGTTGCCTGACTCGTGTTAGGGTTGCCCTGTAGGCCATTGATGGCTATCGAGTGTTTATGCAATACTGTGAAGGAACTGGAGTGGTGGCCTAAGGTCAGATTTTAAAGGGCCAATATCATTATAGTTAGGGTAGACAGGGAGGATTGTCGAATACAACGAGTACTATTTATAACATGATTGGCCGTTCCATATGAATAGATATGATGATAGCACGTAAGTTTAAGTGGGATAATATTAAGGCGTACAGGGATGTCGTTATAATGAAGATTTTATACTTGTTGATTTAGAGTATCACCTATTGGATGGTGTTAACATTGTTACAATGGCGTCAGCATCAGCAGGGGTCACATGACTGATGCTAGGTATAGGGTGGAGGTACTGATATTTGAAGGTAGAATAGAACAGACGAATCCAGAACCCGACAGAGCAAAGAAATGTAATCTGGTCTCTTCTGTGGAGAGAAACCATTACGGTGTGGTTGGCAAACATGAAGTCTATACCCAGTGGTGGCTTTGACGTTGAATTTCTCCATGCATATATAGAGTAGAAGAAATACCGGAGGTATGTGGAATATATATATTATGAGTGAATGCTAGATTAGAGGTATTGACTTAAACATCTGGTTTTTACATTGTTATAATTGTGTCAAAGGGTGTGGTCAATAATAAGGAAATATGGTCAGCGCAATGATACTGGTATCTCGAGATTTAGGCGGGTTGGCAAATCATCGCTCTGTTATGAGAATGTTAGATAGTAACAAGAAGCGAACATAGGTTGTATTACGATGTCACAGATAATGGTTATTGGTGTTTGCTAGGACTTAGAATATGTAAGGTGGTGGGGTTGTTATTACTAATGGGATATTGGGTCCGGATATGTATATATCTATGGCAAACATTAGTTACATATGTTTGTGTGTAAGTACTATGATTGTACGTGGTGTCGATGGAAAAACATATGATATGAAGGGTGTAGTTTACACATCAAGGAATAAGAATATTTTATTATTATAGTTATCATTTATTGTAGTGTCGGGGCAGGGTGAAGTCTGACAAAGTGCACTCGAAGGCGGTAAACGCCGAGTAACACCTCATGTAACAACAGTGCGAGAGTAGACGGCTTACGCGACAATGATGAATTCACACCCGAAGAGGGAATTCCCGATGAACCGAGTGAGAACTACTTCGCTCGACTACTGAGGGAGAAATTATCATAAAGTTGACGGTGTTGACGGAATGTGGTATCGTTCATTATAAACATTATGTTCTGGCATCTCTACATTGCGAGTGTCACGCAGACAGCCGTAGGGTGTTGAACTTTTGAGCCTATATGGCGATTATGTTATAGAATCTTTTGATGAAATAGTATAGAATTGAAGAACTGGTCAATCCTTGTGTACCTATGAAATATTATGATAGAGATGTATGTACGTAAGAGTTTGTATGATAAGAGGTTAGGGAGGCTGACGAGTCTTCCTTGAAGAATCGCTGTATTTTATTTTGTTGTATGGAAGATGGGCCAATAAATTTGGAAAATTCTTTAATTGTGTATATAACTACTTCCCTTCTGGTATATCTCAGAACCCAGATATTTATTATCAAGGCCATTTCACATGGTGATTCTTGACAGTCTCATCTTACACCGTTGTACATTACGCAACTTTTGTTGGTGCGATTCAATTTTCGAATGATGAATCGGTTCAACAACTGTTGTACCAGTCAAATCAACACACAACTCGAGTTTTGTTGAGTTGATGACCGTCATACATTGATCAGCTTTTAGTTGATCAAACAGATGAATGGCAACAAAAGTTTAGCAGTGTACGTCCAGCATTAGTGATAGCAGAAGTTTTTTTTTTATAGAAATGCTGTTACATTTATTTTCATTCCTTTATTATGATTTCCATAACTGATAAGTGTGTATAACCAGGTACTCTTCTATATACAGTTGAGTGGGCGGAATATTAACTGGTATTCTGTAACTAATCATATGTGACAGATCACAATGGTTTGGACCGCATAGTACATTTCACAAACTAAGGAAATAATTGGTGTGAAAGTATTGAATTTTATTTGTTTTTTGCATTTTTAGAAACAAGAAATAATTCATTAATGGTCTGTACAAATGCAATTTGGAATTATTTACTTGAAAAAGTGTTTCTAATTTGTTTTTAATTGAATGGCATATACAACTTTAAATGTGACTACCTAACTTTGGCATCGTCTGTCTCAACACTTGAATTCTACAGCTGGGTCAGTTTAACCACCTATTATAACTTTGCAACAAATTAAGATACTTAGATATGGATGTCACTGGTATGAATGTAAAACTAAAATGTTGCCTTTTTATAAGATCTCATAACTCCATACTGCAAAAAGGTACCCTAAGGTCTGAACCGTTGTGGCACTTCACTTATATATAAATATAATTATATACTTAACCGTGACAAGAACGTCACAAAATTAAACTTAGACAATACTAAGCAATTACGACAACATTTTCTAAGAAAAATTCATAATTCCATGGACTCTCAAAAAAGTATGTCTACTCACATTGCACGTAATTTCGTTCCCGGACCAGCCAGCCAATAATTGTACCAATTCCCGTCTTCAGGTTTTCCTGAGGTTGACTTCGTGGCTCCAACTGACCGGTTGACTCTAACAATTCTCTGATGACACTTGGACTCTCGTCATTTTCCCCGTCACACCATGTCGCTCTATCCTGTCAGATTTCCATGTATTCTCTCTATCATGTCTACGTGGTTTATACCTCTGAGAACTTCCACAACCCCGACTCAATTCCTCATTTTCTCCACGTTGTCTGAAGATCTTGTGGTCTGATCGGATCCTCCTTTCCCGTCTCCACGGATCTTTCCGTTCCAGCTCCAGAAGATCATATCCACTGCCATCAGAATAACTCTCAAAGTCACGACGACTGCTCATGTAAAGATTATCGCTTTGTGTGTTTTCATTGTGTCTGTATATTTTGCTTCGAGATGCGTTATTGAAATCTGTTAGTATTTTCTGTGGCATGGTGTGTTTTGTAATCCTGTTTGTGGCGTGTCGTGATGGATTCAAATCAAACTGGCCATCATCGGTGTCATGATCACTGCCACACTGACTTTCACTTGAAGAGGATATAAGAATCATTTATACAAAATAATACAATCCGACAGCCAAGTTAATTTTGATCCTTACGTGTGATTAAACGGGAAAGAACACTTCTACGTATTGCATAATTCATGTTTTCCCTTAAGTATTACACCTGAAACAAAGAAGACGTAATCATTATATGCCAGCAATATTACATTTCAGGGAATTAAATAATGGTAAATTTGAGAGTATTTGTCATTTAAATAATCAACAGATTGCTCACACAATTACACATTTTGCCCCAATATGAATTAATCGACATGTATAAATACTGTACTGTATTCTGGTTTTATCATTTCACAGAATTCTAAAACAATCTTCATTGGAACAGTGCTGACACCTAGTGAATACTACATCAACAAGTAATGGAGAAAAGCTAACAAAGAACTTTATTTGAATGTTGTCACATGTAAACAAACTGATCAACACGATTCACCTGAGAAGAATCCAACTAGCTGGACATTCCTATCACCACAAAGAAGAACCAGTGTTAAGATTCATCTTATGGATACCCACTCGTAGCTAGAAAAAAGAGGAAACAAATAAAAACATACACTAAGCTGATCTGTGAATACCTTCATGTTAAAGTGACAGAGCTCTTCTCCTTCTCTTCTTCCAGTAATCCACTACCGTCATTACTGACGACTTCATGGATGGTGTGGTGTTTGTTGCGTGCGCCAGGTGTGCAGGTTGCAGTGCTGGTTGTGACTGTTTATAAAATCATGTGCGAGTGCAAGTTAAAAACAAACAGGGGTCACTCTTAGTTAAACTTTGCTTGCGGCAGTGTTGGCAAGGCACTGCTTGAAAGCATCTAGGGAGGGAGATTGAACTGATTGGGCGGTTAGGTTATTCCAGGGTACTATTGTGGCTACAAAAAAGGAATGTTGGAAAGCCTGTGTTCGGGAACGTTGAACCATTAATTGGAATGGATGCCCTCTGCGCCCCTCAGCTAAGAGTTGTGTGGCGCAGTGGGTACGGGCTGGCTTTGTGTAAAGGCTGGCATGGATATCAACGAGGCCGTTTTGAATTTTGTACATCATGTTAAGCCTCGCAAGACATCTGCGCTGTTCTAGGGACTGCCATTGCAATTGGTGGAGCATGGAGGTTGGGCTGCTGCGGCGCCGCCAGTCACCATAAACGTATCTGGCAGCACGCCTCTGTACCATCTCTAGTTTGCAATGGATCCATTTGTAAACAGCTCATCCATGCTCCGGTCCCAGTTAACCAAAGATGATGATGACATTCTTAATGCCTGATAATATATCATAAAAGGTTTACTATTTAAATGAGCTATCATGAATTAGTAACTACAAAATATACGGGATCAAGTCAGTCAGTCAATAAGGCCAGGGCCTATATAGATAATAATGTCAGGCTCAAAGCATTCATTCCATCATACGTGAACTGCCATTCCAACATGAGATGCTTCTTGCTGATGCTCATTGTGAACTATGAACCAAAACCTCACTTAACAGTTTTTTAAGAAAATTACTGTCCATCATTAAATGATCCAGATCGAATAAACTAATATTTCGTGTGTTAGTTACGTAAATTATATAAATGTTACCAAAGTGGGTTTATTTTGATGTTTTGTTTCACCTATCAATTTTGTTTGCTGGCAGTTGTATTAAACTACAGCAAACAGTGTGAAAACCAGATCAATATCCAATTCATTATGCCATAAGTACTATTGTGTTGGTTTTCATCTTCTGGTTGACTGATTGGGTGCTATTCAGTGTAAACATTTTAGACTTTAGTACAGTACACTGGGCCGTCCGATGATCACCCCGTCAATATATATATTGCGTTTTATACAAATCTAAAGTTTTGCCAAATTCGGCAAATAGATCCATATTTTGTAACTAGATGTTATGAAATATATATCAATCATGGCGTGAAATAGGTCATTACACATATTGACAGACCCTATTCATTTTTAAAACCTACGTATAGCTTATAATGGTTATACAATAGGAACTTTTCTGTTAAATCAACTGACGGCTATCTGCGTAGGTACGCATAGTAAATTAGTGAAACTGGCGGCTATCTGCGTAGGTACGCGTAGTAAATTAGTCAAACTGACGGCTATCTGCGTAGCCCGCATAGTAAATTAGTGAAACGGCGGCTATATGCTTAGGTATGCGTTGTAAATTAGTGAAACTGACGGCTATCTGCATAGCCATAGATACGCGTAGTAAACTAGTCAAACTGACGGCTATCTGCGTAGGTACGCATAGTCCAGAGCCATGGTAAATTAGTGAAACTGAAGCCTATCTGGATAGGCACACGTAGTAAATTAGTCAAACTGACGGCTATATGCTTAGGTACGCGTGGCAAATCACTCAAACTGACCGCTATCTGTGTAGGTTTGTGTAGTAAATCGTTCAAACTGGTCCAGACATTTGGAACTATTTGCGTCGGTACACTTGTCACTGTTGAATGACCACGCGTGTCTTCTGTTTATGCGGGAGACTTATGAAACATATGAACTATTTTGTATACGTAAATCAATGCAGAAGTTTTTTCAATAAACAAAGATTTTAGCATACTATCTAACAGTGACTGTGTAACATATTGAGACACTTTGCGACAACACTAACACCTTCATAGATGACCGTTGCTATCTTTTTCCGTACTACACTGCTTAAGTGCTTAAATTGGTGCTTCTTCGGCAAAAACCTTGGATCCAAGAATAATACTAAAACTCATAACCTGGCATTGATAACCGAAAAGGACTTCAAGTAAATATATTACACTTTGATTATAGTAATATTTCTGTATATTTTATAGTACATAGGCAATAAGTTATAAGTATAACCTTTATTTCACGCTATGAATATTACTAAAATTCATAACCCGGCATTGATAACCGAAAACGGATACAAATAAACATTATACTTTCCTTATAGTAAGTTCCAAGAAGTAAATATTATTAGTCAAACTGACGCCTATCTGCGTAAGTACGCGTAATAAATTAATGAAACTGACACCTATCTGCTTAGGTATGCGTACAAAATTAGTCAATATAACGGATATAGGCTTAGGTATGCGTAGTAAATTAGTCAAACTGATGGCTATAATACTTAGGTATGCGTAGTAAATTAGTCAATATGACGGCTGTATGCTTAGGTATGCGTAGTAAATTAGTCAATCTGACGGCTATATGCTTACGTATGCGTAGTAAATTAGTCAAACTGACGCTTATTTGCGTAGGTACGCGTAGTAATTTAGTCAAACTCCTGGCTATATGCTTAGAACATTTTCGGAAAATGTATACAACCCACCTGGGTGGGTTATATAAATGTTCGCAAGATTAACCCCAAATGTTTTCTCTATTTAACCCTAATTAGTTAATTTATTACCCGCTAGATGGTGTTGTAGGTCAGTGTTTGTAAGTTGTTTGTTAGTGGTTGTGAGCTGTAGGTCAGTGCTTTTGTGTTTTATGTCTGTGGTTAGCACTGCTTAAGTGTTGTAGGTTAGTGTGTGTTAGCGTTGTAGGTGGGTGTTTGGGTATTGTAGGTGGGTGATTGTGTGTTGTAGGTCAGTATTTATGTGCTGTAGATCAGTGTTTGTGTGTTGTAGGTCAGTGTTTGTGTGTTGTATGTCGGTGTTTGTGTGTTGTAGGTCAATGTTTATATGTTGTAGGTTGGTGTTAAGCACTGGTTACGTGTTGTAGGTCGGTAGTTGTATGTTGTAGGTCAATGTTTGTGTGTTGTGTATGTTAGTGTTTGTAGGTCATTGTTTTTGCATTTTAGGTCGGTGTTTGTATGTTGTGTTTATGTGGTGTAGATCGGTGTTTAGCAGTGTTTACGTGTTGTAGGTCGATAGTTGTAGGTTGTAAGTCAATGTTTGTGTGTCGTAGGTCGGTGATTGTGTGTTCTACGTCGACGTTTGTGTGATGTAAGTAAGTGTTTAGAACTGTTTATGTGTTGTAGGTCAGTGTTTGTGTGTTGTAGGTCGGTGTTTGTACGTTGTAGGTCAGTGTTTGTTTGTTGTAGGTCGATGTTTAGTGCTGTTTACGTGTCGTAGTGGGCGCCGGGACAAGTGAATTGAGCAGCGTAGTGCTTGTCGACGTAGTGTTTGTCGATGGCCTACAGCGACTGGGAGCAATGTGCCTTTTCCAGTTGTTCCGACGTGTGAAATGTCTCTTGCAATCTGGGCACTGGAAAGGTGCTAAGGAATGTGATGGTGTGTGCTTGTTGGCAGCCAGTAAAACAGTCGATAAGCTCAAGATGCAGGTGTTTATTGTTCAAATGCAAACAACGAAATGAACCACGAGTTGAATTTTACGCACTAAAACATGAACTCGTGCTCCCTTTTTACCTATGTATTTGCTCCATTGCTCCCTTCTTACCTGTCTACTTGCTCAATTGCTCCCTTTTACCTGTCTATTTGCTCCATTTCTCCCTTTTTGTATGTCTATTTGCTTCATTGCTCCCTTTTAAACTGTCTATTTGCTCCATTGCTTCCTTTTTGCTGAATTATATTGTGAAAACAGTAAAATTCGTTCTACTTTGGAAAGTATGTTTGTTTGCACATTTGTCCGTGGACGTTTGCAACTTTGTAAGTTTAAAAGTATGTTTGTACGTTGTTTGCACGTTTGTCAGTGAAAGCTTGCAACTTTATAAGTTTAAAAGTATGTATGTACGTTTGGTTGCACGTTTGTCAGTGAAAGTTTGCAACTTTGTAAATTTACATGTGTACGTTTGTTAGTTAAATTTTGCAACTTTGTAAGTTTACAAGAATGTTAGTACGTTGGTTTGCACGTTTGTCAGTGAACGTTTGCAACTTTGTAAGTTTAAAAGTATGTTTGTAGGTTTGTTTGTGAGTTTGTCAGTGAAAGTTTGCAACTTTGTAAGTTTAAATGTGTGTTTGTATATACTCGCTGGTCTAAGTTTGATTCGTACAAGTCGCTGGTCTAAGTGTGATCACAGTGCCGAAGACCACAACTCGATAGATACAACGGTACTCGACACAAATTGATCCACCTGTATATTCGGTGGACTGAAGAGAGTCGTAGAAGTTTGGTTCTTGCAACTCGTTGGTTTGACTTATTTACTACGCATACCAACGCAGATAACCGTCAGATTGACTAATTTACTACGCATACCTACGCAGATAGGCGGCAGTTTGACTAATTTACTACGCATACCTAAGCATATAGCCGTCAGATTGACTAATTTACTACGCATACCTAAGCAGATAGGTGTCAGTTTCATTAATTTACTACGCGTACTTACGAAGATAGGCGTCAGTTTGACTAATAATATTTACTTCTTGGAACTTACTATAAGGAAAGTATAATGTTTATTTGTATCCGTTTTCGGTTATCAATGCCGGGTTATGAATTTTAGTAATATTCATAGCGTGAAATAAACGTTATATTTATAACTTATTGCATATGTACTATACAATATACATAAATATTACTATTATCAAAGTATAATATTCATTTGAGGTCCTTTTCGGTTATCAATGCCAGGTTATGAATTTTAGTATTATTCTTGGATCCAAGGTTTTTGCCGAAGAAGCACGAATTTAAGCACTATAGTACGGAAAAACTGTTAGATAGTATGTTACAATCTTTGTTTATTGCTAAAACTTCTGCAGTGATTTATGTATACAAAATAGTTCATATTTTTTAGAAATCTCCCGCATAAACAGAAAACACTCGTGGTCATTCAACAAGACAACAGTGACAAGTGTACCGACGCAAATAGTTCAAAATGTCTGGACCAGTTTGAACGATTTACTACACATACCTACACAGATAGCGGTTAGTTTGAGTGATTTGCCACGCGTACCTAAGCATATAGCCGTCAGTTTGATTAATTTACTATGCGTACCTATGCCTATGCCATGGCATGGCTATGTAGATAGCCGTCAGTTTGACTAATTTACTACGCGTATCTATGCAGATAGCCGTCGGTTTCACTAATTTACTTACTTAAGCATATAGCCGCCAGTTTCACTAATTTACTATGCGTACCTACGCAAATAGCCGTCAGTTTGAGTGATTTAACAGAGAAGTTCCTATTTTATAACTATTATAAGCTACGTAGGGGAAAGTCCCTAAAGCGCACCGCCTAAGCATTATCTGCTATTATTTTGAAATGTATTTGTCACAAAATCGATTTATTTGCACTATTCGACGCGGGTACATTAATTCATCATTATATATACAATATACGCCATAATTGTTATAAGAGAAAACAATATTGCATAAAGTAAACATTTAAAAAATGGGGCGCTTTGGGGACGCGTGCCCCCGAAGCGCCCCACCGCCTCTCCCCAAAGCGCACCTCTTGTGTCATGGTCACCAATTGCTGTCAATCGCATAGGCAATCCAACTAAAATGTAGACTAGGCTAAACGTTTATTGTTGTATGCGGGTGAAAACAATTACAGATGACATTACGGAGTGGTAATTACTAATTACTATTAGGCCTATAGTCTAGCCACCATTGACTCATTGTTGATTGTTAACCTACACTGACAGTCTACCATTCTGCGACTACTGCATGCAAAGGTCGCATGCGGATTTCTCGTTTCCACACTTGTAATGGTACCATTGGCGGCACAATGGACATTGCAGCCAATCTTCTGTTGGTGCGCGTTCGGAGAGGTTAGTCGCTTCAACATGGGCGCTGCTTTAAAACGGAACTTTGGCAGACTCTCGGGAGCATCAGTTGTTCGATACACAGCATTCCTCCCCACTTTAGTTAGATGTACACCCATTACTGTAATAACACCCAAGGTCCACGGTAGGTAACCAGCCTGGTGTTGCTTTAACAATTATAAGTCCAAACGTTCAGGCGGCTTCCTGCAACGTGTCGAACATCTAGGCTCTGCTATGGCTGCAGCAGGCGCAATGTCAGTTGCCTGACTCGGTGCAAGCGGTTGAGCAGCTTCAGGCTCTTCGTGAGACTCAGCCCCGAACTCAGGGAATGTCTCCGGAGGCAGCACCAATGACGCCAAATGATGATTCGACAGTCTTCCTTGTAGTTGATCGATGTGGCAACGAACGATGGCTCCACATTCAAGACGGACGGTGTATGATACTGTTCCTGTGTGTTGTTCTACTGTGCCAGGTACCAAGCTTGCAGCGTTGTCGTAATCGGTACCGTAGAGCATACACAAGATCGCCGGTTTTGAAGGTACGAACCTTGGCGTGCCGGTCGTGTGTCGCCTTCTGTTGGGTTTGTATGGCAATGACCTTCCTACGGACATCTTGCTAGCTTTGTTTCTAAGTCCCCTCCTTGCATGCGCTTTACTCCTTCCTTTACCACCCAGACGGCTCGTTCGGTCAGACCATTTGATGCCGGGTGATGGGGCGAGCTTGTAATGTGCTTGATGCCATTGTGTCAGCAGAACTCTCGAAACTCTTCGCTAACGAACCCAGTGGCATTGTCGTTGACGATGACATCCGGGATGCCATGAGTGCTGAATGACTGACGCAGTTTACTGATGGTCGTTGCTGACGTGGTGCCCAAAGTAAGGTAAGTGTCTATCCACTTCGAATGGCGCATCGATCACCACCTGCATCATTCTGCCTATGAATGGACCTGTATAATCGATATGCAGTCGCGACCATGGTCGATCGAGGAATGACCATGGTTGTAGGGAGCTTCTGTAGGTCTGGGTCGGCTACGCATGCAGATGTTGCAGGTTTTCTCAATGTCCTGATCGATACCTGGTCACCACATCAGACTGCGACTTACGGCTTTCATACGCACGATTCAAGAGTGTGCATTGTGCAGTTCTTCCAACAGTGCTTTGCGGTAGACACTTGGAATGATCACTAGTGTACCCCATATGAGACAGCCATCATGGATGCGGAGTTCATATCTTCTTTGGATGCAGGGCTTCAGACGTTCGTTGTCGTCGTGATTTGAAAATCCTTCCTTCGTCCTGGTGAAGACTTGTGACAGCACAGGGTCACGTGTTGTTTCGCGGCGTATTTCACTTGCAGCTACTGCATTGTCAGTATCGTGTTATCTGGCACTGGTACATGTCTCGGAGCGCCACCTACCGGGAGGCGACTAAGAGCGTCTGCTTGGGGGATGCTTTGGCCCAGCCTGTGGCCTATATGGTATTCATAGACAGCCAGTGCCAGGGCCCAGCCCTGCATACGTGGAGACAGCATCTGCGGAACAGCCTTCGTTTCTCCGAACAAACCAAGAAGCGGCTTGTGGTCCGTGACGATAGTAAACCTGCGACCCCACAAATACTGGTGAAACTTCTTCAGTCCATCGATGATGGCTAACCCCTCTTTATTAATCTGGGCGTAGTTTTTCTCAGCCTGTGAGAGACTTTGGTACGCAATGGGTTTATCTACACCATCTCCCATGACGTGAGCAAGGGCGGATCCAATGCCGTATGGAGAGGCATAACATGTCAGGATCAACGACTTGGAGGAGTCGAAATGCGCTACGACCTGTGACGACCTCAGCATCTCTTTCGTCCAGTCGACAGCCTCTTGTTGTGCCTTCCTCCAGTACCACTTCGTGTCCTTTCTGAGCGACTGATGCATGGGCGCCAGAATCGTCGCTAAGTTGGGCAAGAAACGACCGAAATGGTTTACCATCCCAAGGTAGGATCGTAAATCGGTGATGTTGGTTGGCGCCGGAGCGTTGCGGATTGCTGAGAGAGTCATACCGGAAGAGTAGATTCCTTCCGCATCTATCCGGTGACCTACGTATTCTGCTTCGTCACTCAAGAAATTGCATTTTGATGCTTTCAGACGGAAACCGGCTTGAATGAGGCGTTCAAGCATTCACTCAAGTGTCTGTAAGTGTTCATCTTCAGTTGATCCAGTCACCAAGATGTCACCTAGGTACACCATTGTGTTGGGTATTCCCTTTAAGAGGGAATCCATAACCCGTTAAAAATGCCTGGTGCTGATGACACACCGTACGGCAGCCGCTTGTACGTGAAGAGTTGATCGATACGTATTTGCGACTGTCCGAGTGTAGCTCGGTTTGTTCGTAGGGGTGACACATGTAGAGCTTTGTGTATATGCTACGTTTCCCCAGCTGTGCGTTCGGATCTTCTATTCCGGGATTTGGATACCTATCCTATATTGCCACCTGATTCACTGTGAGCCTTTTGTCCCCACAGATACGTACGTTTTTCTCTGGTTTCATCACGGGGACAACCGGTGCGGCCCAGTCCGAGTACTGAACGGGCACTATGATATCCTCAGCCAGGAGTCAATCACGTTCCGTGTCCACCATGTATCGCATTACATATGGTAGCGGCCGCGACTTGTAATAGTTGGGAGCGGCATCGTCGTTGACGTAAATATTGGCAGCGTCTGTTATGACTGACTGGTGAGAGTCTGTAAACACGACGGCGTACTTGTGTAATACACCCTGCAGTTGAGAATTCTGCTTCTGTGTTGAGTGTGACGTATTCAACTGGTGAACCACACCCCAGTCCAGTTGGAGTTTACTCAGCCACTTCCTGCCAAGTAAGCTTGGACCGTTCCCAGGGACAACCATGAGCGAAAGCTGGTCGTCATTTTTCGCTTCTACAGTGACGTTGATGACACCTGTGATTTTCACACACTGTCCTGTATATGTCCGAGGCGTGTTCTTTGTGGCTTCCATGTTAGGCCGTGTAGAGTTTAGCCAATGTTTGCGCAGCGTTTCTTCGCTGATGATCGAAAGCAGTGTCTTCCCGTCTACTTGTATGTGGGTAATGATCGGATCCGGACGTGGCCCTGTCATCATGGTGAACATGATGTTGTATGTCTCTCCAGACTGTTCAGATGGGACACAGTGTCTAGCTGATGAGTGCGGGTTCTTTTCTACTTTTCCGCTCTCTGTTTTGCGAAACAATTATTCATGATTTGTCCTTCTTTGGCAATAGCGGCATTGGGCATCCTTGTAGTGGCACTCTTCAGCCGAATGAAATATTTTGCCACATCTGAAACATGGTTTCTGACGATGGTTTCTTCTCCCACTTCCTCGTTGCTTGCTTGTGAGTGGTCACTTTGTGTACACTCGGTGTACTGTCGTAGCAGTAGCGGATTCCATGGCCATTTGTAGAGCCTTTTTGAAATCAAGGTCGGTTCCCCAACAATCCTCGTTGGATAGACGGCCCCTCAGATTTTCTTCCAGGATCAACTCGGCAGTCAGCTGCGCACCAGCCTTTGTTTGACCAAAATCACAGTTTCTGGCAAAATTTTTCAGTTCAGCAACAAAGTCACCTACTGACTGATCCTTCTTCCTATAGGTCGAGTAGAAGTTGTAGCGTTGCAAAATTGTGTTTCGTTTCGGTTGGAAATGCGTATGTAGCAATTCACACTGTACAACGTAGGAGAAATCAGCCGGCGCCCGTGGCGATGCCAGGCTGCGTAACAACGTATACGTTTCTTCACCCACTGATGGTAGCAAGATTGCTCTGCGCGTGCCTATGGCGTCGTCGGCAATGTCATTTGCTTCAAAATAAAATCCTAATCTGTCCTGATAAGACGACCAGTCCTTTCCTGCAATCTCTGGTAGACTTCCGTGCTGTGACATGTTTACGACGGAACGACGTGTTGCGGTTCTCCGTATATCGACCCATTGTGTCTTGCCGTTTGCGGGAAAGTTCGTTGCGCTTCCAAAGTTGGTCTCCGCATCGACGTGGCTTCGGAATTTCTAACCTTATACATAAGCATACCACTTTCACCAGTAGTATTAGAGATTTTCCGCAGTGTCAACAGAGGAGGTAGTGTTTGAGATTGTTTTGACACGCACACACATACACACACACACACACACACACACACGCACGCACGCACGCACGCACACAAACACCAGCATCATCATCGTCATCATAAAATTTGGTGTGGACGTTTTCTTAAAGACCCACATAGAGACTACACATCCATGAATTATTTTATTTTGCTTTTATTTGACCTCAACTGCCGTAGACAATACATTAGAATACCTGTAAATTTACATATAAAGACACGATAAAATAATGTACATGACGTATTATGTTTATGAAGAACGAGCTCGGGTTCCTAATGATTCAGGCGGTGAAAAAATGTAGTATTATTATTACTAGCGTACATGGTGCAACCATAGATATAAATAGAACACGCTAGTTGAGCTAGTCTGTAGGGGAATGATTAATGATGTAACTCTGGGTGCAACAGATCAAGGGCAACAGTGGTCCGGGTTACCTCGGCACCGTCAGATGGCAGCACTTGTTGGCGAGTTCACGAAGGCGAGGAAGAGTCGGATAAGTAAGACTAAGACATTCAGCTATCACCATTCGTACCCGTATCGTGTTTGCGCGTTTTCGACTTGGAATTACAGGCTCCAAGCCTCCGACTGCATCCCCGTGAGACCTCGAATGGAATTCTTTTTCCCTCCAGCAAGCACACCCCAGCCTAAGGGTCATTAGAATATATTGATCTTAAACCTGTTCACAGTGGTACCCTCTGACTGGAGAGTTGTTCCCCCCCTCGATTCATCCACGTTTTCCCTCATTCTCCGACAGGTAGACATGCATCATCACCTTTGTGTCTAAAATATATATATATAGCCAGAGCGCATATAATATGTATGTATATATATATATATATACATATGTATGTATATATAGGTATATATATATATATATATATATATGTGTGTGTGTGTATATGTATATATATATATATATATATATGAGGTCTCAACGGGGGTGCAGTCATCATTATTATTGCACGGTATTTCGACATGTATTTTTTTCTTACAAAGTTAACGAAGAAAAGTTAACAAAAATGTGTGACGTTTTAAGTGCGTGTCCAACGTCATGGACGGAAAAGGCTACCCACAAAAAAGCTCCTCCTGAGTACCCACTTCGAGACAGTGCTCTCCAACAGGCGTTGTGACCTCGCAACACTTCAGCCGTGCAACCATTCCGAGACAGACACCAGGATCCTCCTGCATCTGGCACATGCTGCAGAACAGAGTCATACAACAGCCTGTGTTCGAACGGTGGACAGCGATGTCGTGGTTTTGGCAGTCCGGTTTTTCGAGACCCTCGGCCTATCGGAGCGCAGAACTCAGAATCAATTTATTTGACCTATAAATACGATACATATACAACGAATAACGTAGGTAATAGAAAAGGTCGGGAGACTCCCATTAAAATATATAATATCGCTAGCATAGGAGCCACCCCACAAATATAAACAACAACAAAATTTACATGACACAAATCAGAATAGCATACGACTTCTTTTTATAGTTGATAATTACTCAATGTATCAACATGCATGCATAATATAAGGACTGATTATATGTACTCGTGTACACATTGACGTACATACGGATACTTAGGTATACATTCCAATACGTATTACGAATTACAAATAAAGCATTATGGATAAGACAAATGGATTCATAATTTAAAATAAAAATGTTTTTTGTGTATGTTGAAAAAACATATAGACTGTGGGTGTAAATTTTATTAATGATAATACTTGGTGTATTGTTAACTGACTCTACTATGTTGTATCTAATGCTTTTTTTGGCAAATTCATGTTTGAATCTGGACATATACAGATTATTTCTTACACGTATGCAGTGCTGATGAATATCATAGACGTGTGTGTTTAGAAAAACACTGAAGTAGTAGGGTAAAAGATTGTTAATTAATTTATAGTAAAATTTTAATTGTTGGATTTTATAAATCTCATCCAACTTTAGCAAATTGAAGTCTTTTAAAAACAGGACTTGTGTGAGCATTGTATTTACTTAAGGATAGTATTCGTATTGCCTTTTTCTGTAATTTGACAATTAGATGTGCCTGATGACCCCATAAAAGTAAGCCACAATTATTATGAGGGAGAATAAGAGCATTGTACATATTAGATAATGTATTAGGTGGTAAAAAAGTGTTTAAGTTTATTTAGTATGTCTATTGTTTTATATATTTTATTTGCTGTTTTGTTTGTATGCCAGTTTAAATGGTTATTTATTGTGATGCCTAAACAATTGAAATCATTTACACATTCAATGTATGCCCCATCTATTTGTAATACAGGGTATTCTACTTTCTTTTGAGGCATATGAAAACATCATGAATTTAGTCTTTTTGGCATTTAGTGACAGTTTATTAGCTTTCAACCAATTGCTAATCTTTGTTAATTCTTTGTTAATATTCTCACTTCGTATTTCGCCTTCTGAATCGTTAAATGTATTTAGTGTACTAATAAGGTTGGTGTCGTCAGGATACGTTATGAATTTGAAAAGGTCACTAGAAAGTGCTATGTCATTTATGTATATAATAATTAAGAGAGGCCCTAAAGTTGAACCTTGAGGGACACCAGTGTTGATGACTAATTCCTTAGACTTAACATTTTCAATTTCTACGTACTGCTTACGATTTTGTAAATAACTCTTACAAAGGTCCAGAGCTTTGTAATTTAATCCATAGTAATTTATCTTCTGTACCAATATATTGTGATCATTTGTGTCAAATGCTTTTGATAAATCAAGGCATATATTTATTGGAGTAACCGATTTATCAAGTTCTTGTATAATTCTGTTGTGTTGCAAGCTCAGTAGAATGTTTCTTTCTAAACCCATATTGACTATTGTAGTATAACGCTTTAGAATGGAAGTAATCGTGGATTTGATCAAACATAACCCTTTCAAAAAAAATTGAAATCACTGGCAGGATAGAAATAGGACGATAATTGTTAAAGTCAGAAACATCACCTTTTTTAAAAGGGGTATGACTTTTGCCATGTTTAATTTGTCTGGAAATATACCAGTTATTATTGATTGATTAATAATTAGAGTGACTGCATTGCTGATATCATATTTTTATCAGTTTTAGTAGTTGTGTTAAAATACCGTCTTTTCCACAACTTGATTTTGGAGGTAAACTCAATTATATTAACGGTAGTAGGTTTTTCAGGTAATCTTTGTATGATATACCTCCACTAGTAGTTGCTTTAGAAGCTAGAGTAGAACCAGCATTAGTAAAAACGTGTTAAATCTGTTTGCAATAATGCACTTGTCACTAATCATTTCCCCATCGACTTTGAACAAATTTGGAAATTGTTCTTTCTTTTGACTTTTCTGAATAATTTCTTTAATTAAACACCACGTCTTTTTAACATCATGCTTATGCTTTTCGAAACTGGATTAGTAGTGTATTTGCGCAGCTAATCTAATATTACTTTTAAGAATGTTATTATAAGTATGTAAGTCAGTTTTAAGTTTGTGGTACTGCTCTGTATTTACGTGAGTCTGGTTCATTCTCGAATACAGTTTGTTTCTAAACTTTATCGACATAATAATGCCCTTGGTAATCCAAGGAGTTTTCTTATGTTTATATTTGTTAAATTTAATTACATTAATAGGTAGAAATTTATCCATAGCTGCAGTAACAATTTCATCGAGAATATTGTAGTTTTCATTCGGATCCGCGTGAGTGTCTGTTAAGTTTATTATAAAGATTTTAGCTTATTATTTCAATTTATCATTTATTGAATGAACCAGGATTTTTTTGTTTTATTCGTATAAACCTCGGTATCGCATTAAAGGTTTCGACATAGTCCAGACTTAGAAAGTACGGAAAGTGATCACAAATATTGCTCACTAAAATACCAGCGGGGGATTTGAAGAATCCTTTTGACAAACTGCATAAAAACTAATCAGTGAGTGTGCCATGATATTCTGAAAGTCGTATAGGCATAGTAATTTTAGGGAAGAAACCATGTGAAACGATTTTATCGAAATATTCACATATTATGAGTTTTTCGTTAATTTTAAGCAAGTCAATATTGTAATCTCCAGCAATTATTATTTCACTTTTAAATTTTTGTAAATCAACTAAATTTGCTGCAAATTCGTTTGTAAATATACGGTAATTTTCAATTATATATCTAGGTGGTCTATATATATTTCCAAGAATTATGTTTTTCTTCATGGCACAACATGTTATTTCAATAAATTTACCTTCCCAAGTGTCTGTATTATGGATGGATATTTACGGATTGGTAATTGTATTTGTTGCTGAAGTAGATTGCCAGGCCGGCATGTGCACTACTGATTTTGCCTTGGCATATTAATGTATATCCATCTATTTGAAATAAAGAAGTGTCGGCCTCTTCATCGAGCCATGTTCCCTGTAAACATAGAGCACTGATCTCGCAGCCACTACTTCTGAATGTATTATTTAAATTTCGTCAATGTTTGCATTTAAACTCTGACAGTTTAGGCTTAGCAAAATAAATTTGCTTGTTAGTTGAATGGTTCTTAAATGACCATCGTCAAAGTATGGTGAATGTTGAAATGGTTCAATATCCCCATCTTCATTCGTTTCATCCGTTTTTAATATCTGATAGAGATATTTTTTTTCTAGACCACCAAATTGCGCTAAGAAATAATTGTTATCAATCATATTAGAAAATTAAATAAATAATACTGCTCTGTGTTTACAGGACACATCATATAAATACAGATTGGACGTTGCGTAAGAGCTGCACAAACTATACCCTGGGCATAATACAAATACATTTTGTAAAAGAGAATATTACGAATATTCGGCATGCAAATATAACACAATGTACTTATTGCGTCAGCAAAAATGTGTGAAAATGAATTACAGCATATGTACTGCCACAACATGAACGTAGAGTGAGAGTTTGGGAAATATTATATATAATGCACTGCAATTAAAAATAACTAACACTAAACGTAGTGAAAAGAAAATGTATAAACATTGCCCTCCCAAAAAATGAAAACAACGTGAATATTGACTGTATATCGATATATATCGATGCACACCATATACATGTAGACTAAAATGTATATAGTATGAAATTGCACTATTTAAATACAACGTCATTTCATATGGAGCAGTTCGCTCAAGAGTAAATGTCAGCAAAAAAGCATATATCAAAAATATGAAATGCCTTATAGAAAACATTACAGGTACTTTAAAATTGTTTGATAACATTACAGGTACTTTAAAGTTGTTTGATAACATTACAGGTACTTTAAAGTTCTTTGATAACATTACAGGTACTGTAAAGTTCTTTGATAACATTACAGGTACTGTAAAGTTCTTTAATAACATTTTGTAAGTGAGCCTATGCGATAACGTTAACATAGATAAAACGAATTTTGACATAGCGTTAAGAAAATTGTTTTAAAAGTTCACGCTTGGTTTTGTAATGATGACATTCAAACGCAAATTACACTTAAACGTTACTTTGATTAAACACAAGTGAAGTGTAATAAGGAAAAGAACAAGCAAGGAAAACACAAAAAAGGTGATAGGCATGTTAGTGACACTGGAGCCAGACTCACAGTGTTACTGATTACAATAATAAATGCAACATAAATGCATTGAAATGTAAATTACACGAGTCATGTTATACAAATTCACGTAGACGTGATACATATTTGGTTATAGGTATAGGTCTATGGTACTGGAAATATGCGTAGGCGTTCAAGATAGTCAGCGGCGATCTCTGACAACGTGTCTGTCGAAATAGATGTACGCGTACTTCCCTTCAGCACGTAGCTGCATCATCTTCGGAAGTAGATCTTTACGTTTCTGTGTTTCAGTGAATAGTCTTCATTCACATACACACCGTTCGGCTTCACGAGTCGGGCTTTGTTTAACAGGTCCTTAAACGATGCAAATTTCACAACCACGGATCGTGGCTTCTTCGCCCCGTTCACCATTCTCGCAGCGCCCGTTCGGTGAGCGCGCTCAATCTTCATCGTTTCGATTTTGTCTGCTGTGATGGCGACTTATTCAATAGGCTGTTTTTATCAGTTCTTCCGTTTTTTCCCACGTTTCGTCCGCGATTTCTGGTATGCCGTCGATACTGACGTTCGTTCGTCTACTTTGGTTTTCTAAATAGTCGACATTCTCTTCTAGCTTCTGCAGTTGTTTTTGCAGGTGATCGACGCTAGTGGCACTAGGTTGTGTGTCAAAGTTTGATAACTCACGCTTGAGGTCGGCCACCTCCTGCTGAGTATACTGCAGGCTGTGCTTTAGGGCTGTCGTAGATTGTATTGTCTCGGCCATGAAGTTGTCTATTCTAGTGTTTGTGCTATCCGAGAACGATTGCAAACACTTCTGGAATATGTTTTGCTGCATTTCCAGCAGTCTGTTGAACTTTGCCTCATCTGTTGTTGTTGACGTCGTCACAGTTTCCTCCAAAAGTTCGGCCCCAGTGTTCGACTGCGACGCACTACTGGGCCTGGTCTTAGCGGTGGTCTTGCCCATTGTTGTAGCGTTAGTGAGGTCAATTCAGGTGGTGCTCACGGTGCTTACGGTCACGGTCACTTAGGCACTTCTCAACGGTAACACACGGTCACTTGAGCACAGGGGTGGCTGACAAGCGATACTGCAGAGTCTATTGGTACCTGGTGGTCAATCACCTGTTGTCAATGGGTGGGCGATAAATGACCGCAGAATAAAAAATTGTTAAAAAAATGTCCCATGCACGTATATCTTTGGAACGACTCGCTATCCAGGCACTAAGCTGGCTGGAAAACATCCCACCTACCCAAGCCGCGCTGTTCCAGCATGTGAAGCGGGCGCTACTACAGGCGAGTTTCTACTGGAGTCAGGCCACCTCGGTCCAGCAGGAAATCCCTGACTTCAGTGAGTGGGGCTGGCACAAAGATGGCACCAATACATGGCAACCACTATGGACCACTCTCAGCGACGCCTCAGTGGCATATGCCATTCTCTTGCACTGCGGCTGCATCAAGGCATGCACAGGAATGTGCGAAGGCGGGTGCGTTAATAACGAGGGCGATGATGACCAGTGGTACTTATTGCTGGCATCATAGAGCGCAAGCCAGAACGTATAGGTAGTGATAGTAATCATTGGTAATCATTGGTATATTGTTGCTAAAGCGGTCCTTGTATTGTATTTTGAACATTTAAATGAACATAGCGGCGGAGCGGCATAGTTATAGTATTTTGTGAGCAGATGTCATCTCCGAAGTATTTTAATAAAAATTGTTCCTGAGTAATTTTTGTTAATTTTTTTAGTAGTAACTGCTAATCTTTCATCTTTGACCCCAAAACGGGGTGACCATGACCTCAAATCGTCGAAATAAGATCCGAATCGGATTCTCTGATGCCACAAACCACGAAAAAGTAGTACTAATCATGATTCAAGCCCTTTGGGTTTTGTTTTAACTACGATTGACGTCTAACCAGGATGGTGGCCATATTGGATTTCGCCAATATGGCGGCCCCGTGGAGCGCCCGTCTTGGCGCCCGTCAGAAATCGAAATAGTATGGTATGGACGACATATGGGCCACATTTGGTGCTTTTGGAAGAATCTGGACAAAAAAATCCCTAACATCCCTGACTAACTCTGACGAGTAGCGCACCGTACCCTTAAAAGCATGAACTGAGAAGGGTCCACCATGCGCTTGCATGTAGAACTTTTGTTAGCATTGTAAACCAGTCCCGTCAAGACAAAGCGGACATTGTTCTTCGGGCGTCATTTGAAAAGCAGCATCTCGCAGGACAAGACACAACGCGTGGGACGGTCGTCAGCATTTAGAATGGATAGAGGTGAAGAAACAGGCCGGATACATTTCCTCTCAGGAAGTAGTTTGCGGCGACTAATGATAAGAAGAAGCAATTGAAGAATTATACTTCCAAACATGTTTCTGAAAAAGCTGCAGTAATTGAAATTAGGCCTTTCCACGAAACATTACAGTGCTAAAATTATCACCAAAGAACAAAATGTTTCCAAGTCAAATACTATCTTATATATCTTGATTCTTAATAAATGGCATATATACTAGATGATTCAAAAATATTTTCCCGTTTACATGTAGTTTAAAATGCTCAAAGTGTATGTAGTATAGTAATTTTTTAGTAAAAGCATTAGCATTAGTAAAAACGTGTTAAATCTGTTTGCAATAATGCATTTGTCATTAATCATTTCCCCATCGACTTTGAACAAATTTGGAAATTGTTCTTTCTTTTGACTTTTCTGAATAATTTCTTTAATTAAACACCACGTATTTTTAACATCATGCTTATGCTTTTCGAAACTGGATTAGTAGTGTATTTGCGTAGCTAATCTAATATTACTTTTAAGAATGTTATTATAAGTATGTAAGTCAGTTTTAAGTTTGTGGTACTGCTCTGTATTTACGTGAGTCTGGTTCATTCTCGAATACAGTTTGTTTCTAAACTTTATCGACATAATAATGCCCTTAGTAATCCAAGGAGTTTTCTTATGTTTATATTTGTTAAATTTAATTACATTAATAGGTAGAAATTTATCCATAGCTGCAGTAACAATTTCATCGAGAATATTGTAGTTTTCATTCGGATCCGCGTGAGTGTCTGTTAAGTTTATTATAAAGATTTTAGCTTATTATTTCAATTTATCATTTATTGAATGAACCAGGATTTTTTTGTTTTATTCGTATAAACCTCGGTATCGCATTAAAGGTTTCGACATAGTCCAGACTTAGAAAGTACGGAAAGTGATCACAAATATTGCTCACTAAAATACCAGCGGGGGATTTGAAGAATCCTTTTGACAAACTGCATAAAAACTAATCAGTGAGTGTGCCATGATATTCTGAAAGTCGTATAGGCATAGTAATTTTAGGGAAGAAACCATGTGAAACGATTTTATCGAAATATTCACATATTATGAGTTTTTCGTTAATTTTAAGCAAGTCAATATTGTAATCTCCAGCAATTATTATTTCACTTTTAAATTTTTGTAAATCAACTAAATTTGCTGCAAATTCGTTTGTAAATATACAGTAATTTTCAATTATATATCTAGGTGGTCTATATATATTTCCAAGAATTATGTTTTTCTTCATGGCACAACATGTTATTTCAATAAATTTACCTTCCCAAGTGTCTGTATTATGGATGGATATTTACGGATTGGTAATTGTATTTGTTGCTGAAGTAGATTGCCAGGCCGGCATGTGCACTACAGATTTTGCCTTGGCATATTAATGTATATCCATCTATTTGAAATAAAGAAGTGTCGGCCTCTTCATCGAGCCTTATTTCCTGTAAACATAGAGCACTGATCTCGCAGCCACTACTTCTGAATGTATTATTTAAATTTCGTCAATGTTTGCATTTAAACTCTGACAGGTTAGGCTTAGCAAAATAAATTTGCTTGTTAGTTGAATGGTTCTTAAATGACCATCGTCAAAGTATGGTGAATGTTGAAATGGTTCAATATCCCCATCTTCATTCGTTTCATCCGTTTTTAATATCTGATAGAGATATTTTTGAAATAATTGTTATCAATCATATTAGAAAATTAAATAAATAATACTGCTCTGTGTTTACAGGACACATCATATAAACACAGATTTGACGTTGCGTAAGAGTTGCACAAACTATACCCTGGGCATAATACAAATACATTTTGTAAAAGAGAATATTACGAATATTCGGCATGCAAATATAACACAATGTACTTATTGCGTCAGCAAAAATGTGTGAAAATGAATTACAGCATATGTACTGCCACAACATGAACGTAGAGTGAGAGTTTGGGAAATATTATATATAATGCACTGCAATTAAAAATTAAAAATAACTAACACTAAACGTAGTGAAAAGAAAATGTATAAACATTGCCCTCCCAAAAAATGAAAACAACGTGAATATTGACTGTATATCGATATATATCGATGCACACCATATACATGTAGACTAAAATGTATATAGTATGAAATTGCACTATTTAAATACAACGTCATTTCATATGGAGCAGTTCGCTCAAGAGTAAATGTCAGCAAAAAAGCATATATCAAAAATATGAAATGCCTTATAGAAAACATTACAGGTACTTTAAAATTGTTTGATAACATTACAGGTACTTTAAAGTTGTTTGATAACATTACAGGTACTTTAAAGTTGTTTGATAACATTACAGGTACTGTAAAGTTCTTTGATAACATTACAGGTACTGTAAAGTTCTTTAATAACATTTTGTAAGTGAGCCTATGCGATAACGTTAACATAGATAAAACGAATTTTGACATAGCGTTAAGAAAATTGTTTTAAAAGTTCACGCTTGGTTTTGTAATGATGACATTCAAACGCAAATTACACTTAAACGTTACTTTGATTAAACACAAGTGAAGTGTAATAAGGAAAAGAACAAGCAAGGAAAACACAAAAAAGGTGATAGGCATGTTAGTGACACTGTAGCATGACACACAGTGTTACTGATTACAATAATAAATGCAACATAAATGCATTGAAATGTAAATTACACGAGTCATGTTATACAAATTCACGTAGACGTGATACATATTTGGTTATAGGTATAGGTCTATGGTACTGGAAATATGCGTAGGCGTTCAAGATAGTCAGCGGCGATCTCTGACAACGTGTCTGTCGAAATAGATGTACGCGTACTTCCCTTCAGCACGTAGCTGCATCATCTTCGGAAGTAGATCTTTACGTTTCTGTGTTTCAGTGAATAGTCTTCATTCACATACACACCGTTCGGCTTCACGAGTCGGGCTTTGTTTAACAGGTCCTTAAACGATGCAAATTTCACAACCACGGATCGTGGCTTCTTCGCCCCGTTCACCATTCTCGCAGCGCCCGTTCGGTGAGCGCGCTCAATCTTCATCGTTTCGATTTTGTCTGCTGTGATGGCGACTTATTCAATAGGCTGTTTTTATCAGTTCTTCCGTTTTTTCCCACGTTTCGTCCGCGATTTCTGGTATGCCGTCGATACTGACGTTCGTTCGTCTACTTTGGTTTTCTAAATAGTCGACATTCTCTTCTAGCTTCTGCAGTTGTTTTTGCAGGTGATCGACGCTAGTGGCACTAGGTTGTGTGTCAAAGTTTGATAACTCACGCTTGAGGTCGGCCACCTCCTGCTGAGTATACTGCAGGCTGTGCTTTAGGGCTGTCGTAGATTGTATTGTCTCGGCCATGAAGTTGTCTATTCTAGTGTTTGTGCTATCCGAGAACGATTGCAAACACTTCTGGAATATGTTTTGCTGCATTTCCAGCAGTCTGTTGAACTTTGCCTCATCTGTTGTTGTTGACGTCGTCACAGTTTCCTCCAAAAGTTCGGCCCCAGTGTTCGACTGCGACGCACTACTGGGCCTGGTCTTAGCGGTGGTCTTGCCCATTGTTGTAGCGTTAGTGAGGTCAATTCAGGTGGTGCTCACGGTGCTTACGGTCACGGTCACTTAGGCACTTCTCAACGGTAACACACGGTCACTTGAGCACAGGGGTGGCTGACAAGCGATACTGCAGAGTCTATTGGTACCTGGTGGTCAATCACCTGTTGTCAATGGGTGGGCGATAAATGACCGCAGAATAAAAAATTGTTAAAAAAATGTCCCATGCACGTATATCTTTGGAACGACTCGCTATCCAGGCACTAAGCTGGCTGGAAAACATCCCACCTACCCAAGCCGCGCTGTTCCAGCATGTGAAGCGGGCGCTACTACAGGCGAGTTTCTACTGGAGTCAGGCCACCTCGGTCCAGCAGGAAATCCCTGACTTCAGTGAGTGGGGCTGGCACAAAGATGGCACCAATACATGGCAACCACTATGGACCACTCTCAGCGACGCCTCAGTGGCATATGCCATTCTCTTGCACTGCGGCTGCATCAAGGCATGCACAGGAATGTGCGAAGGCGGGTGCGTTAATAACGAGGGCGATGATGACCAGTGGTACTTATTGCTGGCATCATAGAGCGCAAGCCAGAACGTATAGGTAGTGATAGTAATCATTGGTAATCATTGGTATATTGTTGCTAAAGCGGTCCTTGTATTGTATTTTGAACATTTAAATGAACATAGCGGCGGAGCGGCATAGTTATAGTATTTTGTGAGCAGATGTCATCTCCGAAGTATTTTAATAAAAATTGTTCCTGAGTAATTTTTGTTAATTTTTTTAGTAGTAACTGCTAATCTTTCATCTTTGACCCCAAAACGGGGTGACCATGACCTCAAATCGTCGAAATAAGATCCGAATCGGATTCTCTGATGCCACAAACCACGAAAAAGTAGTACTAATCATGATTCAAGCCCTTTGGGTTTTGTTTTAACTACGATTGACGTCTAACCAGGATGGTGGCCATATTGGATTTCGCCAATATGGCGGCCCCGTGGAGCGCCCGTCTTGGCGCCCGTCAGAAATCGAAATAGTATGGTATGGACGACATATGGGCCACATTTGGTGCTTTTGGAAGAATCTGGACAAAAAAATCCCTAACATCCCTGACTAACTCTGACGAGTAGCGCACCGTACCCTTAAAAGCATGAACTGAGAAGGGTCCACCATGCGCTTGCATGTAGAACTTTTGTTAGCATTGTAAACCAGTCCCGTCAAGACAAAGCGGACATTGTTCTTCGGGCGTCATTTGAAAAGCAGCATCTCGCAGGACAAGACACAACGCGTGGGACGGTCGTCAGCATTTAGAATGGATAGAGGTGAAGAAACAGGCCGGATACATTTCCTCTCAGGAAGTAGTTTGCGGCGACTAATGATAAGAAGAAGCAATTGAAGAATTATACTTCCAAACATGTTTCTGAAAAAGCTGCAGTAATTGAAATTAGGCCTTTCCACGAAACATTACAGTGCTAAAATGATCACCAAAGAACAAAATGTTTCCAAGTCAAATACTATCTTATATATCTTGATTCTTAATAAATGGCATATATACTAGATGATTCAAAAATATTTTCCCGTTTACATGTAGTTTAAAATGCTCAAAGTGTATGTAGTATAGTAATTTTTTAGTAAAAGCATTAGCATTAGTAAAAACGTGTTAAATCTGTTTGCAATAATGCATTTGTCACTAATCATTTCCCCATCGACTTTGAACAAATTTGGAAATTGTTCTTTCTTTTGACTTTTCTGAATAATTTCTTTAATTAAACACCACGTATTTTTAACATCATGCTTATGCTTTTCGAAACTGGATTAGTAGTGTATTTGCGTAGCTAATCTAATATTACTTTTAAGAATGTTATTATAAGTATGTAAGTCAGTTTTAAGTTTGTGGTACTGCTCTGTATTTACGTGAGTCTGGTTCATTCTCGAATACAGTTTGTTTCTAAACTTTATCGACATAATAATGCCCTTGGTAAGCCGAGGAGTTTTCTTATGTTTATATTTGTTAAATTTAATTACATTAATAGGTAGAAATTTATCCATAGCTGCAGTAACAATTTCATCGAGAATATTGTAGTTTTCATTCGGATCCGCGTGAGTGTCTGTTAAGTTTATTATAAAGATTTTAGCTTATTATTTCAATTTATCATTTATTGAATGAACCAGGATTTTTTTGTTTTATTCGTATAAACCTCGGTATCGCATTAAAGGTTTCGACATAGTCCAGACTTAGAAAGTACGGAAAGTGATCACAAATATTGCTCACTAAAATACCAGCGGGGGATTTGAAGAATCCTTTTGACAAACTGCATAAAAACTAATCAGTGAGTGTGCCATGATATTCTGAAAGTCGTATAGGCATAGTAATTTTAGGGAAGAAACCATGTGAAACGATTTTATCGAAATATTCACATATTATGAGTTTTTCGTTAATTTTAAGCAAGTCAATATTGTAATCTCCAGCAATTATTATTTCACTTTTAAATTTTTGTAAATCAACTAAATTTGCTGCAAATTCGTTTGTAAATATACGGTAATTTTCAATTATATATCTAGGTGGTCTATATATATTTCCAAGAATTATGTTTTTCTTCATGGCACAACATGTTATTTCAATAAATTTACCTTCCCAAGTGTCTGTATTATGGATGGATATTTACGGATTGGTAATTGTATTTGTTGCTGAAGTAGATTGCCAGGCCGGCATGTGCACTACAGATTTTGCCTTGGCATATTAATGTATATCCATCTATTTGAAATAAAGAAGTGTCGGCCTCTTCATCGAGCCATGTTCCCTGTAAACATAGAGCACTGATCTCGCAGCCACTACTTCTGAATGTATTATTTAAATTTCGTCAATGTTTGCATTTAAACTCTGACAGTTTAGGCTTAGCAAAATAAATTTGCTTGTTAGTTGAATGGTTCTTAAATGACCATCGTCAAAGTATGGTGAATGTTGAAATGGTTCAATATCCCCATCTTCATTCGTTTCATCCGTTTTTAATATCTGATAGAGATATTTTTTTTCTAGACCACCAAATTGCGCTAAGAAATAATTGTTATCAATCATATTAGAAAATTAAATAAATAATACTGCTCTGTGTTTACAGGACACATCATATAAATACAGATTGGACGTTGCGTAAGAGCTGCACAAACTATACCCTGGGCATAATACAAATACATTTTGTAAAAGAGAATATTACGAATATTCGGCATGCAAATATAACACAATGTACTTATTGCGTCAGCAAAAATGTGTGAAAATGAATTACAGCATATGTACTGCCACAACATGAACGTAGAGTGAGAGTTTGGGAAATATTATATATAATGCACTGCAATTAAAAATAACTAACACTAAACGTAGTGAAAAGAAAATGTATAAACATTGCCCTCCCAAAAAATGAAAACAACGTGAATATTGACTGTATATCGATATATATCGATGCACACCATATACATGTAGACTAAAATGTATATAGTATGAAATTGCACTATTTAAATACAACGTCATTTCATATGGAGCAGTTCGCTCAAGAGTAAATGTCAGCAAAAAAGCATATATCAAAAATATGAAATGCCTTATAGAAAACATTACAGGTACTTTAAAATTGTTTGATAACATTACAGGTACTTTAAAGTTGTTTGATAACATTACAGGTACTTTAAAGTTCTTTGATAACATTACAGGTACTGTAAAGTTCTTTGATAACATTACAGGTACTGTAAAGTTCTTTAATAACATTTTGTAAGTGAGCCTATGCGATAACGTTAACATAGATAAAACGAATTTTGACATAGCGTTAAGAAAATTGTTTTAAAAGTTCACGCTTGGTTTTGTAATGATGACATTCAAACGCAAATTACACTTAAACGTTACTTTGATTAAACACAAGTGAAGTGTAATAAGGAAAAGAACAAGCAAGGAAAACACAAAAAAAGGTGATAGGCATGTTAGTGACACTGGAGCCAGACTCACAGTGTTACTGATTACAATAATAAATGCAACATAAATGCATTGAAATGTAAATTACACGAGTCATGTTATACAAATTCACGTAGACGTGATACATATTTGGTTATAGGTATAGGTCTATGGTACTGGAAATATGCGTAGGCGTTCAAGATAGTCAGCGGCGATCTCTGACAACGTGTCTGTCGAAATAGATGTACGCGTACTTCCCTTCAGCACGTAGCTGCATCATCTTCGGAAGTAGATCTTTACGTTTCTGTGTTTCAGTGAATAGTCTTCATTCACATACACACCGTTCGGCTTCACGAGTCGGGCTTTGTTTAACAGGTCCTTAAACGATGCAAATTTCACAACCACGGATCGTGGCTTCTTCGCCCCGTTCACCATTCTCGCAGCGCCCGTTCGGTGAGCGCGCTCAATCTTCATCGTTTCGATTTTGTCTGCTGTGATGGCGACTTATTCAATAGGCTGTTTTTATCAGTTCTTCCGTTTTTTCCCACGTTTCGTCCGCGATTTCTGGTATGCCGTCGATACTGACGTTCGTTCGTCTACTTTGGTTTTCTAGATAGTCGACATTCTCTTCTAGCTTCTGCAGTTGTTTAGTGGCACTAGGTTGTGTGTCAAAGTTTGATAACTCACGCTTGAGGTCGGCCACCTCCTGCTGAGTATACTGCAGGCTGTGCTTTAGGGCTGTCGTAGATTGTATTGTCTCGGCCATGAAGTTGTCTATTCTAGTGTTTGTGCTATCCGAGAACGATTGCAAACACTTCTGGAATATGTTTTGCTGCATTTCCAGCAGTCTGTTGAACTTTGCCTCATCTGTTGTTGTTGACGTCGTCACAGTTTCCTCCAAAAGTTCGGCCCCAGTGTTCGACTGCGACGCACTACTGGGCCTGGTCTTAGCGGTGGTCTTGCCCATTGTTGTAGCGTTAGTGAGGTCAATTCAGGTGGTGCTCACGGTGCTTACGGTCACGGTCACTTAGGCACTTCTCAACGGTAACACACGGTCACTTGAGCACAGGGGTGGCTGACAAGCGATACGGCAGAGTCTATTGGTACCTGGTGGTCAATCACCTGTTGTCAATGGGTGGGCGATAAATGACCCGCAGATTAAAAAATTGTTAAAAAAATGTCCCATGCACGTATATCTTTGGAACGACTCGCAATCCAGGCACTAAGCTGGCTGGAAAACATCCCACCTACCCAAGCCGCGCTGTTCCAGCATGTGAAGCGGGCGCTACTACAGGCGAGTTTCTACTGGAGTCAGGCCACCTCGGTCCAGCAGGAAATCCCTGACTTCAGTGAGTGGGGCTGGCACAAAGATGGCACCAATACATGGCAACCACTATGGACCACTCTCAGCGACGCATCAGTGGCATGTGCCATTCTCTTGCACTGCGGCTGCATCAAGGCATGCACAGGAAGGTGCGAAGGCGGGTGCGTTAATAACGAGGGCGATGATGACCAGTGGTACTTATTGCTGGCATCATAGAGCGCAAGCCAGAACGTATAGGTAGTGATAGTAATCATTGGTAATCATTGGTATATTGTTGCTAAAGCGGTCCTTGTATTGTATTTTGAACATTTAAATGAACATAGCGGCGGAGCGGCATAGTTATAGTATTTTGTGAGCAGATGTCATATCCGAAGTATTTTAATAAAAATTGTTCCTGAGTAATCTTTGTTAATTTTTTTAGTAGTAACTGCTAATCTTTCATCTTTGACCCCAAAACGGGGTGACCATGACCTCAAATCGTCGAAATAAGATCCGAATCGGATTCTCTGATGCCACAAACCACGAAAAAGTAGTACTAATCATGATTCAAGCCCTTTGGGTTTTGTTTTAACTACGATTGACCTCTAACCAGGGTGGTGGCCATATTGGATTTCGCCAATATGGCGGCCCCGTGGAGCGCCCGTCTTGGCGCCCGTCAGAAATCGAAATAGTATGGTATGGACGACATATGGGCCACATTTGGTGCTTTTGGAAGAATCTGAACAAAAAAATCCCTAACATCCCTGACTAACTCTGACTTAAGGACATGAGGAAATATTTAGCAAAGATAGACTGGAATAACACACTGAAAAATAAGACGGCAACAGAATGCTGGAATGTATTAAAGAGTGAAATTAAGTGCATAGTCGATAAATTTGTACCCTTCAAAAAACAAGGAAAACGGTCCAAAAAGAAACACTTATCGAAAGAAGCCATTAGAAAAATTAAGTACAAACAAATGATGTGGAAGTCATACAGATGTACTGGAAATGATGAAGACTACAACAGTTATAAAGAAGCACTTAACCAAGCTACAGCTGAAATTAGAAATTCAAAGAGAAGCTATGAACAACAATTAGCTAGTAATATAAAACATGACAGCAAGAGTTTTTATGCGTATGTTCGAAGCAAACAGAAAGTTCAAGATAAAGTCGGTCCTCTAGAAGATAGTGCTGGAAATATAATATCAGAGGGATTCTTAATGGCAGAAGACCTGAATGAGTACTTTAGTTCAGTGTTTACCAGGGAAGATATTAGTTCACTGCCAGTACCAGAGGCTAAGTTCAAGGGGGCAGATTCAGACTATTTAGGACAATTAATTGTAACCCCGGAAATGGTAGGTAAGAAAATAAGGGCTATGAAGGATAATAAATCACCTGGAGTGGATGGTATTCCACCCAAACTACTATTGGAAATTGTAGAACAAATTAGCATACCGCTTGCAACAGTTTTCAATTTGTCATTAGAAGAGGGAGTGGTTCCTTTAGAATGGAAAGAGGCAAACATTATACCGTTATTTAAAAAAGGTTCGAGAAACAAGTCAGAGAACTATAGACCAGTGAGTTTAACATCAGTGATTTGTAAATTGTTAGAAAGACTAATTAAAGATCACATGGTGGATTTTCTTGTTAAACAAAACTTGATAAACCCATCTCAACATGTTTTTTTTAAAGCGAGGTCATGCTTAACAAATATGTTATGTTTTTTGGAAGACATCACTAAGTGGGTAGATGAGGGATCACCAGTAGATATCGTCTACTTAGATTTTCAAAAAGCTTTCGACAAAGTACCACATCAAAGATTACTGCTTAAACTAAAGGCCCATGGCATAGGAAATGGTATAATAAACTGGATAGAACAATGGTTGATTGACAGAAGACAACGTGTAGTAGTTGATGGGGAGGCTTCAAACTGGAAATCAGTATTGAGTGGGGTACCACAGGGATCAGTATTAGGTCCTATATTATTCTTAATATATATCAACGATTTGGATGATGAAATAATAAGCAAGGTGTTGAAATTTGCGGATGATACAAAAGTGTTTAGAAGGATTAAAAGTGATGGAGATAGACAGCATTTACAAGATGATCTTGACAGGTTGATCAAATGGTCTGAAAAGTGGCAAATGCTGTTCAATTTTGGGAAATGTAAATGGCTCCACACAGGACATGGGAACGAAGAAGTAGAATATACAATGGGGTGTACTGTACTAACTACTACTGTAAAAGAAAAGGACTTAGGGTTAACCATTAGTGCTGATATGAAGGTTTCAGAGCAGTGCGGAATTGCAGCTTCAAAGGGAAATCAAATCCTTGGATTAATTAGGCGAAACATAACGTATAAGGAAAAGAGCTAATAATACCGCTGTACAAAACAATAGTTAGGCCTCATTTAGAATATTGTATTCAAGCGTGGAGGCCATATCGCAGGAAGGACATAGATATGCTAGAAAGAGTGCAGAGGAGAGCAACTAAAATGATACAAAAACTGAGGGATCTTAGTTACGAAATACGCCTAAAAAATGCGGTTTAACAACACTAGAGACCAGGAGATTGAGAGGAGATCAGATAGAAGTGTTTAAAATATTGAAGGGTTATGAAAATATTGATAGAAATATTTTTTTCTCAGTTAAGAAAGATAGAAGGACTAGAGGACATGAACTTACATTGGCAAAGGAGCAGAGTAGATTGGATATAAGAAAGTTTTCATTTTCACAAAGGACTGTAAATGAATGGAACAGATTACCTGCTGATTGTGTGGGTGCTAGTAGAGTGAATATGTTTAAAAATAAAATCGACACATACCTCAGACGGGCGGGATACACATAGATAAAAGGGTCGGACTCTCGATAAGCCAAATGGCTTCCTTGTCCACCTGCCACCTAGAGTTAATTCTCTGGGTGGCAATCTTGTTAAATCTTGTTAAATCTTGTTAAACTCTGACGAGTAGGGCACCGTACCCTTAAAAGCGTGAACTGAGAAGGGTCCACCATGCGCTTGCATGTAGAACTTTTGTTAGCATTGTAAACCAGTCCCGTCAAGACAAAGCGGACATTGTTCTTCGGGCGTCACTTGAAAAGCAGCATCTCGCAGGACAAGACACAACGCGTGGGACGGTCGTCAGCATTTAGAATGGATAGAGGTGAAGAAACAGGCCGGATACATTTCCTCTCAGGAAGTAGTTTGCGGCGACTAATGATAAGAAGAAGCAATTGAAGAATTATATTTCCAAACATGTTTCTGAAAAAGCTGCAGTAATTGAAATTAGGCCTTTCCACGAAACAATACAGTGCTAAAATTATCACCAAAGAACAAAATGTTTCCAAGTCAAATACTATCTTATATATCTTGATTCTTAATAAATGGCATATATACTAGTTGATTCAAAAAGATTTTTCCGTTTACATGTAGTTTAAAATGCTCAAAGTGTATGTAGTATAGTAATTTTTTTGTCGATGACCGTGGACACGCGATAACAATCAAGGTTGACTTCAAGTAGCTCTCATAACAAAAGTAACTTCTATTAGATTGAAATGTTTGTGGAAAATATGCGTCTTTATAATACAATAAGTAAATACAATTTCAATTTAATTGTTTAGAATCAAATATTTATTTGTGGACCTGCAAAGACCCATTTGTGTACTTTTTTGGACATTGGCACATACATAATTATATATATATATGTATATATATATATATAGGGCCAATGTCCCAAAAAGTATACAGTATTCTTACATTCTTATATATATATATATATACATATATATGTATATATATATGTATATATATGTATGTATATATATATACATATATATATATAAATCATAAAAGTAGACACGGTGTGAAAGACGCTGTTAATGATACAAGCAGCACACACGGTGAGTTACGAAACATGCACTTTTCTTAGACAAAGTGTTAGCTTTCTGAGACAGCTGTTCGAAGATGTCGGGTTAGTAGGGCGAATGTGTTCTTCCGTCCTTTTTGTCCTGTCTTTTTTGTTTACACCGTAGATCATCTAAAAAATGTGTGTCGGCAACTCCGCATAGGTAGTTAAATAGTCGCCGACATTTCGAGCTACTGCAACGACTCACCGTGTCACACTACGACCATTAATCATCTACCCTTTTGACGACGTCTGATCTTTATTGCAGCACAGACAGTCACGTTTACGGCGAGTAAAACGCCAAGTTATTTACCGACTGTTCCTCACCTTCTGACTGACGTTCTGGTCTCGGTTCCGTTTTATCGATAATAACAACCCACAGATCCTATAATAAATGCCCTCTTGTTGATACAATCATGTTCAACGTAGATTAAACATATTGTTTCACGGTTGAGCAAGAAACATAATAATCAATCACTGGATTTTTTTTTTTTTATAGAATGTTCATTGCTCCTTATAAATATCTTCAAACATAACGGTGAAGCTTCGACAGACTCTCGAAGCCTGTAGGCCTATTCAGCAATACAAAGAATACAGTTTATAGTCATAGCAGGAATTCATGTTAGGAATTCATGTGGTTAGGAAAGTCCAGGAACGAAATTTCCCGCGTAAGGCATGCACTCCCAAAACCCTTTAAACACTCAAACTCAGTTAGAAAAAATCTCATATAAAACAATACAACTTTAGTTTGAGCCAATTAAAAAACTGTAAATTATTTAAAACCTATCTACCGCCCGCACATCCCCCAAAGGGATTTAACTACCCATTTGACCGTGCTAGCGACTACCTTGCCGAACTCCGACTGATGTGTGTCGTCAAACAATGCGGCCGTCACCCGGTCAGGTCACGTTTAATCACCGGTGACTGCGGGCCTCGGGTGGGCGTGTCCGCGACGGTTTTGACAGCCCCAACAGTCGTGCATGGCCTCTCACCCCAGTGACGGGTGACGCTCGCTCACGATTCGCACGGGGATAACCGGCACAAAAACGTTTTCGAATTGTGCAAGCGAATATACAGTTACGTATCAAAGGCAAGTGAGTGTAGGTGCGACGCACCGTGAAACACCCGGGTGGAACTTTACTTTGTGGATTAGCAGAGGGAGAAGGCGATCTCTCGACAGTCGTGTAGCTCAGGTGAGTAGAAAACAGTTGGACAATCGTTCTTTATTGCACACCCGGCACCGAGCGGGCGTGAGACATGCCGTCACGCATGTACGCCAACTGTACTAGCGCGGAGCGAGAAAGTCGTAAAACCGAACCTTTGTTAATATTTGGATGAAAAGCATGTCGTTCGAGTGTCATGTCCGAAATGACCCAAAGCGGAATCTTGTCACTTTGGTGACACACTTTGTGCTTCGCGCTGTGACATCTACTGTGTGGACAATTTGTTGTTACTTTTAAGTTCACCCCGATAACAACCGCACGCTAAATAGGTTTCTATGCTTAACTCCTAATATGGAATCTGATATGTTCTATTTTACCTTATCTGTCTCCCAAGAACGTACACACTAGGGAGTTTAATGCACAGGTGGTTCCTAATTAGGATTCCTTTCAACTTCCTCTTGCGCTTGTCATGAAATTGTCTCACGTTCCAACTGTTCTGTACAATGGCGTGCATACAAGGGGTAAACACAGCTCTATTCAACTTCCTCTCCTCCTGACACATGTAATGCTCTAGTTCACAGGGCCAGCAGTTGCAGTGGCGCATACTGTTTCACGTTCCCATTTGTTACGTATTCGTGTGAGTCAGCTGTGTACATTTCGCCGACCTATGTGTACTTTCAAACATTTATCATTTTGTAATGTTAGGTACACCTTTGTGGCCTATGGGATATGATTAATCAGATAGACAAATCGAGGAATGGCAGAAGACAAAGGATTGTAGAAGTTGGGAGGTGTCGAATGGGAAATAGGTTGTTTTGAGAGGGATAACGCCATGATCAGTATTATGATTTTGCTTATTAACTAATATATATATATATATATATATATTAGTTAATAATATATATATATATATATATTAGTTAATAATAAAATCATAATACTGATCTTTGTATATATAATGTACATATATATATATATATTAGTTATTAATCAAAATCATAATACTGATCCTTGTATGTATATATAAGTATATATATATATATATACATATATATGTATGTATATATATATATAATTATATGTACATATATATATATATATATATGTATATATATAAATAATGTTTGTAAATGTTGGTCTTATACAGAGTGAGTAGTAGTTTACTAATTGTGCTAAATATGTTATCTACTTTACTTGTCATCTAATTATGCACTAATGTATCGTTACTGTTCCTTCGAAAGTGAATATTTTGGTAAATGCAGAATTATAGTGAAAATTAGAATGGTTGGTGGTATTGCTTAAACAACCGCATAGCGCGATTAGGCGCAAGAATAAATTTTGAAACAATTAATGCCAGAAAAATGTTAAGTTCTGGTTTTCAAAACTGACATTCAACATGACTAAACCCTCCATCTGTAGAACGTGTCTAGTCGTTTACACGGAAGCTCTGATAAAGCCAGGATGGTGTGGCGCTGACATATTTGTAAGATTAGGTATGGCCTATGGTCATGCGTTATGGGCTTACGGCCATGTATATATATACAATACACACAAAAACAAAGATCGCTATCAGTATACAAAGGAAGATTCGCAAGAACAGCAACATTTCCATTGTGTGCTTCTAGTTGAGAAAGATGAACACATTAAATATAGGGACGTCTACACTGGCATACGTGGTTTGTTTTTAATTGTAATGTAATTTTAATTTAATTATTTAATTAATTAATTATTATTTATTGTTGTGAATTGTATGTTTTATCTAAAGTTGTATAAATGTGAATGTAAAAGTGTGTTGGGTGATAGCCTACAGTCACCATTATTAAATAACAAACACGAAACCTTTGGTTTATTGAGATTCAATTTGCTTTTGTATATCTATCACACCAGAGGTGCTTAGACAAATAACAGAACACAGTAAGACCGAGCGTATTTTAATTTTGTTCCAATATATCTTGTTACACCACTATATCTGCCAACTCTCCTATGAAATCCGGGAGTCTCCCGGATGTCGGGCGTATCTCCCGGTCTCCCGGAATACAGGCAAATCTCCCGGATTTTCTCGCTGAATTTCCGACTAAAAATCTCCAGTAGCATCCCCCGGTCTTCCGATGTCAAGATCCGAGACAGCGCGACACCGAGTGTTTGCTAAACCACTGATAAAAAAACCTTTATACAGCACTGTTATAAATGTTTAAAAACATGGAGAAAGTTGCTAGCTGTTGATTGCAACCCTCTGCCGCCCAACTGCAGACGAAAAGACGTTGGTGTGGGTAAGTTGATAATGACATATGAGAGAGCGTTCCATTCGATGTCGGTCTTTACAAAGAATGAGCCTTTATTTTGGTCAGTCTTGGAAGGGGGTATTTTGAAGCAGCGATTTTTTTTATTGGTTTGTCTTTGAAGAAAGTTGTGACTGTAGTATACCTCGTAGGTGGTGGGTCTGATCCTACGACTGTCTTTGTCGGCCTTGTTCTGTCTTACGTATAGCATTCTCTGAGTCTGAGTTGCCTGCGTCGTTCTTCCAAGGGTGGGAGATTAAGGAAATCAAGCACCCTGGCAAGACATCCATGTTCCCGTGATCTGTGGTCTCTAGTGATGAAACGTGCAGCCTACCTTTGGTTGCGTTCCAGCTTTGTCGTATCTTGTAGGTAGGGATCCCACACCAACCCCCCCTACTACACGTTGAAAAGTCCCCCCGATCTGGATCTGGTGAAGACGAAAGTGACTTCTCTCACTTGTCTTACGTCAACATTATTTTAGAAGTGTGTTAGAACCGAGGTTTGTACCTGCACGCGCGCTAGCACGCACACATACGCTCCAGCGGAGCACACACACACACACACACACACACACACACACACACACACACACACACACACACACACACACACACACACACACACACACACGCACACACACATGCACACACACGCACACACACACGCACACACACACACACACATATTCCCATGAATTCAACAGTCACCTGATCCCATTAAATAATAACTATGAAGCCTCTTCGACCTCTTTTGTCCTTTGCTTCAGCTTATAATAAAGTGCAGTACACACGTGGACACGTGGACATGTTAGGTACACTGTTTTATGTTGTCGTTCCTTCTGGGTGTTAAATGTCCGTACCGTCGTAACTGTCTCAGTACATAAATCAGCAAGTCATCCCAGTGGCGTACCTAGGCTCTCGTAAGGTGTCCGGGGATAAACTTTGTCACATATTTATTTTCTATACTAATACGTAGTGGTGTATATCTGCCAACTTATTTTGTTGAAATCCGGGAGATTCATTTTAAATGTGGCTGAGAGAGCCTGAGCCAACCTTCATACTTAAGAAATGCTGGGAATCTTTGCAGTGAAACGAGAACACTGCTCTAAGTACAAAGAATTGTTTTTTTTAGTTGCACTGAGCACACCACAAACGTCACGTTAGTAACCGTGATCGGCTTCTGTGATGCACCCACGTATATCATCTGCGGTGGGATCTTCAGATTCAGATTAATATACATATTTATTTTACTTACGTTTAAAGCATTGCGAAAACATATTTCGTCAGGAACAGTCTGTTGTTAGTAGAAGTGAACATTTTAGTGACTTTTCAGTTATTTACATTATATATTAATTTAAATTTGCATTGTTTTAACGTATTTGCTTAACTTATATGTTTTTCTAATGTATCAATTTAACTTCAAATCAAATCAAATTTATTTCTACACCACATATCTCTACAAAGCAGATTCAGGGGTGTTTACAAACTAAACATGATGTAAGAATACATTACGCAGTCGTTATAATATTACAATACATGGGTTACATTTGCTAACGCAACTATACATTTCGATTATTATGTAGGCCATATATCACATTAAGATGTATATATGCATGTATTTAAAAGGACAATCAATTACAAAAAAGCCTGATTAATGAGAAAGGTTTTCAGGTCTCTGCTAAAACGTCCAGAGTCACGTTCGCTTCTTAGTTCTAGTGGAAGAGAGTCCAAGAGGGTGGGACCTGCACCTGAAAATGCGCGTCGTCCGTACCGTTCCAGGTTAACTCTAGGAACAACCATGAGAAACTGGTCGGCCGAGCGAAGAGTACAACAGGGAACATATGCACATATACGGTCAGCAAAGTATTGTGGAGTTTTTGCATACCCAGCGCCGTGCATCAGGGTCAACAGTTTAAATTGAATTCGCTGCGCTGTAGCCAAGGCAGCTGTCGTAGTTTCGCCGTCATGCTGGGTTGGTCACGCCGACGTAAGCAGAGAACGACACGCGCAGCTGACCGCTGGACCGTCTCTAGTCGGTGCAACAAGGTTCCAGTAATGCCGTACAGGGCCGCGTTTCCGAAGTCGTGTCGCGATGTGATTATCGTGTGTACAAGCGACTTGCACGCTGAAAGCGGGAGAGATTATCGTATTCGCGCTATGCCACGTAGTTGGACGTAGGCAGCCCGACAGGTACGGCTAATGTGTGCGGCCATCGACATCGTGGAGTCGAGCTGTACTCCAAGGTCACATATGTTGGCGGAAGTGCTGACGTTGCAATCGCAGATGTCGTTGGGAAGAGGCGATGGCTGTGGATCGAACACGGTTGTTTGGTGCTGCAAACAGTATCGCCTCTGTCTTCGCCTCGTTCAAAAGCGGGTAGCGCGACTCTAGCCACGCTTTCACGTCAGTCACACAACGGGATATCCGGTCGGCGGCGGAAGCAGAATCATTTCGCGGAAAATCAACATAGAGTTGGGTGTCATCAGCGTAGACATGGTAGCGAACACCATGCTGCTCGAATACGTCGGATAGACCAGCACAGTATGTAGAAAATAACAGAGGGCCCAAAATACTATCCTGTGGAACTCCATGTCGTAGTCGGCAAGAAAAATGGCCATCAACGCCGACGAACTATGTTCGGTCGGCAAGGTAAGAGGCGAGCCAACAAAGTGTGTCGCCTTGCACGCCGATTCGGTCTAGTTCAGCGATTTAGTAGTTTGTTTAACTTATTTATTTAACTTAGCTATTTACCTTGTCTTTTATACACTTTTAAACACCATAACTTGTATTTTAAACACTTTCTTAAACTTACAAATCAATTAACTTAGTTTTATCTTGTCAGCGCCTTTGAGACGATTTGCTTAACGTAGATACATGGCGCATATGAATTGTATGTATGAATGTTGGTAAGTTAACGTTTTCCTCTCAGACGGCTTAAACCTCGAGCACCAAACTTTCAGGGATTAATCTACGACCCCACGAATAGGACGTACGACCTATATATTTTTAAAATGCCCCATATATGTAAATATTCTAACCTTTTATATGATAAATCAGTTGTTCGGAACGTTATACGTACAACGTAACCTAACAATCGCAATATAACCACGCGAGCTCGGCAAATACTTCGGGAAAAGGCCCCCTGCGTCATAGACTTGGCAACATAGAGTGTAGTTAGAATAACATATTAACAACTCGACTGAGTTGGATTCACAGTATACAATAAAATAAAAATAATACATTGAAACGTCATACAGTATTAATGCACTGAAATGTCATACAGTATAAATACCATCCTTTTGCCCTTCATTCGTTATTGGCAGTTGTGTAATCCCCATGGTATAAAGGAGTTACGGTATCTGTTTGTTCGGGCTATTGGCAAAGGGTACACATTACGCTGTCTGATATCATATTTGGTATAGCTTTTGTCAGGCAGCAGATAGTTTAATCTGTGTGTATTAACTTTAATCTTATTGAAATATTTTTGACAATGGCAGTCCCGTCATGCTTTCAATGTCTCCAATTTAACATACCTGAATATCTCAGCGTAACTTATTGCAGGAAAAATACACTTTATTGCTCTTTTTTGTATAATTTCAATACTGTCAGATAAATATTGTGGCAAGTTAGTGTTCCATACAGGACATGTATATTCTAAAACAGATCTCACAACACTGACATATATAGTGACGCTCATCCTGGCTAATTCCTACTCGCTTTAACTGATACAACATGTACAGTCGTTTCCCGGCCTTTTTCACAATACTTTCCACATGCTTATTCCATGTCAGATCCTGTTAAATTCTAACACCTAGAAGTTTGGCATGGTCTACTTGGTCTACATCTTTTCCATCGATTTTTATATTCAGGATAGTGTTTCGAAAATTGCGGTCTTGTGCAAAACAGATGATCATCTCTTTTGATTTTCCTGAATTAATTTTCATATCATTCTGTTCTGTCCACCTACCAGTAATGTCAACCAATTCTTGTAACATATTCACCCTTTCTATCGCATACGTCGAACAATGTACTGTCATGTATATACTTATATAGTATAATCATTTATGTAGACTAGAAATCATTTAGGTCCAGACAGTGTTCCTTGTGGTACTCCCCCATTTGTGTGACCAGAATGCGAATATTCATTTCCTATTTTTACTTGTTGAGTTCTGTCCAATAAAAATGTTGCCATCCATCTTATAATATGTGAAGGCAAACCATACAACTGTAGCTTTTCTAGTAACAAATGTTGATGACTAGTCAAACACTTTTCTAAAATCTAGCATTACAACACGGACATAAGAATCCAATTTATCAGTCGCCTCATACCATTTGTGTACCAAATATTGACAAGAACGTCTGTTGTGGAAGTTCCACTAATTCGACCAAATTGCTTTGCATCAATTTCTCCTTCAATTGTTTCATCTACCTATTTCATTATTATTGATTCAAACACCTTAGCAGCTATTGGAGTTAGTGATATTGGTCTAATATCTTTTTCAATCGACACAGGTGGGTTTGTTTTTGGTAACGGTATTATGTTGGTCATTTTCCATTCCATAGGGAGTATTCCTTCTCTTAGAGACTTGTTAAAAATAGCAGTTAATGGAGGAGCGAGGACGTTTGCGTGATTTCTTAACACCCACGCAGGAATGTTATGAGGCCCAGTAGCCTTGTTCACCTTAACACCCTGTAAAGCTTTGAAAGTAGTCATTACACTAATGACATACTGATCTGGCAGTTCCTCGTTTACTGTGAATATGTTGTGATCCTTATTTAAACGAGGTAAATGTTCACTTACAGATACAAAAAACTCGTTCATTCTACTGGCTAGTAACGCAAAATCACCATCCGTTGTTTTGTTAGCAAGACCTTGCATGCATGAATTGTCATTTGTTTTGAGTCCCATTATATTTTTCATATGTTTCCACTAATTCATTCAGTGCTGCAATTTGCGTTTGGTAAAAATTGTACTTAAGTCTAGAAGCGGCGCGGTTAACCTTGTTACGCAATATTTTTGCTTGGTTCAAATCAACACTCATGTGAGCGCGCTGTCTTTTACGTACTAATGCTCTAAACCAGTCGGTAACCCATGGTTTATCACCTGTGTGCCGTGTCACGACCTTAGTAGGAAAGCATATTTCCACGAGGTAGCAAATAACAGTTTTACACATACCATCTTAAGGCGGTGTTGTAACCGGTCGGATATTCCGTACAAAATAGCGTTCCCGTAGTCTATTCTTGATGTAACAAGAGCACTTGGTTGTTCCGGTCGATAGTGTGTCGCATATACGTGAGATTCGGTGAGGGTGGTAATATGCACTACGGTACGCATTTGCTACTTGTGCCGCCATCGAGAGGTCGGCATCAATAGTAAAACCGAGATCTCTGGCGACAGCATATGTTGACACTAGCTGACCGCATACATCGACATGTGTTAGTGTTACTGGCGCGCATAGGGTGGAGGATTTGATGACAATGGCCTGCGATTTAGAACGGTTGAGTATTAGCCCATTGTCGCAGAGCCAGACGTTGACATCTCGAAGACAGGCGTCCATACGCGCGAGTGCTCGTGTGTGATCGGATGGTGGACAGTTGACGTACAGTTGAGTGTCGTCAGCGTATAGATGATGTTGTGTACCATGTTGTAGGAAAATTTTCGCTAGTGGTGCAAAGTAACCATTAAATAGTATCGGTCCAAGGACCGACCCTTGTGGAACACCAGTCTTCATGACACTGATCTGATGTTTCTTTTTTGACTCGTACCGCAGACGTTCGGCCATACAGGTAGGACGCTAGCCAAGCATGTGCTGCACCACATATGCCATAGCTGTGCAGGTGTCGCAACAGAATAGGGTGGTCAAGTGTGTCGAATGCAGCAGAAAGGTCAAGTAGCACCAGAAGTACACCTCGACGTGCATCAGTCGACTGCGCCACATCGTTGTGGATGCGCAGAAGCGCTGTCTCGGCGCTATGACGTGGGCGATATGCGCTCTGGTAGACTGGATATGCGCCGTTTCCCTCGAGGAAGTGTTGTAGTTGTCGTGCTATGAAACGCTCTGTTGTCTTCGCTACAAACGATATGTTCGAGATGGGGCAATAGTTAGAGAGTACATTGACGTCATATTTATGTTTCTTCAGTACTGGTATCACAACAGCGTGCTTCATCGCCTGTGGAACCACGGAAGAGGATATAGACGCATTGATTTTACGTGTTACCACCGAAGAGAGAGCATCAACATGCCTCTTGAGGAGCGACGATGGGAGTGGATCAAGTTCGCATGACTTGGCAGCGGATGCCAACACTATCTTTCTGACATCTGTCGGCGACGCAGCCTCAAAGTACATCAGTGCAGACATGACATATATTGCTAGGTCGACAACTGGCTGCTGAGGCAGATTGACCAGGAGCGCATCAATCTTCTCGGTGAAGCTTCTCTGAAAGCTAGACGCAAGTTCAGAGTCGATTGCATGAGACCCTTCAGGTAGCGACTTGTTACCGTCTCGGCCAAGCAAGGTGTTGGCAATCTTATATATGCGACGCATGTTGCCACCAGCTGCTATGATCTCGGACTGGTAATACTGTGACCGTGCCATCCTCTTCCGATAAATGTTGTGCAGATCCGTGTATATGTGAGGATGGACTGTCAGTCCAGATCACCGCCAGTGGCGTTCAGCACGGCGTAATGCACGTTTCGCTTCGGCAAGCTCGCCGGTATGTCATGGAGTCATCGGCCTCATCGTGATAGTCCGTGTGACGAGTTGGGCATGGTCGTCTACGACAATGCATAGACAGGAGTCATACCGAGCGAGACTGGCTACCCGGTCCAAATCAGGAGCACGGAAATCAGAAGCCGCCAGATCAGCTGCAAACCGACTGTTATCGGTTACTGCGTACTTTCGATACTCGACTTGGCGTTTTAGGCGCGTTGATTTGGGCGGATACAGTTTACATTCAATTGCATAGTGATCGGTGATCAGAGTCATCGGCTTAACTTCAGTGGCGATAATGTCTGACGTCTCCGATGTGATAACAAGATCCAGTGTGTTGCACGCGCTTGAGTTGAGCCTCTGACATGTTGTGCAAAGCCAGATGTCTCCAGCAAATCAGCCAGGTTCATTGCATCAGTACATGTTGGGTCGCCATATCGCGTGTTAAAATCGCCACGCACGATAGTCTCACAAGGATGGGCCGAGGCGATAAGCAACACCTTCCCAACATCATCCATGAAGGAGCGGAAGTCGGACAATGGCGGTCGGTAGACGACTATGACGCGCGTGGTGCAGCCGATACGGATGTTCCGCAAAATAACGTGAAACGCCTCACTGGCATGGGTGTCAACTTCGGAACGCGAAATGAGTTGCAGTGTTTTTTGAAACAGAACACCTACACCATCACCACAACGAGCCCGCGGGTGATGGACTAGCGTAAAGTCATCTCTACACAATTCAGACACAGCAGCCGTTTCGTCATCTCCCAGCCAGGTTTCCGTCAAGGCGACAAGGTTCAGTTCGCGCTCATCAATGTAATCGCTTTGTTTCGAATTGATCTGGCATTGATCATGGCGAACTTCGTACGAATGTCAGGCGCAGTGGACGAACCGCTACCTGCATGAGCACCTTGACGTCAGTTGAATCAGATTTGCAGTGTTTATACCAGTTTGTTTACCAACACAAGTGACCTGATGGTACCATCGTCTGCTGGCTACCCTGGATATTGGTCTGGCAATAACAACTTCGTCACCGATCTTCTTTAACTACGTCTCGGTTATCACTAAAATGTCTCATTTATGTTCAACGACGTATTCGTTGATTTTAAGAGCTTTATTACACACGGAACGAGCATTCAGTAATGCCATATTGACGAATGGCGTATCGTGTGGCATAACAGGGGCGGCTCTTAGAGTTACCAGATTCGCACTGACACTGCGTTGCCGACATACAATACAATTCGTGAAGGATCTTCAAAACGACTGGTAATCCGCGTTCGGATCGCGCGCTGTTTGCGCGTGCCTCCACACACACACACACACACACACACACACACACACACACACACACACACACACACACACACACACACACACACACACACACACACACACACACACATTGATTCTGACAGAGGGCTACGAGCATTGTGCACACGTAATGTATAGCACACGTATTTCAAGCCGAAGCCCGTGATGTGGCAGATCATATCCATGTTCTTCCAATACTGTACGCTATGTTACGTCTGTCGTGCATGCACGCTGTGCGTCAGTAACCAACGTGTGATGCATATAAATATTATAGTATCGTATTTTGTATTGGCTTTAACAACACTCTAACCTCTTAGTGTTATTGACAATAGTTTCTAGATATCATCAAGTTTTAACACCATTTCAGTCACCATAGTCCGTTCTGCTTTGCACCGTATTGGGACTATTGCACGACTCGGCAAAATCCAGATAATCAAGTAGACTTTTCAAAGTATAGCTTAAGTTGTGTGCTGTTAGATAGGTGTGCAAACTTGCTGGAGCAAACGCTGAATACCGCGTGGGTTTAAAAAAAAGAACATTTGACAACTATTTCGGAAGGGTTATACATAAAAACAAGTTGATACATTAAATATGCATTAGTCATCTGTCATCTTTGTTAAATCTTGTTCAATCGCACTGTATTGTCATTGCTTTTTGTATTTATCCACCTTTGCATCCTTTGTTGAGATTTTGCACCACCTTGGGAAGTTCACAGGTCGTATGGAGGGGATGTTTTTTCGTAATCTTTCATTGATTTGTGCAATCTGTAAGAAAGCGTGGACTAACTGTAAAACGTCTAATTGACATGTATTATGTTTTCAGTGGAACTGCATGAATTCTAGTCAATATGGTGAACACGTCATCATCGTATCTAAACAATAATTACCAGGTAAGTCATTAGAACCTTTCGACTCTCTTTCCGTATTGATGCTGCTGTACACAAACCAATGACAAACACGTCAATCACACACGGATCTATCAAGACACATTCATATAATAGCGTCGGAGAAAGGACATCCCGCAGATATTTTATCTTCCTCTTCGGGAAGCGGTCACCTATTTTCCTCTGACGATGCTGATACAATGTTTCCGTCTACATTATTTCCCATCATGTGTGCTGCTGTTTATCAGGTTATGTATATCGCCCATCACAATCGGTAGTGTTCAGCACCGTGATTTTTTAGTTTCGTTCAGGGCGCCATGTTCCCTTTTGTTATCTCGAAATGCTTTACTCAAACTCTAAGTATCAATGTGATAAAAGTGACCAACAAATGATGTGTCTACATCGTTTTGTGATATTTGTTTATCTTCATCAGGGGCCGGCATCCTTTGTGAATGGATGAGTCAGCGGGCCACACATGTAACATTGCATATTTATGATCGTTAGTATAATCCCCGTGGGAACTGCTACGTACATTATACTATGGTTGGAAAGTGGATATAAGCAATCTTGTTTCTAAACGCTTTGAAATTTAACTTACAAATTACAATTTACGAATAAAATGTATTATTTTCAAACATCAACGTTTAATTATGAACAACAATTGGACATCACTAGTACAAACCACTCATTGTCCTTGGTCAGTGTTCGTGGCACACAAATTACACCATCATGACTAGTTTGACAGTTGGTGCAGTTGCTGTGCCACCAAGCAAATTGGTGTCAGTTTGGCGTGTTTGATTAGAACAAGAAACTGTTCCGTCGACAAATGCATCTAGTAAAACTCTACAAGCGGCAACGGTAGCTTTGAATGTCATAGAGCCGCATTGTAGTTCGGTGACCTCTACCTGCACAACTTCCGACGCATCGTCGAGTTCCACGTGGAACGGATTGAAAAATAAGGCAACTCCTAACATACGTAAGACACTCAGTTTTGCGCTTCGCAGTTGTGTAGACACAATTGCGAAGTAGTAGGAAGCGAAGACGAACTAGAAAAGCTAACTGGTGAGACGATCTTCACGATGACGTTAATTGTGTTCTGTATTTTCATACACTTCCATACACTCGGGCTTCCTTGGGGGATGATGCAGCAGTTCTGCCAACCATGAAAGGTGCAACTACTGTGTTCATCCGGCGGGCCGCATTGTGGACAATTTCACTTTTAGTCCGTGGGCTGCATGAAATATTTCCGCCGCAATTTGTCGACCTCTGATCTTCATGATTACTTCCACGGAGCTTATGGGTTGCGCGCGCGCGCGCGCGCGCGCGCGTGTGTGTGTGTGTGTGTGCGCGTGTGTTTGTGTGTGTGTGTTTATGTGTGTGTGTGTGTGTATATGTATGTGTGTGTGTGTGTGTTTATGTGTGTGTGTATGTGTGTGTGTGCGTGTGCGTGTGCGTGTGCGTGTGTGCGTGTGTGTGTGTGTGTGTGTCGTAAATGTGTGAGTACGTGCATGCGGGTGGCGAGAGTGTGACTCACAATTTTTATTAGACTCACTGTTCTCATCATTTTATCTAGGAAAAGTCCAAGCAGAAAGAAGATACAGGCTGTTGTGCCAATGGCTTCAAGGCCTGTCTGAAGAAATACTTCTGGGAGGGTAAGTTTGGAAAAACAGAGTTAACCTGCTAAGAAGAAGAGGTCCATGGGGAAACACAACAATTTCACAAAAGAAAATTATTTATTTTAAATAGAATGTCTTGTGTGAGTACACTTCTTGTGATTCACACTTCATCTATGTCCACATATTACGACTTATTCTTTGGGCCACTGTATTTATTAAAAAAATAATCGCGCCATGTACTGAGATTGGAGATTAGAAATGTTGAGATGTAAACTAATTCAGTAATAATTAAGTCAGGGCGGTGCCAACACACTACTGGGACACCATTGTGCATTAATCAAATGTTTATGGTATTCAAATTGAGCAAATATGTGCATTATCTGTATTAAGATATGCAGAAGACTCGAGAATATGGCAGATTCATTCCAAAGCTTCCTATTATAAACGGTAACAGAGCATCTAAAATTGCATTGCAGATTGTGTTTGGTTCTGTAGAAGTATCAGATATATTTTTATTTTGGATGTTAATTGTCCCCAATTTTTCAAAGTTTATTCGGTTGCCACATTGATAGGTGTATTTGTAGAGGAGAAAAGGCGCAGTTTGTTGGAATTGGTGAAGCACTGATGTATACACGATGTAGCAAGTTCCAAAGATATATTAACGGAAATTGTTACTGACGATCAATGTGTGAATCCACAGTGGTAGACATCTCAATGGTTGCTGCTAACTCCTCAATGTCTCAGAAGCTGGAACAGGTTCAGATACGAGGAATTCTTTCGGATTATCATGTAGAATCAGGTATAGATGTATATATGAATAAGGGATTAGCATACGCATATAGGCATACAACATATGGCCTTCTGCATATATATAAAATGCTATCGACATAACACATTTAACTAAGAGTACCACGACTGCAAATAACAATCATAACAAAATAACAATGTCGTTTGTACATAGACGGGGTTAGAGCGGTTCATATAATTTGCGTCCCTGCAGGATGGAAATAACAACTCAAGAGAATAACATACCATACGTGGTAGACTGTATAAGAAATACGGACGTTGTACATATTACGAATTAATAAATAACACTAAATAGCGGAAGGACACAGTAGACAAATACATATGGGAAACCCAAATTCACTTTTGAAGCCCATCATAACGGGAAAATATAAGGATGAAGAAATGTCAACTTTCGTTTGAACGACAGTGAAATCTGGAAAAGAGTACGTTGAATACTATGTACACTGGAACTGTAAGGTTTCAGGGAAGGTTAAGTCACTGTGGGTAGCGACATTGTACTACCATGAATATGTTCAGCGACTCTGTGTTTTGCAAAGACACACATGAAAACAAAGACGAATTGTAAGAAACAGTGGTGACTGTGCGTGCCAGCTCGACACGGTGCATATCAAAACATAATGCGACGCAGACGATCGTCGTTTGTGTTTGACGATATAAAATTTAATACTTAACTTGTTAAAAAAACAAATAATGTGTTTGCCTCAAACTCGCCAATATAATTGTATTTAACAATATACGCTTACAACCTTGCACGCATACATTTTGTAGTCATAAAACACGTGCACCTTGTTCTAAAGACTCACTTTCACAGTGCAAACTCACAGTGTTTGAAACATGGCACGTCCTTAACAGTGATTGAAACACGACACGTTCTCAACCATCTACTTGACTGTTGTAGGACAGCGTCTGTCAGACGACCACAACCTCAAGTTGACGGAGCAACTGAACCACCCCCGATGGCACGTCAGCTTCATCGCCAAACACCGGCGGGCCGTCGGCTTCCTGCTGCCCGTCTGCTTCGTTCACTTCATCTACTGGTCGACGTTCATCAGCTACGGGAGATGGTATCTCTACAAGGAGAAGTACGTCATGACGCTCACCATGATATTTGGCGGACTGATCGCAGGTAAACTCGTTGGGGCAAATGTCTGAACATTCTTGTGCATAAATTATTATATTTAATATTTCATCATATCCAACGCTTGATTTACCTCTGTAAAGATGTTCGCTCTTCTTATCAACAACAGTACAGTTCGGATGACGTCATCGCAGACAGGCGGAAGCTCATATTTCCAATCGATTTGGTTGGTTGATCAAAACCTTTGGTTTTCGTGTCCATATCGCTTCTTTCACGTGTCGCCTTCTGTGGGGCACCATACCTACCAATTTACTCTTTCCTACGTACACGATAATGTCATAAAACCAGGACGTATCGTTGAAGCCGTTCTTGACAAGAAGGGCGAACGACCCCAGACAGTAAATAGTTTTGTTTGGAAAATATATAAATAATTGTTCAAGATGTTTGGGACAAGTTGTTTTGTCATTGCACGAAAGTATCGGTACCATTCTGTTTGTAGTTACACCATTCCTCTAACGACATTTACAAATACTCGCAGCGCTACTCGCTACATTTACATTTCGTATTGCATATACTACGGTGTGTAATTATGTTGTCAATAACAAGCGACACATTCAAGCTGAAGCGGCATGTGTTTGTACAAACACAACGGTTACCAAAAATAACTCCGCAAATTTGTATACTTTCTAATCGCTGACCAGGACTGTTTCATAGCAGAATTATTTCGCATATGGGGTCTATTTATTTTACCTAAGTCCTCACACTGCTTCTGTCAAACGTGTCATAGTTTGTTTCTATGTTATCTTTATATTATAAACAGTTATCGCCAACCAAAAGAAAACACTATTCTGTTTACGGTCGATGCGTTTACATAACAGATTTAAATGTCTGGATGCAAATGTCCAGACAACAAACCAAAAAACGTGTATCGGGGGTCTACGGATTAATACGGACTTTTACACAGAATTTCAAAGCAAGGATACTGATTTCAAACAATAAAATACGACATGTGTGACCATCTATTTATTAATACGCTAATGGTTGGGGGCAGTCTGGCATCATCTCGTCCCATACGCTCTAGCACACGGGACACGTCCCTCATTCTAGGTTCATTCGATTCCTTGTTATATTAACCTTTGACCTGCCAACTGGCAATGCATAGAAAGCGAAGGATGTTATTTGGAGATACGTTCTTATGTGTTTGTTGCATACCAATGGGAACAGTGATCAGGTTGTATGATGAGCCTTCTCCAAAGAGCGCCACTGTCCGTTCTCGAATGGATGTAGGCTAGTTCATCATGTAGCCTGGTGTGTGTGTCTGTTGAATGCAGGCATGACGAGCGAGGGTGGAGGGGCCGTCGCCTACCCCGTCCTGACACTCGCCATCAAGGCACGGCCCGATGTGGCTCGAGATGTCTCGCTCATGGTGCAGGCGTGCGGCATGTCGACAGCCTCCTTCGCCATCCTCTTCCAACACATACAGGTAACTATGTCACAGCTAGCAACCATCCACCTACTCTGTTTCACTTACTCACTTTGTCGCCATCCTCTTTCACACATACAGGCAAGCGCTAGCTCCATCACAGCTAACAACCGTTCGTCTACTCCCTGTTTAACGTACTCTTTCACTTTGACACCATCCTCTTCCAGCAATACATGTAACTATGTGACAACTATAGCAACCACCCACCTACTCTCTTCCACTTACTCTCTCACTTGTTCACCCACTTTGTCGTTGACAATCACTGACTCGCTGTCTTTGTTACACTCACTCACTCACTCACTCACTCACTCACTCACTCACTCACTCACTCACTCACACATTCACTCACTCACCCATCCACTCACCCACTCACCCACTCACTCACTCACTCACTCACTCACTCACTCACTCACTCACTCACTCACTCACTCACGCATTCGTTCACTCACTCACTCACTCAGCCACTCAGCCACTTTCAGTCACTGACTCCTTCACTCATTCACATGAGCGTCTAATAAGCTGGATTTGCCTTATTTGTTTTGATTAACCTTGGGTTTTTTCCAAAAATTTTCCAAAATTTTCCCGTAATGCAATCTTACTTTTGCACTACAACAACATATACCTATTATATAATAGCCCACAGCCAAGTTACACTTGGGCCTAATACGTGTTTGGTGAGTTCCAGTACAATACATGCACTTGGATGAAAATGTGTTGATTATCATTCGCTTTACAAATAAATGTGGTTTAAGACACTTGAGACTAGGAAGGAGAACAGAGAGGAGTTTTTAAGATACAAAATGGCTATGCAAATATTGATAGAAGTTTCTTCTCAATTAAGAAAGATAGAAGAATAGACAGCACGAAGAAACGTTCGTGAAGATACTGTATAGAGTAGATATACGAAAGTATTCCTTCTCACAGAAGACTATGAATGAACGAAGCAGATCCTCTGCAGAATGCTGGATATGAAGGCCTAAATGCTAGCAGCATGAACATGTTTAAATGTAAAATCGACAAAATCCCCAGAAGAGCGGGTTACATATAGATACACACATGTTGAACTCTCGATAAGACAAAGGCTTCCTTGTCCACTTTTCATTGTTGTTAAACTCCCAAGGTCACACGCTCCCATCACGCTGGTCCAACCGTGTTAATCTGAACTAACTAGTCCTCTCCACGGTCCGTCGCGACCACACAATGGCGGCAATCGAAAACGCACTTTCACGAACTAACGCCCTCTAGTGAGTACATGATACACATTGATTAGACCCCTATATTTGGAAGGGAAAATATACCAACGGCGAATTGGATCAAGCGTTTGTTATAATTCAATGACCTTGGTTTGATTGGCGTCTATTTGTCCAGTAAACATTTTGTTCCCCCGAGGATTAACATGTTCCGTTACCATAAGCCTATATTCACGTTGTTCATTCTATTCGCCACGTGTCGAACAGTTTGCCTCTGTGCCAGCGAGATAATCCGTAGACGGCGTGACTAGCTCAAACCAAACCAAAACAGCTTTGCTGCTGTTTGTAGGCAGCTTATATTTATTACAGATATATTACTTCTGGAACAACTTCTCACTCGAAGCATTTCTGGCGTCGATGTAACCAATATCTAAAAGGTCCTGCGGGCACTCCTAATTCCTAAGGGGGGCACGTGCCATCTAGGCCCCACTGGATCCGCCTATGAATTAACATAATTTAAACCTTGTTCTTCAACAACAACTAAGTATTCAAACGTTGCTGTTCGGCTTAATCGTTTAAGTAGTACCATACAATAAGACAATCTATGTTTATTGTGGTTGTGCGTATAGTTGCTTGTTTTTGATAAATGCACATAAAATATCGCCGTCCACTGTACACCCAAGTACACCTTTGTTGTTACTGCACAGTTATAACTTAACATCCGTTTTTTTCATATTGTGGTTGGTAATTTAACTTAGCGATCAACGTAACATCAACACTCGTTGATCTGAGCAACATCATTCACGGCGTCACCATTATAAATCAATTGGGACGCGATGGGATCACCCATTACGTAAAATTGGCATTGTATCATGGTTATTCATTTTTTATTAAATATAATTATTATACAGTCTATTGGCGAATTTGAAGCACATACATGTTTGTTTTCAAAAAAACTAGATTACTCCTAGATCAAACAGTATCACATCGTATGCAAATACAGGTAATATGAAATTGTGTCTCAAAAAAGCTATTTACAAAGTCAAGGGGGGAGCAAAATATCGAGCGAGGATTATCGACACTTTTCACTATATAAATGTAACTAAGAGGCATTTGTGACCAAAATGGCGGTCGGGTGAGGGGAATAGCATTTGACCACACGAGGGCGCTGCGATGAAGGGAGCATACATTGTTATTATCATGGTGTGTTGCCAGGTTGAGTGGCACTCGGTGACGCTGTGTTTCATGGGCGGCGCGGTGGGAGCACTGACGGGCTTCCACACTATCGACGTGTGGCTGTCGCCGAGCCAGAAGAAGATGGGCTTCGTCACTATCTGGTTCTCGTTCGCCTTTGCACTCTTCCTCCTCAACCGCTACAGTGACCGCAAGACGTACTACAAGATCCACGACTTCAAGGCGTGGAAGGCAGTCGTGCTCCTCGTCACCGGCCTCATCGGCGGCTTCTTCACGTCGTTCGCCGGCGGCGGACTCGACATTTGCAGCTTCAGCATGCTGACGCTTCTCTTCCGGGTGACGGAGAAGGTGGCGACACCTACTTCCGTCCTACTCATGGCGTCTAACAGGTGAGTGCTTAACAGACGATGGAGACGGGTCTTTATTTTTGGGTTGCGTTAGACGAATTGGCACAGCATACGTCCTGTCGATTTTGAAATTGTACACAGTTTCGAGAATGGATGTATACACGAATAGCGACATGGGCAGGTTAGCAGATTACGATATTTACATGAACAGAGGCTAAAACGTGTTATCAAGCATAACGTGGACGTGCACCCCAACCTTCCTGCCTTGCCAAAGTGTCATTTGGTATGTCGAAACCTCCCCGTCGTATATGTGGGATTACTTTTGCCCTTGCAACAGTTACATTCACACGCCAGCTCTTTGACGCATTTGAACCTGATTGTGTTTAAAGAATGGTGAGGTGAATATAGAAGTTTTCCTGTGTCGGGCAGGGCTTTGACGGTCGCGATAGTTGTCTAACTGCCCCTATGGCTGGTGATAGCATGTGTCTACTACCTGGCGGGGTGCGGAGTAGACACGTTTGGCAAAGTCCAGTTCTGGCGTGAGTTCCGAAAGGCAGTCAAAGAGCGTAGAGGTGGCAGTCGGCTCGCATACTGACGGGTGGTGTCAGTCATCTGTAGTGAATTCAATGGAGAGCTGGTGAAGAACAACTCCTCGGAGATGATAGCAACGAGACAGGGACAAGTAATAGCTGAAGTGGACGGCAGGTGGGACGCGATTACGGCCGAGTCCAAAGACAAGGGTTGGAGACTACCCGTGGTACACAAAGAGACGGCTATGTGCGGTCGGTGTGCCGCGAAGTCACTGGTGCGGACAACACAGCGGAGACGTCAGACATTCCCGGGCAACGTCGGCGGAGATCAAGAAGAGCGGAACAGCTATAATATGTGTTCTACCTATATAGATCTCATTCAAAAAGCGAGCATAAGCACCACTGCACCAGTGCATGAACGAGTGCTGGTCCCGGAGGCGATCAAAAGACGGGTCAGAGACAGTCCCACACTGCGGGATACATTAATTGAAGGACTCGGATCGTGCTAGTTGTGGCTAGTGGGATTGGAACAAAGCACGTTGTAACAAAAACACTTAGGCTAGGTCCAAGCGGCACATGCGGTCAACCGTCATAAACAAAACTAAAATAATGTGTTAACTTACCACGTTGATAGTACATTGGATGTCGTTCCAAGTTCCGTAGATGTTTTCTTATGCTGACCGCTGCACCGTGCAGTCGTATTTCGAGTTAATCCAGAAGAGATGCCATATAGTTCATTCCTTTTGCACAGGTAGAAGTAGGCGGAAATAGCGCAGCGTAACAGTGACGTCACTTCCATGGTAGCTGACACATTACTGCCACCAAGCGTCGCTGTTGTTCGTCAAAACGCGAGCCATTAACATTCTGGCACTAAATGACCACAAAATGTCCGAGTTGTGTTGTTCCTTTAACATACTATCAAGAAATACCTGTTATGTAATAAATATTGTTTTTTCTTCGAGTCCCAGTGCAAGTTATAAACGTGGACGTTCACGTCAAGTCTCATGTAATAATAATGATAATATAATAACTTCAATTATACATTAAAATCCGAAGTACATGTAAAAATCTGTTAAGTAGTTCAGTGTTTATAATCTACTAAAATATATAATAATAATAATAAATAAGTAAAATATTGCTAAGATTTGGCTAAGCAAACCTGAACGCGGCTGCTATGACACGCGTTTAGTATGTGTGTATTTCACCGGAAACACATTAAGACATTAAAACAATTTAAACGACGATAATTTTCAAGACAATTTTTATTATTCAAATATTTGTTTATTACTAGTTTAAATTTAAAGCGCCTTGCATAATGTTAAACTATATTTGAGGTTATATATATATATGTATATATAGGTATATTTATTATTATTATTAACGTTATTGTTATTATTATTGTACCGTCTGTACCCCTGACAGCTGCCTGTGTTTCTACTGGCGTGTTATGGTGATGCGGACGATGTCACAAGAGGCCCTCGAGTACATCGCCGTCACGGCGCCCGTCGTCACGCTGATGGCGCCGGTGGGGGCTACCCTCGGCAGTCACTTCCACCGTATCGTCCTCGCATCCTTCATATACGTCCTTGACACGATCGCACTAATCAGCGCCTTCATCATCATCCCCATGAACACGGGCCTCGTGCTCGGCTCGCTCGCCATCATCGTCGTCGGCTTCGGCATCTTCTCGCTCCTCACGCGCCTAGGGGAGCGGACCATCCGGTCGTACGAGGCGGAGGGGCACCTCGACAAGGACATGGAAGACAAGGTGAGTTTAAAGACTAAGTCACATGTATGTTTTCAATTTCTTTGAATGTGGTAAACATAATGCTCTTGTCAAGTAATGTGCCAAATACAAAGTCTGTTAATCGAAAAGTGTATAGAAAACGCGACCAAAAGGGACCACGAACAGGGTGACGGAGAGAGTTAACATAAAAAAACAGGACACTGGTTTTAGAGTATATTTAATTCAAATTGGAAATAAAAGGGTAACTTTCACTTAGTCTTTAACAATGATAACTAATTGTTCACAATGATCAGAACGTACTAATTCTCAGATCGCTCTCCGACTCCATGAATTGGTACTTTAAAAAGTCAAAAAAATTCCAGAACGAAAGTCGTATGTAGATGTGTAGACGCGTTACGATACGGTACATGCAAAGGACATAATTATCATGATAACAACCATCATTATTATGTTTGCAAACATTTTTTTATAATCACTATGGTTATGCAGTTGACATGCGACCGACATTTTTATAACTTAATAATTACTACGCTTGACCCCCCCTTTGGTAGTATGGGTAAACTTTAAAAAAATGTGAATGACCCCTTACATACACCCGTGGAGCAACAAACTAGTGGCTGTAGTTACCAACATTGCATCCACCCGTGGAGCAACACACCAGTGGCTGTAGTTATTAACATTTACATCCACCCGTGGAGCAACAAACCAGGGGCTGTAGTTATCAACATTTACTTCCACCCGTAGAGCAACAAACCAGGGGCTTTAGTTATCAACATTGTATCCACCCGTGGAGCAACAAACCAGGGGCTATAGTTTCAACATTACATCCACCCGTGGAGCAACAAACGAGGGGCTGTAGTTATCAACATCACATCCACCCGTGGAGCAACAAACCAGGGGCTGTAGTTATCAACATTACATCCACCCGTGGAGCAACAAACGAGGGGCTGTAGTTATCAACATCACATCCACCCGTGGAGCAACAAACCAGGGGCTGTAGTTATCAACATTACATCCACCCGTGGAGCAACAAACCAGGGGCTGTAGTTATCAACATTACATTTTTTAATCTTAAACGCGTTTCTGCTGACTTTTAAATTCTGCTGTTTTCAAGTACGGCATGCATACCCGATGTCTTTGGGTAGACCGAATGTAAAGCCACAGTGGCGCCCTCTGTTGTGTGGCTCACCACACGATTCGCCACGACCAGTAGCGATACTGTTCGAATGAACAGGTCTGCCGGGGGTGACGTGTAAAGCGACGAGAGCGGCCCTAGGGACTGGATACCGCGCTATATAAGACCTATAACAATTTACCGTTGCATACATGTTTTTAAAAGTTATCTACGCCAAATAAAAATCGAATTTTATTTGTGTTTCAGGTGGCTCATTGGAAAGAGAACGGGGACATATCCCTATCGACATCATCGGCCGGACACGACAACAGTGGCTACGTCAGCAGTGGGACTTCCTTCTGGTCTGTCACGTCCGTTTGACCCCGCCACAAGGCGTCAATAGAGATCCCAAACTCATCGAGTGAACATTGCTATTTCAACTTCGCCACAACTTGGTTATCGTCTTTAAAATGGACGTGGTACAAACGATTTTGCACATGTTTGGTTGAATCGGTTGATGCTATGTTACTCCACTCAAGTGCACCGTTGAAATATGGTAGACAACAATGGCGTAGCCAAGTCTACCAATTGTTTGTGCCACTCTGCCGCAGTCCATTATTGGATTTATAATCAAGTTGTGGCAATGGCGTAACTACCTATGGGGTGCTGTATGAGAATGTGCCGTGACTGCAGGTTCTCCCGCGGGAACGGGAGACTAGCCAATGGGATGAACGAACGAGCGGCGATGTCCGCACTGTGGACGAGTATCCCATGCACTTCGGCTTGCACCCCGGTATATGTAATAGGACATATCAAACCGTGATGTCAGAACTGGGAGGGTATAAATGTGTTGAACATTCCCAGTTTGGATGAGAACTGTTTAAAACGACTACATGAAAATAGTTTCATGCATAGCTATTGCGTCATCGGCCGAACACGACAACAGAGATGAATAGTGGCTACGTCAGCAGTGCCAGTGGGTCTTCCTTCTGAAGGAAAGTTGTCCTGTATGATAATAGCTGTACGTCCTGTACAGAACAAATTGGATTATTGGAATTGAAGATTTTAAAACATAAATATATATTACACTTAAAAAGGGAAGTCTACCGGCATCAAACTAAGAAACTACTAATGTAGTTTTCGTAAGACGCACGGAAAATAGTCCAGTATGATTAGCATGTAAACCCAGCTGGAGAGTAGATAGCGATAACAGTCGTGGATACAATTATTGAGAACTAATTTCACGAATTATTATGTTAATTAAATTTGTACATACCAGTGAACGTACTTGAAGGTCCGATTCATCAAAATAATCTAGTACAACTCCAAGGTCAATGAGCCTGCTCCTGTCTGCAGAATTGTTCACACCGTGCAAGGTGCACACACTCAGTGCACTGGCGGCTTTTGCCGCTCTCTCTGACATTTTCCGGAATAATAACTTCAATAAGTCTACTTATCTACTAATAAGCTACGCGTCACTAATCTAAATAATATGAATGCCTAAACACATACAGTGTATTGTACACTAACTAGTGCATTGAACATCTTGCCAGTTTTATGTCCAGTCAGCGAGCAGAGGATCTTGTAAACTGGTCAAGATGATGGCCTTATATGTGCCCCCCCAGTTCGCTGGGGCGGGGCACATATAAGGCCATCATCTTGTTTTCTTTACACATTTTCAAATAAATTGTCTCATTTTTCCCAAGAGTATCTTATATGTACGACAGGACTCGAATCAAACGGATGAACTAAATGTTTAGTATGGAAATCACAAATACAGTACAGCACAAACGTAGGTCACTGATACTGGAATGGATTGATGACGGTATTGGGCTTCTGAAGACAATTCCAGTCATTCGTAACGGTCGAACATTGTATCGCACAATTGGTGGCATGTGGGCCTTATATTTGTATTCATGTAATAGCTATACCAGCAGTTTTATGTAAGGCGATATTTATATTTGTTTGCCTGTATGACACGGGTTGATTTCATTGTAATTTGAGTCTTAAACGCTTTCCTAGAATGTTATGGATACTTTTATCATGTGAATAAAGCTGCCGTCCTATAAAATGCAATATGAGGTCGTGCTGGTGTTTCAGTATTTAAAGTTATATGTTGTTATTCTTCGCTACCTGCATAGTTATTGGCAACTAAATTAGAACGGACTGGACATGCATTGTGTGACAACAGGGGTCAGCACACTGTTGGACTTCCTGCTTGATTACAGACGAAAAAAAGTGCATTATATTTTTGAGAAATGATTTTTTACAGTGTTCACTTGCTCTGACATAAGTGCATTTGAGTAGTCAGATTTCTAGATGTGATTGTAGCAGCTGTTGACAGTAAAATGGTGTCTTTTTAGCTGATTTTACTAAGCGGAAGGGTATCTGGCAGCAATTTGGCTAGTTGACACTTTAGCCGGATTACTGCCTGCATGCATTTATAAATATTGACGGGTGTCATACATACAGGCATTTTGCAAGAGCTAGAGATATTAGATTTTGACTAAAATCGACCAGCATGTCAATGAGATGATAATAACAGCAGGTGGGAAGTTTAAGAAACTTTATAGGTCACGTTTTCTTATAATCACACAAAACATTAACATGGTCGCCAATGGGAAAACTGACAGTGTGCTGAGCCCAACAGTTTACTTGCCACATTTGTTGTTGAAATCCGTCTTTTGGAATGGGAATGCCATAAAAAAATCCTGTATAAATCCGTTAGCATCATATTCCGATCGAGGTTTGCCATCGACCAGGGTACGAATTATACTTGCATCTTATCAAACTATATACACAGTAGATGTCGGGAATATGCCCGACACCGTATTTCCTCTTTGACGGCGGTAGGTGTGTCACTCGCTCTTATACTTATGTCATCAATACGAGAGAAACATTTGTTAAATTTGAATCATGAATGAGATGCAACCGTAATCCTCCCCAAATAAAAGATTATTGCATGCATGACACCCACACAATATGGATTGGGTGCTGATATGCAGCTGACTTTTGTTTTATGGTAGACCTACGAATGCATCCATTCAAAAAATGCGACAATAGTTGGTTTTGGTTACAGTTTACACGTTCGCGCACACATTCACGACACACAAACCTTCAGAGTAGTATGTGTAGCTCTAAAACGTGAGTTCATCAAACTACACGCTAGTCATCGCGAGACTGTAATGTCACCACGTGTCAAAGCAGAACAGCGCAGCCGAGAAAAGAAAAAACACAACTCAGAAATAATTACAGATGTTCTTGAATATTTTACTGTACATACAATGACGTAAAATAATCAGTAACAACAATAACTTATAGCTTCATGTGTTGCACAAGCCCGATACGACGCACAGTATTTACAATGCTGCTCATCAAGCCGATAATAATTATAGCATGTTGATCTTCAAATGATCATAACCAGGAATTAATATATGATACAACCAAAACATGTACGGTTTAATGGGGTTATAACCTCTGGGTTATAACAAGTCCAACCTGCCTGTATTAATGGTGTAATAGGTTCAGAACACCATCGAAAACACAACGGTCGTGTTTTTTTTAACCTAGAGGCTCATTTGCTCTCTTAAGAGCGAGTTCAACCTAGGTCCAAAATACTACAGGATCCAGACGCTGTTGACAAGAACTGGTGATAATAATCATAGTTCTGTAAAAGTCCTACCATGGCTGCCGATATTTCAATTGTTATCAAATAAATAATAATGCAAGATTTATACACATATTGTCTCCAACGCAAAATAATCACATAACTATAATTAATAAATCAAAGGCGATATTTTACTTTCTGTCCTAACCATGAAAACGACCACCTACAGTCGCCAAACTTCTCACGTATCTTACATTCATATACACACATTACGTTACAAAAATTATTTTCTTACATTCCGATAACGCTCAAAATTCACAAAACAAACTCGACGCGCCAGCGGCGGCGACTACCCGTGGAATTAAACCGTGAAATTGATAATGTGTCGAGGCGTCGCTACATAAATGAGCTTGATTTTACGGTAACCGCGGAGTTACGGGAAGTCGCTGCCGGTGATGTCGAGTGATACTTGAGTTTGTTTTGTGAATTTTGATAAAGGAAATTGTTTTTGTAACGTAGTGTGTGTATATGTATGTAAGATGTGTGACAGTGAGGAGAAGTTTGGCGGCTGTAGGTGGTCATGGTTAGGTCAGAAAGTAAAAGATCGCCCACAACAATATCAAATACATCGGTGGATGTTTTAAACATAGGTTAAATACTCTACCGTCTAGTTTTTAACGTACCACGCCGACTGAACGCAATCGCAGAATCGCTTCGAAATTACCTGGCACTTCTGCTATCACCTAGCGAATATCAATAAACCAATATTCTGCAATGTGTGCTGCCACCTGGCGAATATATGTGAACTAATGTTATACAGACGACCAATTAAAAAAATTACATAATGAAATTATATAAATCATGCTCTGAATATTTGCATTGCACGCAATTTTGATTTGTGCTCATGAACACAGCCATAAAATACAACCCATTTTGATGTTGGTGATTAGGAAAAATTATATTAAGCACTTATGACTTTGCAACATCATATTCCTAAGGCACAACACCTACACAGACACAGATAAGGCATTGTTTCCAATAAAAAGGCATAGTTGTCAATTAGCTACACTGTGTATGAAAGTACAACGTTGTAAAATCAACTGAAAATACACACCTTTGTTGCATAAGGTTGTCCAAAAAATAAGACAATTTGTCATAATACAGCAGCCACCATAATAATACAGCAGCCACCATAATAATACAGCAGCCATCATAATAATACAGCAGCCATCCTAATAATCATTGCACATTTATACAAGTTATTTATCAAATCAAATGCATTACAAGCTGCATCCAATGCATTTTTAAGAATAATTTTTGGTACACCTCTGTAACCAATACCTACGTAATATTATAATATCTCCTCCTTGGTTTCCCAGTAAACAACCACAGTGGTGGCACCAGCAGCATTAAGATTACAAAATATAAATCAGCAGATGTATAAAAATTTCAATATAAAATAATTTAGACGCATTACAGAACTGTTTGATCGCAGTTGACTTTTGAAACTATTCTGCCAAACATTTCATGGAAATAGTTATTAAGTGATAGCAGGTTCTTTCAAAGAATACAACAAACATAAAACACAAATTAAACAGACCATTTGTCTGCATATATAAAGACAAGCTGCAGAATCTGATGGATACCTCGCCCTTGGATTGTTTTCACAAAATAAATATTATCACCAACTAAATATAATACACACTTTGCAATATACAACCAAATAAAGTACACCCTGTAATACAGAAACATATGAACTACTGCTTATATCGGCCAATGTCAATCTACAATTATGCTAGTTTTAATCACTAGAATTTAGGCCAAGCCCGGCTTGTACAGATCCATACAGCTAGGTAGAGCCAATCCAGCCCAACACCACTGAAGCAATATTATGTTCAAATGAGCTTTGCCCAAGGACTACAGTACCAAAGAACAATTCCAAGAGAAGTCGGTCATGTGTGACCACCCTTCAACCTGGTGTTACTCAAGTGTGACCAAATTAATCTTACCTCCCATGGTTCAGGTTAGCATCGTTCATGCGTGACCAGACCAACATAATTAATCACTGCAGGATTCAACACAAACGTGATTAATGTATTTACTCTTTCAATTCACGTTTTTAAACTTACTGTAATCATACAAGAACTAATTTACAGAATCAAAGTTACCTTTAGTCTGGAACTGCTCATGCATGACAACCAATACACAAGAACACAAGATATAACTTATATGTTTACTAGAATTTTGCACATTTTGTAGTAATATGTATTGACCAGTATAACTTGTCAATATTTTTATATTTCCTTCATGAATTACTTGCACGTAACCATTTGACACAAATCAACAATCTCACGTTCGTTGCAAAAGCAACTATTTCTGATGCCATTAACAACACCGTATCTATCAGCTGAACGAGACATCATTGAATACGAAACTATTCTCCAGTGTGGCATACCCACAATGCCACAGATATCGCAGTCACATGACATGGTCATCATCAAAGTCCGAGCAACTTGGCTGTCTGGTAGAGAGACTGACCATTGACAGAGCACAGGAACTTGAGTCGGTCCGCAGCTTCGACGCTCGGAGCATTGCGCTCCAGTGCGAGCGTGTTAACGCATCGACACCGCACAAGTTCCAACCACACGTGGAATGTATGCTCCCTCTGTTCAGCGAGCAGTAGTATCTCAATGTCCTCCTCAACGGGTCCCCACAGCAGGAACTCAAGCATGTTACGTGCGCAGATGACGGCGTCGAGATCGGCGCCAGTCTTGAGGACATGAACGACTTTGGTGAAACCTCTGGAGTAACGCGTAGACGGAATGCTTGAAGTGCGCCCTCGTAGCAGGTCTCTGGTCAGCAGTATCACAATGTCATCACACAACTCAGGGAGACCGCAACTGTCGTTCTGTTTCATCGGGTTCAGGATAATTCGTTTCTCGCTGCTCACCACGCAGGTCACCATGGCAACGCTGTATGACCGGAGTGACGACACGGAGTGAATGCGATCGTGGACGTACAGCAACGCATTCATGATCTGCACAAGAATGTAACACACACAGCGATCATACTTCTCGTTGTCGATGCCGTACAGCAGCGCCATCTCATGGCAGTAGTGGTCAATAGAGTCAATGGAATGGTAGTTGAGCACGGCGATGTTTGTGTCGATGTCACCGAACAGCTGGTAGGTGTCGCTACTGTCTGATTGGTCAGGAAAGAAGTCCGACGGGATCTTGTCTGCGAACATGGCGACTGGACTGATGACGTTGGCATGGCGACACTTAAGTAGGTCACGGTTCACCGACTTGCAGTTGATCTGAAAATAGGAAATTGGGCAGGTGTGAGCACTGAAATGGATGACAATATAAACATGATGTAGTGACATGATTCATCGCAAGTATGACAATGTGGCTGGACTGAGTCAGGTATATGACAAACTGATGCTGACTCAACCCATGCAGACAAAGATATTAGACCAAGTAAAAAAGAAACATTATTCTCATCCCAGCCTGGAACACTAAAAAGGGTGGTGGCATAAAAGATTTGCTTCTTTACAAACGTAGAGAAGGTTTACATACAAGTAATGCTGATACAGGGTGTTTTTATTGAATTGGACAAGACATAAATGTATTTATGACAGTCTTGCATGCTATCAAACTATTCATCAAGATAATTGCTTATGTTATATCATGGGTGATTTCAATATCAATCTACTAAATTTGGATAAACATGTACCTAGCTCCGAATTTTTTGAATGTATGTATACCTTGTCGTATATCCCTGTAATTAGCAAACCAACCAGAATAACTGCTACATCTGCCACACTTATTGATAACATTTTTACTAATAAGCTATTAATAGCACAGAAACCTATTCTGGCATACTATATTCAGATATACATCAAATCATTTTCCTGTTTTGTGTATTAATAATAATCGTTGTTCAACACATGTAAACCCACAATACATAACTAAAACTAAAAAGGCTTTATACCGACCAGAACATAGCAAGGTTTACAACAAGTCTATCCAATGTTGACTGGTCTATTGTTACTTCTGAGCTTGACGACCCAAATAATGCATATGCTGACTTCTGTTCAGAATTTGCAAAGCATTATTCCAGCTGCTTTCCTGAAGTAAAGGTTTAACAACAATACAATAATAGAAAACATGGCTTTCAGATGATTTGAAAACTTCCATCAACTAAAAAAAAAATTATATGTTTACTACAAAAATCACCCATCCTTACTAATGAAACTAACTATAAGGTATATCATAATAAGCTCAATTAAATTTTAAGGATTGCAGAAAGAAATAACTATCAACACTTGTTCAATCGAATCTTCTTAAACCATGGCAACTTATTTAGCAAATAATTAATAAAAATAAATATCTGCACAATCTCCGATTAGTAATCAGCCAATAACAGATAAAAAAGTAATTGCTGAATACTTCAATAATTATAATGTTAGTATTAGACCATCACTGATTGAAAAGATTAGCCCAAATGCTATTGACCCGTCAATGTATATTAAGTACAACAATTTGCATACAATATTTATTTCACCTGTTGAAGCGAAAGAAGTACAAACTATAATTAAAGATTACAAAATATCAATTCCAGGATGGGACTTAATCAATCCACGTACTGTTAAATTAACATATCATACTTTTCTTTTTCCATTAACACATGTTGTTAACTTATTGCTAACAAAAGGTATTTTTGCAGACGACATGAAAATTGCAAAAGTTATCCTGAATCTACAAAGGAGTTGGCAACACAAATGTACACAATTACCATCCGATTTTGCCAGTTTTCTCAACAGTTCTAGAAAAATTAATGTACAACAGATTAACGACTTTTATAAACAAACAGAACATTTTATATGATTATCAATTTGGATTTAGGAAGAAGCAATCTGCAGACATGGCTCTTATGCAACTAGTAGATAAAATAGCTACATCTATAAACAATGGTGATTATGTACTGGGAGTCTTTCTTGACTTCAGTAAAGTGTTTGATACAGTCGATCATAAAATATTACTTAATAAATTAGAATATTAACTGCTAACTATGTGTTTTTGTATCCATACCTAACTTGTTGTATTGAAGTGTGGGGAGGACCCTGTAACGTAAATCTTTGTTCTCTAATCAAATTACAAAAGTGCAATTCGTCTAATTATGTCAGCTCCATACAGAGTGCTTACAGACCAACTCTTCACAACACTGTCGATTTTACCAGTAAGAAAACTCTATGAATACACAGTTGTATTGTATATGTATAAAGTTGTCAAGAATATGTTTCTGTCGTTTATGACAAGAATGTTCCTTAGAAATGACGAACTCCACAACTACAGGACACACCATGCCGAGCTACTGCATGTACCAATTTCAAAAACCAACATATTGTATAAAACCATTAGACATTGAGGTGTAAAATTATTGTGGAACTACTTATGCATTTCTAACGTTTGAATGTCAACTCAAGCGATTTTTGTCAGTACATAACATTAATGACTTATATAATTAGCATTCATTGTCACAATTTTAATGTGTGTATTCATGAAACTACGATTGCGGTGATTTGTGTTACTGTTTTTTTCTCTAACAATGTATAATAATTGCTATAATAAAACCATCATCATCAAGATGGACGGACAGTGTGAAATCTAAAAATGGAGAAAGAGCTGAGAATGGGAGTAAATGTCAAGAGATCTGGATACGTGGAGTGTTGTCAAGAGGGCAAACTGGACTGGCTGTTATGATATGATGACACAGCGAGGGATTGCAGGGAATAAAACAAATAATCATGCACTGACCATGAGTAGACACTTGGACCCTGTCACCCGACTGCTCCTGGCCTTGTAGAACGCCACCGGCCCGGCGACATACGTTGGTTTCTCCCTCACTAGGTCAAAGTCTGCCCACCGCGCATCCTGCCAGAACTGTGTCTTGACGTTGACAAACTCGATGTACATCCCCTCACAGATCAACTGCAGCGTTTCCAGGTTAGACAAACACATCTTGTTGAATCCCTCCCGCGAGTTCAACGCGAGTCGATCCTTATCCAGGATACGTCCAGAGTCAGCAAACATCGTCACGTATGGTTCTGCAATGCTATAGTGCAGCTTCTTGTTCTTCTGCAAGCTACACGTCACTGCTGGATGAGGATACCAATCAGATCTCGCCGCGGTGACAACGACACCATTACCGTTAGATTTCGCAGAGTGAAAAGTTTGCGGTTTCTCCACCAGGCGGTCGAGCATGTCGGCTTGACTGACAGGCTCCAAGTAGTCAGTGCTGATGGCCCGTGGGAGTTTGTATTCGTCATCATTCTCATTACTGACGGTGGCTAAATCCTTGGTGATTTCGTCGCGCTGCTTGGACGAGAGTCCCATGAGCTGTATGGAGTTATTGAGGTCCCAGGGACTGCTGTAGATACCTTCATCATCTTCAATGTCCTCGTAGTTGTCCCTCTCAATCACAGCCTTCCCGTTCGGCTCCTTCTGAGATGACACAAACTCATAGATGTTCTCGTCAGTGGCGCCCTCTTCTGGGATCTTCTCGTCGGTAGGTGGCAGCGGCAATGCTCGGTTGAAGAACTTGCTCACTCGTGTGTCCAGCGATCGTGTTATCTGATCGTTGTCCGATCGGCCACCTAGCAGCAAAAATAGACAACAAAGTTAGAAGTAATAGGATGATGGATACATATACCAGATTCTGTCAAAATAATAATCACTATACACATGTTAACTGGCAGTGAATTCTCACAAACTTGCACATTACTTAGACCATAAAAGATCATCTATAATATTCATGAAAAATGTTCATTAAGTTGGAAGAATTAAATAAAAATATTGCCTTATTACACAACTAGATAATTTAACTCACGTTGATGTTTTGACCACCTTTGGCAGTGGAAACATCAACATGAATCGAATTTCTTAGTTGTGTAATAAGAAAATTGCTTGATTTAATCATCTATGATAGATTGGCAGAGAAATGCAAATATTCATAGCAATTGTACTTAAAATTATATTATCTCATGCAGATTATCCCATTAACAAGATTTAACAAGATTGCCACCCAGAGAATTAACTCTAGGTGGCAACCAGTTATTATTATTATTAACCATAAACATTTATTTGTCAAAATAAAATGTTTTAATATGATGGTTTAAACATACAAATGCCCTGTATGGATGCAATACTTAATAATTATTTATTTTTTAAATCATTAATCACTACCGTAGCTTACTGTGTTTGAGCGTTAAATAATGTTAAATTAAATTAATTGCTCAATTAATGAAGATATTTTTCCAAAGAATAAAAATAAGGTAACTTCTAATGTGCCTAAATCCATGGAAACCAAGCTGAGAGGTGCATGAAGACAAGAGGAAAGAGACATATACTATATCTGTCCTCACATATGATGCTGATGTCTTCCAGTTTGATGCCCTCGGAGACAGTCTTGTTGCGAGCGTGTTTCTGGGCTGAGCTGAGTCGTCTTGAGCACTGCTGGTCATCTGAGGACACCTGGCAACAGGCAGTGCGGTGACATGATTAGTGCAAACAGAACATGACATCCCATACAGGGGTACTAACAGTGCACCATCACGTCATATAGAAGACCATCTATTTTAAACGAAACAAAACATTCCTGTGCATTCGTGTCACTGCCTGAAACATGTGAACAAGATAAATATGTTTTACATGTTGTACAGCTGAAATAAATGTCACCTACTGAATTTTTATTATAACTGAACCTTTAGATCCTAGAACATATCCTAAAGAAATTGTTTATTTAGTGTAAAATATGGGCCATGTTGATTTTAAAGCTATTGTTAAGAAATAACTTTTTTGTACTGAAAACGTACAATTGCAAGTTTTATTGCAATATTAATTTCATGCTTTAATAGTAATAATGTAAGACTTGATAAAACAAAGACAGTGACAAGTCAGAATCACAAAATACTGGAAACAATGTTAGTATAAGCATGGATTGAAGATGCCATAAACCTTAGATTAGAGATCAGTGTTTAATTCATAATTTGTTTCACAACTATCCATATGAGGGCGCCACTGATGTGGGCATTCACTGTTGACACACAAATCCTACCTAAGCTCTAAAGGGAAAAAAGTATTTGTTTTCCTAAGCTAAATAGACACACATTAAGGTAGAATAAATAACAGTATAATGTTTAGGCTTTTTTACAATGAAAAAGCTTGAATATTTCCCACAGGAAAATGTAATTTTTAATTTATGGAATTTTTTATTTTGATATTTAAATACAAAATCCAAGCCACTGGTCTATTCAGTTACTTGGTGTAGATTTATAAAACCCTGACCCTAACCCATCCAGCAGTTTTTACTTCTGCTGGTGATATAAGGAAATGGAATAGGTTAAATAAAGTTAGTCAACCTTTTGCATTTTTCCTAGCTAATTGTTATTTGCCGAAAAAGACCAAAATTAAGATGTAGAAGTACATAATGTAAAGAAATAATGTCAAGAGGCCGGGGGAAGCAGCCTAGGATGGGAGAGAATGACAGAAGATTACGATAGATGGAAATGACCCATTGAGAAGACAGAACAAGGCCACCACCCCCCACCCCACTAAAGACAAAGGGGAAGCAGAATTGTTATTTTCAGAAGAACATCTTCAGGCATACTCACCCTCCTGCGTCCGTCCTGTGGCCTGCCGAGGCGGGGCAGGGTGCTGGCCACGCCCACTGACCCACTGATGGCGATCGGCCTGCTGATTGACAAGCCATGGGGCGATGGTGGCGACACCGGTGGGCTGACTGGCAGTGAGAGGTCACATGACCCGATGGAGAGAGTGGATGAGCCGGGCGGGGGAGGAGGTGGGGCGGATAACATACGTCTGGCCGCCCTCGCTGCAAGATAACAAACAAGATACAAGACACGACACTCAAGTCATGATACAGAAGTGCCCAAACATTTATTCAAAATGTCTGGGGCTCAAATTGATGAATTTGTTAACATTTTTGAAAAGAAATTCACAGAAACTTTGGCGACACCAAATATTTTTAACAAAACTTATTTATTGTAATACTTTTATGTACTTGAATATGGGTTCAATCTGAAATAGAAGTGTTCATATTTGTGTTAAAGCTAAGTGCTTGTTGGACATTTTGTTGTACTGTAATAGGTGAAATTAGTTTGTAAATAAAAGAAAATGAAGTATTAATACTACTATACCGTTGGACAGACAAACAGATAGGCCACACATGAATTTGCCTGCCATAACTACTGAACACTAATGACAATGCAAACAATATTATAAACCCTTTTTTGTTTGGAACAAAGGTAAAATAAGAAAGTCATTCACCAACCTGCCTTGGCCTGACTGTCAGACTTTGACCTCATCTTGATGGCGCCCTCCAAGGTCATCCTTCCCTCCTCCCCAACTGACTCCCGGCGGGAATCACTTCCCTCGTCACTGAAGGCTTCTGTGTCGCCATCAGCCGTGTCCTCAGTGGTCTCAGTGGTTGACTCTATCTTCACCTCCACTGTCTCTACTGCTGGGTCTCCACAAGCAATGTCTTCAGCAGCAGTCTCTACAGATGGAGTGATAGAGGAAGTAGAAGGTTCTTCTGTCTCTGCAGCCTTCTGAGTCCCGTAGATCTCTTCCTCTTCTGGTTCCACCATCTGCTCCACAACATCTTTCTGGTCTGTCTTCTGTGCTGGAGAAGACTGTCTGGGAGAGGGTTGTCTCTGACTGGAAGTGATGTCAGATTGTCTCTGAGTGGATGTGATGTCGGACAGTCTTGGAGAGTGTTGTCTCTGCCTGGAAGTGATGTCAGACTGTCTGGGAGATGGTTGTCTCTGACAGGATGAGATGTCAGTTCTTGGGCGTGGCGAAGGCACCTTGCTGACTGGCTGTGACTCTGTCTTGGGGATGTACCCAGCCTTCTCTATTGCCTCCTTCAGGTCTTCAGGGAGGCGGGGGAGGGAGTCTTTCCTTACGGATGTCCTGCCTGGGTACTCCAGGGTTGTCTTCCGTCGAAGCGAGTCTCGCTTATCCTCACCCTCTAAATCTGTCTCTTTCGCATCAACATCAAGGCTGTACGACCGTCTGTCAAATTCCTCAATCTTCCTACAGGAGTCGCCACCGAGTTCGTTACTGTTGCTTCTGCCGCCGATCCCGAGCAGTTTTTTAAAAAATGACGTCGGCCCTTTCTTGTTCTTTGCTGAAGCTGGTGGTGACTTGTTGGCACATTTCATGTCCTGCGATGCGGCCAAGCTGCAGTTCAGCCGGCGATTCACAGGTGGCGTCTTGGCAGGAATCTTCCGCTCACTTTCATTCTCCGCTTGCTTCTTATCACCGTCCTTGGAATATGAGCTCAAGTTTAGATTTGAAAGCGCGGCGACTTTTGCCTCGAAAGACGCAGACTTGATGGCTGATGCGCGACTGGAGGTTTGTCTCATGAAGACCCCCGTGTCATCCTGGTCATGTGACATGCTACCATCACGTGATATCTCCTCGTAGGTGTGTTGCTGCTGCACCAGTTGACGTTGGATTACGATGGGGACTTTGTGTGCAGTTTTCGGGGAGCGACCCTGGTCTTTCAGTTGTTCCGAATCCTTGGAGGATTTCATTGACATTTTGGGAGACATCACCCTAACCCGATCCCGCGCCCCCGATCCCACCACGGTCGTCCCTTGGGTGTTATCCCTCTTCGACAAGCCTGTTTCTGTTTTCCGCAGGGAAACAACCTTGTCAGAGCTCTCTGATGATGTTCTGCTCTTCCTTGATCCAACACTCCCTCCGGAATAGCTGCTTCCATGGGAACAGCTACTCCCCCCACTGTTCTCCTGGTCAGGGGCGGGGGAGGAGGGTTGTTTGGGGGGGTGGTCCAAGGGTTGAGGGGGTGGGGTGGATGTCACATCCACGATGGTGTAAGGCTGAACACAAGCTGCAGCAGGGCCTGTGAGGTCCACGACTTTATATGGTTGTGTCGGTACTGTGTCCACCCCCTTGCGTCGCTTTACACCAGATGGCAGTGTCCCGCGACCACTGACATCATACTCATGGTAGAAGTGTGTCTTCCCTGTCTCTGAGGAATCAACAGCTTTATCAGCATCACACTTGTCCTTGCCGTCATCTGGTCGTGTCTCTTCCCTGTTTTCTCTGTAGGTGGGTTCTACACCACCCGGTGCAGAGGGGGGAGGGGACATGGGGCGAGAACTCTTCGACTTCCTTGTCCTCGCTGTAACATCCGGGCGTACGGCCGCACTCTTCGCCGCGGAATACCTCATCACTACCCCGCTGGATATCGCCTGTTTGGTCGTGCTTGTTTCGACGGCCACTCCAGGGTCCTCCATCTCCCCATCACCCCCTGGAGATGTCGCAGCCTCCTCACCTCTCAAGGTCAACTCCTTCATTTTGAGCTTCTCATCTGATGTCTGTTTATGCAGTTTGGAAGGCTTCGATGCAATTGTTGGCTTTGGTTTAACATCGGCAGGTTTTCCACCTTCTCCCGTGGAATTACAATTGTCAGCGCTCCCCCCTCCCATCTGTCTCCGTGGGGAAGGACCACGGGCATCTCTCCCACTCAGTCTCACAGTCTTCCCACCAACGGTGGTCGTCTTTCCCTCTTCCGTTTCCCCACTGCCTCCTGGTGCATCCTGGAATAGCGTGGTGTTGATGGAGGTGCGTTTCGTTGGCACTGGGACCCCGACATGCTGACTGCGTGCCTTCAGACAGTTGGCACACAGCTCCTTCTTCCACGCATGCTGCTGGAAGGCCTCACACACTACATCTGTCGACATGGCTCTCTCTCAAGGACTACACTATGTCTTCCCCAGTGCTCTGTTCATGGTCTCCTGTAAGACAGAATTACACCACTTAAACCTCATTGCGAGGCTCATTTAGCCCTTCACAAATCATGCCTATTAATGTTCATAACAGCAGAGTGTGATTGGTTTAAGTTACATGTGCAGTCAGTTTAATAAAACAGTGTAGTTTTGTGAAAATCATCGACGTAATTGACTTTGAACCATACAACGTTTGCCATTTCTCACTTAATTTTGTATGTGCCCAGTCAAACAATAATAATTAATTTATATATATATATATATGCACAGTTGGTTTAATAAAAGTATGGTTTTGTGAAAATAATTAACATAATTGATTATGATTCTTAGATGGGGTAATTTGTGAAAGTGTGACTAGCCTTCTCTTATACTATATAGAACCAGTCAACTTTTGCCATTTTCGCTGAATTTGTATTGGGCCCAGTTGAAAATAATTTAGTAGTTTGTCCAGTGATTTCATCAAAAGAAATAACACATTTCTAAAAATTGTTTTCTTATATCCTTGTAAAGGTTTGGTAGGGTGCTTTACACGGTTTCAAAATTTATATGACTGCTACAAAAATTGGCGAAGTTATGGAGCATTGAACATGGTAGGGGTCAAAAAGTGAAAATGAAGAAAACGGTTGTTGAAATTATATATGCAAATGGATTGCATGGAAATATTACATGCACAACATTCAAATGTGGCACACAGTATGTAATATGTATGTTATGTTGCAATGATACACTGGAAGTACAAATGTGCTGCTACAAAGACTTATCAAGTTATGCCAGATTATGTCTTTATGTGTAAAACTAAGAGGACAGATTATTTGAGAGCAAAAGGTAGACTCACTGTTTGACACAGTTTAAAACCTACAGGCAACTGTCCAGTTTAACAGGGGTCTAGTGGCTTAATGCTGTCTGCTGACACAAGCTTCTGCCAGTGACCAATTACAGATTAGTCACAGTTTCCATCAAACAATAGCAGGCAGAGAATCTTAGCTCCACAGCTGGGTGTAATACACAACAAGTTATAAATATAGCTACTCTGAGGTAGACAATTAATTTTAGTTAGTAAATTTAGCATTTTAGGGGACCTTTGGTGCCCTTAGAATGAATCAATCAAATACAGATTTATTGTGTATAGTGGCACTACCACATGAAATGTCTATGAAAAATTTAAGAAAAACTTACTGAAAAGTTTTTGAAAAAATAAAAAATGGGTCAGCTGGATGGTGATAGACCATTTGAAATTGAAGCCTTTGTAAAACTTTTGTCTCGACTTCACCGAAGGCGGTGTCCTGCTGTCAGAACTTCGAAGGTGTTACTCACCTAACTTACAAATATATAGGGAGCTAATGGAGAGGCCCATCATAATCCATACAAAATGAAGTATCTGAAAGTCACACTTCATATACCGAGTGACACATCTCGTACTGTCTCTCTGCACTGTCGCAATGTCCAATAGTTTCCTATCACAACCCTCGTGTACAATATACCAAAGCTATATATCCAACACCACAACATATGTATTATCATTGGATAGGTAATTGAATAATCTTTCAGATGAATGCAACTTGTAGCAGCAGAAAATGAAGCATACAAAAGCAAACAATGACATGCATTCTCAAAATGTGATTCATTCACAAATTAGTGCTATATAATAGTAGTTTGTCAAAATGTAAACAAACTCAAAGACAGTTGCAGCTTACTGTCCACCAAGCAGTAGCAGAGCAGTTTTATAATAATAATAATCCACAAGTTAAGTGGCAGTGATCTTCCTTTTATCATTCATGTGATGTTTATTGTGAGCAGGGCGGACAAATGGTTATCATACGTAGACAGGTACTGAAAGAAACTGACATTTTCTATAAAAAGAACACGTTTGCCTATCAATGGCATGTATTTCCTATTGTTGCTGTTTCTGCCGGGCAGAAACAGTTTCTGCCCGGCATAAATCAAACAACCCTGTAGGTAATTATTAATCAAATGTTTTTTGGTGAATCATAGTTACAGATCATTAAGGGTTATGATGGAAGTAAAATGTTTACATGTTTACTGTTCACTGAAAAAAACAGCTCCACAGAACTAATTATAGTTATTGTTAAGATGTTTAACCTAGTTCCATTATCTGACATTGTGCCAACAGATTGGTGTATTGGGATCATTAAGCCTATATAATTATTATATAAACATAGCAGCAGACATTGGGACAGTGTGACTGCTGCCTGGCTAAATGGATGCAATGGTGCTTTGAAGTTAGTTCTTCTGCCAACTATCCTTTTCACACAAGCCTATAGGTTTAGTAGCTGCCAGTGCACTACTGAGCCTAAACTACCATGCAGGTGTGAAAAACGTGCTGATGTATTTGAACTTGATCCACTAATTAACTGTCCACCAAACAGTAGCAGAGCAGTTTTATAATAATAATAATCCACAAGTTAAGTGGTAGTGATCTTCCTTTTATCATTCATGTGATGTTTATTGTGAGCAGGGCGGACAAATGGTTATCATACGTAGACAGGTACAGAAAGAAACTAAAATTTTCTATAAAAAGAACCACATACCTAAACAAAGCGAATGTAATAGGTGAAGAACAGGCAGTGTTCAGATAGGGGTATTGGTTGAATTGTATTTGTCTTGACACAAAAGGCTTTATTGTGCCTTAACTATGTAAACTCTTCTAATGGTTGACATTTGGTTGTTTCAGGTGTCAACTATATTGTGAATCTGTAATTATTAGTCTATATTGATACAATTGATTTACACAGTACCATGTCTACACAAGGCATGGCAAGCATAAACAGAACAGTAGAATGCATTTGATATCAATAAAGTGTAGGATATTTCACTCTATAGTTGTCCAGAATATTAATTTTCTATGTTTGTCACCTACAGGTGACAGAATATTAATTTTCTATGTTTGTCACCTACAGGTTTCTACAGACAATACATCTTTAACCAATAGACACCACAGTCACACCATTTTATAATAATTAAATGAACATCAAAATAAACACAACTTGCAATTATAGAAAATCAATAGTTTTGAAGATACAGTTTAAAAGTGTTAGGCAACTGTTCAGTCTAACAGGGGTCAAGTGTGTCTACTCTGTCTGGGTGCTGTGACCAATTAAAGATTAGTCAAGGTCTCAATGGACTGGGCTGTAGAGATTAGTCACAGCTGTTGATTTTGTGGAACAATACACAACATCTAATGTTGGGGGTGGTCTCAAGGGCCCTTCTCAAAACCACATCACTAGATAATGTAAACCTTTTGCACTTTGGGGGCCCCTTAGGTGCCCTTAGAATGATTAAATCAAATACAGATTTCTTGTATATAGTGGCAGCACCATAAGATACATCTATGCAAAATTAGAAAAAAAGTTGCTGAACAGTTTTTGAAAAAATAGGCCAAATGTTACATTTTTACCAGTTTTGGGGTCCTTGGAGGCCCTAGGGAGCCCTTTAAATGATTCAATCAAATACAGGTGTCTAAGCAAAATTAGAGAAAAAGTTGCTGAACGGTTTCTGAGATACGGCAGCTAACGGCAGACGGCGGACACAGAGTGATGGCAATAGTTCCTTGGACCTTCGGCCAAAGGACTAAAAATGAACCAAAAATGAGAGACTGCATAATGTAATGGTGGAAACAGTTCTAAGTGTGAAACTGAAATATCATAAAGCTGCATGATAAACCATCACTGTTGCTGTTAGTTCTTACTTACAGGATCAACATGATGGCAGCTACAACCACCACTGTTGCTGTTAGTTCTTACTTACAGGATCAACATGATGGCAGCTACAATCACCACTGTTGCTGTTAGTTCTTACTTACAGGGTCAACATGATGGCAGCTACAACCACCACTGTTGCTGTTAGTTCTTACTTACAGGGTCAACATGATGGCAGCTACAACCACCACTGTTGCTGTTGGTTCTTACTTACAGGGTCAACATGATGGCAGCTACAACCACCACTGTTGCTGTTAGTTCTTACTTACAGGGTCAACATGATGGCAGCTACAACCACCACTGTTGCTGTTAGTTCTTACGTACAAGGTCAACATGATGGCAGCTACAACCACCACTGTTGCTGTTAGTTCTTACGTACAAGGTCAACATGATGGCAGCTACAACCACCACTGTTGCTGTTAGTCTTACTTACAGGATCAACATGATGGCAGCTACAACCAACCACTGTTGCTGTTAGTCTTACTTACAGGGTCAACATGATGGCAGCTACAACCACCACTGTTGCTGTTAGTCTTACTTACAGGATCAACATGATGGCAGCTACAACCACCACTGTTGCTGTTAGTCTTACTTACAGGGTCAACATGATGGCAGTGACAACCACCACTTTTGCTGTTAGTTCTTACTTACAGGGTCAACATGATGGCAGCTACAACCACCACTGTTGCTGTTAGATCTTACTTACAGGGTCAACGTGATGGCAGCTACAACCACCATTGTTGCTGTTAGTTCTTACTTACAGGGTCAACATCGTGGCAGCTACAACCACCACTGTTGCTGTTAGTTCTTACTTACAGGGTCAACATCATGGCAGCTACAACCACCACTGTTGCTGTTAGTTCTTACTTACAGGATCAACATGATGGCAGCTACAACCACCACTGTTGCTGTTAGTTCTTACTTACAGGGTCAACATGATGGCAGCTACAATCACCACTGTTGCTGTTAGTTCTTACTTACAGGGTCAACATGATGGCAGCTACAACCACCACTGTTGCTGTTAGTTCTTACTTACAGGGTCAACATGATGGCAGCTACAACCACCACTGTTGCTGTTAGTTCTTACTTACAGGGTCAACATGATGGCAGCTACAACCACCACTGTTGCTGTTGGTTCTTACTTACAGGGTCAACATGATGGCAGCTACAACCACCACTGTTGCTGTTAGTTCTTACTTACAGGGTCAACATGATGGCAGCTACAACCACCACTGTTGCTGTTAGTTCTTACGTACAAGGTCAACATGACGACAGCTCCACCACTGTTGCTGTTAGTTGTTACTTACAGAATCAACATGACGACAGCTCCACCACTGTTGCTGTTAGTTCTTACTTACAGAATCAACATGACGACAGCTCCACCACTGTTGCTGTTAGTTCTTACTTACAGAATCAACATGACGACAGCTCCACCACTGTTGCTGTT
>CM034532.1:73484179-73522056 GCA_020002185.1 Paraescarpia echinospica
CATTATTCGGTTTGCACTACTGATTATAAAATTATTGAAAACACTTAATACAGTAAGGTCACTGAATGTTTTATGTATTGTGTGTTATGTTTTACATCAAGCAAATATGATTTATATAATAGAAGTCTAGATGTTCTTAAGAATATAATGTGTTCTATTAAAATGTACTTTAGAGTGAACACCTTTTTCATACTCCACAAGGGGTCGTAGGGAAATAAAATTAATTGTCATTGTCACTCTCCATCAGCGTATCTTCCCCTCAATCTCCTTTCTCATCTCCTGCAAGTCCCCGTTCCCTCCAGTCCCCTCCTCTCCACTTCCGTCTCTCTCCCCACTCTACCCTTCCATCCTTCCCTTCCCCGTCGCTCTCCATGTTTCCCCAGTCTGTCTGTCTCATTTTCAGTCCCTCATTCCCTCCTCTATTTCTCTGCGTACCTCTCGCCATCTTCCCCCCTCACTCTCTCTCTCTCGTTCTCTCTCTCGTTCTCTCTCTCTCTCTCTCTCTCTCTTTCTCTCTCTCTCTCTCTCTCTCTCGTTCTCTCTCTCTCGTTCTATCTGTATGTATGTCTGTCTCTATGTCTGTCTGTCTTTCTGTCTGTCTGTCTGCCTGTCTGCCTGTCTCTCTCTCTCTCTCTCTCTCTCTCTCTCTCTCTCTCTCTCTCTCTCTCTCTCTCTCTCTCTCTCTCTGTCTCTCTCTCTCTCTGTCTCTCTCTCTCTCTCTCTCTCTCTCTCTCTCTCTCTCTCTCTCTCTCTCTCTCTCTCTCTCTCATATTCACTCGTAATTGGGTACGGTCATGGATCGTTGCATATTTAACACGAATGACGAGGCTACAAGCTATGTCATGGTGCATTACCTCAGAGACAATGCATTGATTCACCTACCGGTGAACATTATAGTCATCACGTGCGAGCCCAAGAATGGTTCCTTCCTAATCACATGCCAAGAGGATTAAATTTGACTTTAGCTTGAATTTAATAGGACTACCTCTGTCGAGTTTCACCTGGCAGTTGTTGTAAACGTGTGTCTGGTAAGCGTAAAACGACCAATAGGAAAACAGTGGTTGAAAACTAGATCACACGACGGGTTTCAGTGCAACACCGACTTAACTGGTGGATGGTTGACTTGCGTGGGTCCAGCGCACATTATATGTATGTAACAAACAATATTCGCTTGACGCTCGATATGGTGCTTCGTTTAACAGGTGATTTCAACAGTGGAACACACTATATGATATGGAAACAAATGCCGGAAAAGACAGCGTGAAGGGGTAGCCATTGCAAGATGGCTGCAACCTGAAGGAAAGTAGGCACTTCGGATGTTTATAACATTAAGTAATTGTAGTCTGTTTTATATATTGCCTTTGGGTACAACAAGAAAATTCGTTAGGTTAAGAGTCAATTCACGGCAGCAGACACCCGCGCGCAAGAAAAGAACATGGTTATTTTTTTGTTTTTAAACTTACATTTTGTATCGTTCCATAATGTAGACACATATATAGACAGACACGTACATACGCACTGGCGTACAGTGTTCATAGAACATCTTGTCAATCATAAGAAAATTAGGGCTATGAAGGATAATAAATCACCTGGAGTGGATGGTATTCCACCCAAACTACTATTGGAAATTGTAGAACAAATTAGCATACCGCTTGCAACAGTTTTCAACTTGTCATTAGAAGAGGGAGTGGTTCCTTTAGAATGGAAAGAAGCAAACATTATACCGTTATTTAAAAAGGTTCGAGAAACAAGTCAAATAATTATAGACCAGTTAGTTTAACATCGGTGATTTGTAAATTATTAAAAAGACTAATTAAAGATCACATGGCTTTCTAAAAGCCAGGTCATGCTTAACAAATATGTTATGTTTTTTGAAAGATATCACTATGTGGGTAGATGATGGATCACCAGTAGATATAATCTACTTAGATGTGTGCCACATCAAAGATTACTGCTTAAACTAAAGGCCCATGGCATAGGAAATGGTATAATTAACTGGATAGAAAAATGGCTGATTGACATAAGACAACGGGTACTTGTTGACGGGGAGGCTTCAAACTGGAAATCAGTTTTGAGTGGAGTTCCACAGGGATCAGTACTGGGACCTATATTATTCTTAATATATATAAACGATTTGGACGATGATATAGCTAGCAAGGTGTTGAAATTTGCAGATGATACAAAAGTGTTTAGAAGGATTAAAAGTGATGGAGATAGACAGCATTTACAAGATGATCTTGACAGGTTTGATCAAATGGTCTGAAAAGTGGCAAATGTTGTTCAATTTTGGGAAATGTAAATGTCTTCACACAGGACATGGGAACGAATATGTAGAATATACAATGGGGGGAACTGTATTAAGAACTACTGTAAAAGAAAACGACTTAGGGCTGATAATTAGTGCTGACATGAAGGTTTCAGAGCAGTGTGGAATTGCAGCTTCAAAAGGAAATCAAATCCTTGGATTGATTAGGCGAAATATAGCATATAAAGAAAAAGAACTAATAATACCGCTGTACAAAACAATAGTCAGGCCTCATTTAGAATATTGTATACAAGCGTGGAGGCCATACCGCAAGAAGGACATAGATATGCTAGAAAGAGTACAGAGGAGAGCGACTAAAATGAGAGATAGGGGGCGCCACTCTGTAGCGACCCTAGGCTTGTTCACGTGTGTCGTCGTTTTTGTACTGTTGTGGTGGTTGTGGGTGTTTTTTTCTCGAAGAACTGCGCATGCTCGTGTATAACCACGTGTATAACCACGTGTATAACCACGTGTATAACCACGTGTATAACCACGTGTATAACCACGTGTATAACCACGTGTATAACCGTGGGAGGAAAGTGTCTGCTGTTTATCATCCTGTGGTACCTCATTTCTGACTTTGTGCCAGCGATTTTCGTCGCTGGTGACCACGGCCCGGGATCTTCCGCCATTTTGATCAGGTACTCTCGTGAGTTTTTGTTTACACTTCGGCACACCACTACACCCGACCTGAAACTGCCTCTTATTGAATGTAATGAGACCGTTAGGAACGACAGGAAGAAGAAGAAGAAGAAGAGAGGTTCAAGAGGAGGTGAGAGAAAGACTGAAAAGGCGTGGCAGTAGACACCCCCTCCCCACCATCACTCTCTCGAACATAAGATCGCAACAGAACAAGATGGACGAACTTTTGGCCTTGACCCAGTTTGATGGTGACTTTCGTCGCTGTAACCTGATGCGTCTTACGGAAACCTGGCTAAATAAGAACGTTGATGAAAATTGTGTTTCTCTTCCTGGCTACACTATGATTCGAGCGGACAGGGACAGCAGCAAGGCGCAGAAGAGGGTGGGTGGGGGTGTCTGCATGTATGTCAGTGAAAAGTGGGCTAAACAATACCATGTGCGGGAGCGAGTGTGTACTCGAGATTATGAAATGCTGCACGTGTCATTCCGTCCTCATTATTTACCTCATGAATTCGGCCAGCTGACTGTCATTCTCGTCTACGTATCAGGCCCTGACTTCAAAGCTGCCGCCGAGAGAATTGCAGATAGCTACAACACCGCTGCAGCCCGATGTGCAGATCAACCAGTTTTTATCGCAGGAGATATTAACCAGTGTGATCTTGCTTCTCATCTTCCAACCCTCCAGCAGTATGTGTTGTGCCCCACCCGTCTCAATCGGACTATTGACTTGTGCTTTTGAAATATAGAGAACGCTTACAAGTCTGTGTGTAGGCCACCACTTGGCCGCTCTGATCATAACGTTGTGCATTTGCTGCCGAAGAACAGACAAAAGTTGAAGACAAAAAAACCTAGAACTCGTGTTTTTCAACTCTGGACACCTGAAAGCATGGAGGAATGACGTGGTTGTTTTGAAGCAACAGAGTGGGATGTTTTTACGGACAGCTGCTCTGACCCCTCTGAACTTGCAGACACTGTGTCTTCTTATGTCAAATTCTGCGAAGAGTCAGTCATCAAAACCTGGACAGTGCGCGTGTATCCGAACAACAAGCCCTGAATAACGAAGGCCTTTAAAGTGCACCTGAATCAAAAGAAACTTGCCTTTCTGCAGGGAAAGAAGGATGATTATCGTGAGAAAGAAAAGGAATTTAGAAGGCTTGCTAGGATTGCCAAACTTCAATTCAAGAACAAAGTTGAGGAAAAATTTCGGACTGGTAATGCTAAGGAGGCATGGAATGGACTCAAAAAACTATGATGGGTAAGCAACAAATCAAGCAGCCTGTGTACCATACTGGTGATCCCGTTACTGCAGCAAATGAACTTAACCGTTTTTATGCTCGGTTTGATGTTAATAATTTTCTTGGTCAATGTACATCTCTGTGCCAGACTGTTGTACCAGAACACATTGAACTCTCTGAGGATGAGGTAGTGAAAACTTTCTCCAGATTGAACGCACACAAAGCTTCAGGCCCTGATGGAGTGAAAAACAAAGTCTTAAAGACGTGTGCGGCTCAGCTGGGGAGGATTTTCACTACCATATTCCAGGCTCTGCTAGACTCTCACACTGTACCCCTGACATGGAAAACCTCTATGATTATCCCTGTACCAAAGAAACCTAGCGCCAGCCAGTTAAATGACTTTCGTCCAGTAGCACTTACCTCCACCTTAGCTAAATGCATGGAGAAGATTGTACTCAGTCGTTTGTTGTCTGATGTGTCTGCACATCTTGATCCTCTCCAGTTTGCTTATAATGCCCGTAGGGGTGTTGAAGATGCTTCTCTCTTGTTGTTTAACCTGATTTCACAGCATCTTGAAGACTCCAAAGCCTACATCAGAGTGTTGTTTATAGATTTTTCGAGTGCGTTTAATACCATCGAACCTTACGTTCTTCTGAAGCGCTTGATTGATCTTGATGTAAGCCCAAATATTGTTCTTTGGGTGAATGATTTTTGAAAGACCGTCCACAGCGTGTTAGTATTCAGGGTTGTATGTCGGATGAGATTATTGTAAATTCCGGCGCACCCCAGGGCTGTGTCCTCTCGCCGACACTTTTTTCAATATACACAGATCACATGAGGTGTCAAACCTCCTCTAACTGTCTACTGAAATTTGCAGATGACGTGGCCTTAGTTGGCCTCCTGAAAAAAGAAGATTCCCTGGCAGAATATTTTTCACAAATCTCCGTTTTGGAGATATGGTGCGCTGACAGCTTTCTTCACCTTAACGTTGGCAAAACGAAAGAACTTGTGATCGACAACAGGAAAGTCTCAGATGTTTTTGCTCCTGCCAATATTAGTAATGAACCTGTTGAAGTTGTGTCCAATTTTACATATCTTGGCACTTGTTATGACAACAAGCTGTCTTTCACTGATAACACTGTAAAAAGGGCAAACGAGCGCCTCTACCTTCTAAGGAAATTGAGATCTTTTGATGTGAGCCAAGAAATCTTGGAAATGGTGTATAGGAGTTTAATAGAGAGTGTTCTGACCTTCAATGGTGTTGTATGGTTTGGTAATCTGAACATGAAAGACAAAGGTAGGCTGTCACGCATTATCAAAGTTGCAGGAAAAATTATTGGGTCAGGGCAGTACTGGCTGGAAGACTTGTACAATGGCGCTGTCAGAAGGAAAGCTACTACTATTGTTTGCGACCCCACTCATCCTCTTTTTGGTCAGTTCCAGCAGCTTCCGTCAGGCTGACGATATAAGATGCCCCTTGCTCGGAAGAATCTCTTTAAAAAATCGTTTATACCAACTGCAGTGTCCATTCTCAACTGTAAATGAATGTATTCTGTAGCAGTAGTTTGATTGCATTTAGTTGTTTTATGTCATTACGTTGTGCTGTTTGTGCCTTAGTGTCCTGCAGTGTATATGTCGTGGCTCCACAGTTTTGTTTTTGTTTTTAACTTGTAATGCCGGCGCCAGATGTCTAGTCATTGTAACGCCACTCTTCTTTTTATTTTGATTATTATATTATTTAACTTAAGGACTAAATGCTCACGATAAAAGAGTGCATGTGTAAATGAATCTTAGCAATTTCAGGCATGACTATGACTTCATAATAATCTATTACAATATATATGTGTTTAATTGAATAATTACAATCTGTGATAGTATGCTTACCATTTTATAATGTTTACCATTTTATAATGTATTTACTCTGACCCCATGTATTAGCCTAATTATTTATAGTACTATATGTATGCTAGACATTCTCCTCCTGTGGTTTACTTGTTTACCTGTTTACTTATTTACTTATTTATTGTGGTTTACTTATCTGTGTGCATATGATATATCACTATATCCTATTGTGCATGTGATATGAATATTATGTGATAACCTCGCTCGCTCGCACTTAGTACTTATCTTAACCTTGTATACATACATATGTAAGATTTTATATGAACAAGCCTAAAGGAAATTTTCTGTAACCCAACAGACAATAAAGTTATTGTATTGTATTGTATTGATACCAAAACTGAGGGATCTTAGTTATGAAAAACGCCTAAAAGAATGTGGTTTAACAACACTAGAGACCAGGAAATTGAGAGGCGATCAGATAGAAGTGTTTAAAATATTGAATGGTTATGAAAATAGAAATATGTTTTTTTCAGTTAAGAAAGATAGAAAGACTAGAGGACATGACGTTACATTAGTAAAGGAGCAGTGTAGATTAGACAAAAGAAAGTTCTCATTTTCACATAGGACTGTGAATGAATGGAACAGATTATCTGATGATTGTGTGGGTGCTAGTAGTGTGAATATGTTTTAAAATAAAATCGACACATACCTCAGAAGGGCTGGATATATGTAGATAAAAGGGTTGGACTCTCGATAAGCCAAAGAGCTTCCTTGTCCACCTGCCATCTAGAGTTAATTCTTTGGATGGCAATCTTGTTAAATAATGCAAATACACACATGCTTGTGCGTGGCTGATTATAGTTATATTATTTGGCAGTGATCAAAGTACTAGAAACAAATGTATCGATACTTAAGGTAGACAAAATAAATGCACTAGTTGAAAATTGTTTAATGCAACCTACCACGGCGGAGTAAACACAAATTCGAACACCATCTTTCTTCGTTATTAATTCATCATTAATACCACACTGTGTATTATACTTCAACAGCCGTTGTTGGTATAATATATAGACAATAAATATGATTTTACTTTTGGAAATGTCCCCATTGTGTGCGGCCATATATGATTCGCCCCCTATCGTCGTCAACCAATACTATCCATGAACTTGCATACACCAGAATACTTATATAATAGATTAGTAAAATTATTTACACCGCGTATACACACGTTTACTGCATCATATCATATAACATAACATATGACCAAAGTTTTAATACCATTCTAACGAATAAATAACTCTACTAGGTGTAGATATGAAGATTAATTAAAGTTGAAGTTCACACCACATATTTCGCCTGACAGTGTCTGGCAGGGTATAAAAGCAGGTACATTTTCTATGTTAAATTGTTAATTGCAGCTTGACGTGCTCAATATATAGGGTTATATCACGTGGCATGGATGACCACACCGGTTATGGGAACGCTGGGAAGGCTTGGGACCCGATATATCCCTCCCCAGCAGAATACTTCCACACGGTGTGGGTCAACTCTGAGAGATCAGGATTGTGACACTACTCTCCAGAGTAGTGTTGTAAGGAGCTCCCGATGAGATGTCCCGAGCCGATCATTGGTGCAGTTAGCTCTGTATCATAGGCAGTAACGGCTCCAGTGTCTCCCACTTCCTGATTCTCTCTTTTTGTCTTTCAAAAATTAACTACAATGTTGCTGGACCATTTTCAAAACCTGAAAAGTAAAGTGAATAATATCTTACAGATTCTTACAGGTCCTCTTCTGGCTTGACTAGGAATTACTCCATCTGTTTCTTACGTGCCAGGACACGTATTCAATATTTTAATCACACTGCTAAAAAGATATATATTGAGCCAGGTCATCAATGAATAGTAACTTGTGGACTTGAAATATACACTTGAAAGTGGATACATCTACAACACTATTATAGTCGTAGCATAGCTGTATCAATTCGTTATTTACACATAAAATACAATTTTTTTAAAACCTAATAAAATAACAACACATGTTCATGTTTGTGCATATTTAATAAATATAATGATACATGTAGTAAAGCAATTGATAGTGTTCCGCGTATACACTCGTCACACTGCAAACACACTTTTGGTGACGTGTCTCTCCTCACACTAAATTTCCTCCCAAGGATTCATCGTGGATTCATCGTATTGCCCAAAGGGATTACTGGGGATATATCCGGTTGGGACCCTAACACTTAAAAAAGTGGGTTTATATGTTTGTTCAGAAAGTTTCGTAACAAGTATATATTGTATTATTTTCTGTCAAATTATAAAAAACATACGATATTATTTCTTTTGAGAAACATTAACACTCGTTTATTAAATTGCAGATACGTGTATGTACCTTATGACTTTTGCAATAATGTAAACAATATATTTGTGACTGAATGCTATTAGAGTATTGTGTTATAAATGCAGACATACTATGTCATTTGTTTGTTTAAAAATTATTGGACTGTATTGTTTAAGACAACAGTGTTTCAGTGTTGTGTGTGGCAGGTTCGATCCGTGCTGGTGTTCTTTCGTACATTACTGGTTGTGCACACACACATTCATTCCATTCAGTAACTTCAGCCGTTTACAATAACTCCATCTAAATTAAGTTAATTCCACTTAAACAATTATTGGAAATAGCACAGGAAATTAGCAATATGGATGTTAACGACTAATGTATTTGTCTGGATTTAAAAAAAGAAATTAATCAGGTATATTATGTCCTGATGCTATGGTTTCTAGATTATCAGGGTTTCACTATCATATGAACACTTGTCATAACAAGTTAACAATTTTGTAACACATTTATTGACACATCTATAACCATGTACACACATGCTGAATAATATTAGGCATTGGCAATTGGTAGGACAACAATATTTTCAGATAGACATGTGTATTAGAACAGGCAATTATCTTTTATTCCATCCCATGATCAGAGGTAATGAGTGACTAGTCTTTTTGTTTTCACTTCTCTAGATATTAGTACAAATCGGGTTGTTTTTTGCTTAATTAACATAATGCCAGTTCTTGATGTTTTTACCATAAAGGTGTATTATATTCAACAATACGTGGCCAGTGACATCTGTGCTGTTATTGCCACCTTGAGATTTATTTTAAATACAAGTTTTAAGAGACAGTGTTTCAAACAGGTTCAAGTTAGGAATAACAAAATAATGCTCTTCTTGAAGAAACATTGTTTCTTGATATAAAAATAAATAATATACAAGTTACTTTTGATAGTATACATACTTGAATCGAGTGAACTTTGCCTAGTACCACCAATATGGCAAAAAAAACATTACCCAGCTAAATGTAGATCTACACACCATAAACATGGAACCAATGAGCATCCAGTTTTCACCAGGTCAAGATATCCACAGTTAGACGAGCATTTTGATAAATCTTTAAATAATTTACTATGTAAACCTAACGTTTTTTTACCATGTGCTTTTGACATTTTCATTATAACTTACTGGCATTTAAAAGATAAGGCAACAATGCATGCAGTATTTTGAACATATATATAATTAAACCACACATTATTCATCCAACTCTGCAAAACTACGTAAGCAGGCACGGGACATGTGAAATGTTGCACATTCTAATGAAATATATCACAAGATTTGTTTCCCTACAACTCTGTTTCTGTGTGGAAAAATATTCAATACGTATTTGGCATATTTGGCATTTGCACTCAATAAATACTTTGTATCAGACCATCACTTCTGTTGGCATGATCTAGTGATATGATTGCACATAATTACCTTATCTTTCCATCATATTGAATGAATGAACGTTTATTCAGAACATTGATAACAATATATATATATATATATATATATATAAATATATATACAAGACAAGACAACCAAACAAGTTTAACTATAATACAAGTGAGAATATACAATGTTCGAAGGGGGTAAATACGAAGTCATTAACTTGTGTATATTAACATTGCTTTGTGAATTTGCCCTTCACCATTCAAGGACAACATTATACTTCTAGAAAATATGTACACAGTAAGTAAAACTACACAGAATTCACATCTACAGGCTAATGGTACAATTCATTCTGACATTAGTTAACCTCCTGTTTCGCATAGACCTGATCTACACATTTCGTATCATTGTAGCTACACACAAGTTTATAGTGTCTAGATTCTGTTGGCAACATTGAAAATACATCGATTGTTTCTCTTTGGTTGACTTGGCTCCGATGCCTAAGTCAATATCTACTCTTCAGCATGTCCTGTTACAGCATCAGGCCCAGCAGAACCAACCAACCAATACTGTAACATCTCCCTTCCAGTGCTGCATAGGCATCCATCTTCATGACATTTTGTTTGCCACTTCTCACGATTTCCAATACTTAATAATTTAATCAGTCATATAATAGATCTTTTTATCATAGACTTTTTCCAACAATATGACAACAAAACTGTGCTTTTGTTTCAAATATCAACCAGCCTAATAAACGTTCCTGCTCTTGTTCTTCTTGTTCTTGTTATGTTAATAAGTTTCAAATCAAGTATCAACCAGCCGAGATATATAATTTTAATCCGTTACATTTAAGTTAATAAAACTAATAAAGCTGACAAAATAACACATTTTGTTTAAAAAAACTGTCTGTAACACTGGCCCCAAAACATAAAGAAACAAGAACACTGTAACAACTGGATGGCCGCAGCAATGAGGGGTGTCAGGGCGCCACGACATACCCTGACAGCGTCAGTGGTGAGGTCCAGGGGTCCCTTGCTCTGGATGTACAAGTTGCTGACACAACCCTCTAGCATCTTCTCGTGCTGACCAAATGTCATGCCATCCAGGTTAGGCACGCCGCTTGAAGCATAACAACCAATGTCAACCCTCTGGCAATACTGGCCGAACACGCTACAATTAACCTATCGAGCACATGATCTGTTGCCTAGCAAAACCTCCCGTCAAATCAATAGAAAACAGAGATGGTGTATGTGTGATAATTTAGATACATTTGCTGTGGTCTCTGATGATGATATGCACAAGTTGGTTATGAAATCTAAGAAAACCAGCTATGCTCTGGACCCCATGCCAACCAAATTGGTCAAATTCGTGCCATTCCTTACACACATCATCAATTCCTCCATTGCTGCTGGGGAATTCCCACATGAATGGAAGATTGCACTTTTAGTGTCACTGCTTAAACAAGCAGGACTTGATCCCATAGATCAAAGTTATGGGCATCAAAGTAATGGTCAGTATGTGAATCGGATAAAAGTTCAGTGACCAATATCTTCAATAATACTTGACCTAGATTAACCATTTTTTTTCTTGTGTGAACCAACAACTGTGATACATTTGATCAAAATTGGAGTCGGGCGAACTTTTGAGTGATTGATTGGACAAGGAATGACCCCATTACTATTTCTACAATAATAGTATCATTGCCATGGACTGGGTTACATTGCCAGTTGTACATAATCAGAAATTTCTGTAATAAATGATGACATTGATCTTGACCTTGACCTTCGTTATATGAACTGCATTTCGACTTTCAGTATCGGTTAGAACATAATAATAAAAAAGATACCCCTGTTCACACATTAAGATCAATCGAATCATCAACAGATACGTAGGTTGGTGTGCATTTATGAGCAAATTTTACCTTTACCTTGACTGAAGTGACATTTACCCCAAATATTTAAGAAAACACAGGAAATGAATTCAATATTCTCGAAAACGCCTAAAAGTGGTCTAATTTGTGGTTCTACCACTTTTGGTTCTCGAGTTATTGCACAACGTTACTCTGGACAGCGGCCGTCTTGGTTTTGTCCAATATGACCGTCACATAGGGAGCCCAGCTTGGCTCCCATGGAAAAATGAAATGTCAAGGCCATATCTAACGCTGGTCCAAAATGGTGATTGTGGAAAGATGTGAACAATTATAAGATTAAGCCCCCTGACCATATAGGCCAGTTACTATCTATCAAGGCGGGTGGAATGCAGGAATTTGGGATGGGCTCAGCTCAAAATGAACTGCATTTTAAGAGCGGTAGCATCCAAGTGCTGCAAATTTGGAGTTGGGTCCATTTTCAGTGTTCAACATTACATCAAAATTAATTTAGTGTACAAAATGTGCATTAAATTTAGGTGCAAATGATTGGAGGATGGAACAAATTCTTGTGAGCGAGAATGTTCAAGACAACTAGGAGGCATTGATCTGTGGTGTGAAGATGTCAACAACAATTTCTTCAGACCAATATGAAATACACATTCACGTATTTTAACAGCAAAATATTAGGTCGGGCAGCAAAGATTTGTTTTCCCTTATGCTGCTTGGATTTATACGACTAAGCTAATAAATTATTATACCTGTCGACTCAAATTTGAGAGCCGCCCGGAATATAGGTAAATCTCCCAGATTTTCTCTTTAAATCTCTAACACACCCCCCCTCTTCGAGACAGCGCGACACCGTTATCACTTAATGATTTGGAAGTAGCAATATATTTCACATGTTCCATAAGAAGAAAAGAGATTGTGACAGCCCAGTGTGATGGTCTCAGTCTCGTGGATATCAAAGAGTATCTGACGACCATCTATGATGGAAACTGGTGGGTGGCATATGTAATGGATGTTATTCCAGCTGATAAAGAGGCTGAACTGAACTTCCTTCACCCATATGGACCATCACCATCATATTGCTACAGACGACACAGTGACACCTTTCGTGTTCAAGCGGGTGATATTCTTACGCATATTCACCCGACAATCGACACTGGTTGGACCTACAAACTATCCAGAGGACATAACAAAGTATATGAAGCCCTGCAAAGAATTTTAATACACGTTAAGAGAGAGACTATAACACGTGAGTATATACTCACGTATATATAGTATATTTCTTTAGAAGGTATCCTTTAGCGGCTTGTTATGTGATCTGAAAATAGGTGAACTAATGAAATTCAATGTTGCATACACTGATCTATAGACCAAAAGTAAGTCACCCGGGTGTACTCAATTTAATGTATCTCTGAACATCAGTAATATTTGCCCACTCTAATATTTTCAGGAACTCTTCTGCAATAGTATAGGATACTGTAAAAATAAAAAAAATGGGAGGATACTTGTTTGGGGTATCTGAGATTAAATGTGAAATTATGAAAAATATTTTATATTTATTTACATAATATTGTTATTTTACAATACCTATGTGTGCCTGTTTATTGGCTTTCCAATTATGTATTACTTGCTCTTTCTAACTTTATTAACAGCAGAGTTATTGGCATCAATTTAACGGTCAGTATGGGAATTGGGTCAAAGTTCAGTGACCAATATCTTCAATAATATACTTGACCTAGATTTTTGTTGTTGTTGATATTCTTGTGTGAGCCAACAACTGTGCTAAATTTCATCAAAATTGGAGTCGGGCGATGTTTTGAGTGATTGATTTGACATGGAATGACCCCATTGGTATTTCTAGAATAATAGCATCATTACCACGGACTGGGTTACATTCCCAGTAGGACGTAATCAGAAGTTTCTATAATAAATTATGACATTGATCTTGACCTTCATTATGACCATCATTTTGCAGCTCTTTGAATGTGCATCAGCCCATATTCCTGCATTCAATTCTACTTTTCGACCACAGAAGAGTACTACGAAGAAACAACTCTTCTTGCAAGCCGTATGCATAGCGAAAACAATAGCAGGAACACAGAAGCTACACTTCTTCAAGCCATTGTCACTTAATCACTTGGAAGTAGCAATATATTTCACATGTTCCATAAGAAGAAAGGAGATTGTGACAGCCCAGTGTGATGGTCTCAGTCTCGTGGATATCAAAGAGTATCTGACGGCCATCTGTGATGGAAACTGGTGGGTGGCATATGTAATGGATGTTATCCCAGCTAATAAAGAGGCTGACCTGAACTTCCTTCACCCACATCGACCATCACCATCATATTGCTACCCACGACACAGTATCCAGAGGACACAGAAAAAGTATATGAGGCCCAGCAAAGAATTTGAATATGTTAAGAAAGATACTACAGCATGTGAGTATATACTAATTTCAATATAAGATACCCTTTAGCAGCTTGTTAAGTGATCTGAAAAAGGTGAACTAAAGAAATTCAATGTTGCATCCACTGTCGTATAGACCAAAGGTAAGTCACCCGGGTGTACGCAATTCAATGTATCTCTGAACATTATTATTTGCCCACTCTAATATTTTCAGGAACTCTTCTGCAATAGTATAGGATACTGTACAAAAATCAAAAAAATCGAAGGATACATTTTTCGGGTATCTGAGGTCAAAGGTCAAATTATGAAAACTATGTTATTTTTATTGACATGAAATTTTTTATTTTACAATACCTATGTGTGCCTGTTTATTGTCTTTCCAATTATGTATTACTTGCTTTCTAGCTTTATTAACAGCATAGTTATGGGCATCAAATTAATGGTCAGTATGTGAATTGGGTCAAAGTTCAGTGACCAAGCTCTTCAATATAACTTGACCTAGATTTATTATTTATTTTTATTTTGATATTCTCGTGTGAGCGAATAACTGAGCTACATTTCATCAAAATTGGAGTCGGGCAAAGTTTTGAGTGATTGTTTTGACATGGAATGACCCAATGGAAAAAAGCAAACATTATGCCGTTATTTAAAAAAGGTTCGAGAAACAAGTCAGAGAACTACAGACCAGTGAGTTTAACATCGGTGATTTGCAAAGTATTAGAAAGACTAATTAAAGATCACATGGTGGATTTTCTTGTTAAACATAACTTCATAAACCCATTTCAACATGGGTTTCTAAAAGCGAGGTCATGTTTAACAAACATGTTATGTTTTGGGAAGATATCACTAAGTGTGTAGACGAGGGATCTCCAGTAGATATCATCTACTTAGATTTTCAGAAAGCTTTCGACAAATCAAAGATCACTGCTTAAGCTAAAGGCCCATGGCATTGGAAATGGTATAATTAACTGGATAGAAAAATGGCTGATTGACAGAAGACAACGGGTAGAGATAAGTTGATGGGGAGGCTTCAAACTGGAAATCAGTTTTGAGTGGTGTACCACAGGGATCAGTACTGGGACCTATATTATTCTTAAAATATATATCAACGATTTGGACGATCATATAACAAGTTGTTGAAATTTGCGGATGATACAAAAGTGTTCAGAAGGATTAAACGTGATGGAGATAGACAGCATTTATAAAATGATATTGACTAGTTGATAAAATGGTCTGAAAAATGGCAAATGTTCAAGTTTGGGAAATGAAAATGCCTCCACACAGGACATGGCAACGAAGATGTACAATATACAATGGGGGTTCTGTACTAAGTGCTACAGTAAAAAAAGGACTTAGGGTTAACCATCAGTGCTGATATGAAGGTTTCAGAGCAGGCCTGGGGTAATAGTAATATGTAGTAGTAAGAGTAATGATTACGAATAGTGAAGTAATAGTAATAGAAAAAGTACTAGGTTTAGCAAAAAGGCAATGTAATAATAATAGTAATAGGAAGCAATGTAATAGTAATTGACATATTACTTTTATATTACAAATGAACATTTCAACTGAATTTCCAGATTACCCCATTTACCCATACTTGGACTTCAAAGGAATCTACACTTTGGAATAATACTGGCTTCTTTTGTGTTAGACCTGCTCTTAACAAAGACAATGAAGACTGCCAGTCTGCTAATGAAGCCATGTGCAGTTTACACAGCATAACCAACTGGACTGTTTGTAAAATCTGGTCAGTGGCAGGAGCTAGGGTCATTCAGATGAAGTCTTCTCTCAGTCTGGCTGAACCGTCTGTATATGTAGGTACTGTGTCTATTCATCCGTGTCCTCTATAGCTAAAGTGTCTATTTTTAGCCATTTTGAATTACCTGCCAATACGGAGGGGAATTATAAAGGAAAATGCAAGCATTATGCTACAGTGATATCAGGATCTTCAAAGACATCATCAAACTTCACAACACATTTGAAGATAAGTATTATTTTATTTCATTAAATGTAATTCATGTTGAATGTGTTAATTTGGTGATACCCCCCAGTAATTAAAATGTTCATCACAGAACTATTTGAATAGATTATCTTGGTTTTACCCTAAAGTTTTATGACCGTTTACATAGCAAGAGACACTGGTAGTATGTGACTGTTGCATTGACTAAAGGGATTAAACTTGGCTTTCATTGCTTTGAAACCAGTTCTGCCAAGTTGCCAACTATGTAGTATGTACTACCCTTTTCAAGTAAGCCTATGGCTTTAGTGACTGCCTAGTGCCTTGCACACAGTTGAGCCAAAACTACAGCAGGTGTGAAAGACATCCTGGTGTAGTTGTATTTCAGCCAATAATTAACTGCCCACCAAGCACCAAGCAATAAAGCAAATGAACAATGTGGTTCAATTATACTGTAATAAAATCGATCAAGTTATGTGGCATTGACTAATGACTACTGCTTTTGTCTTTCATCCCAGTATGGTTACGATACTTAAATATAAAATGGAATAATTATTATTTGTATACTTTATAATATATCTCTAATGATGATTATGAAAATACTTGACATTTATAAATATTATTTCAAATACTTTGGGTATGGACATAAATAACTGACAAGGTAGATTGTTTATTCACCTGTCTTGTTTAACTTCTTGAGACTGAGTCAAACAATTGTACTATGCCATTTGAAAATAAACCACATTTTCCAATCAGAAATAAAGCCATTATGTGGGAAGTAATTGTAGTAGATACAATACCATACCGAGATACCCTGCTGTAGTAACTGTACAGTTGTATGGAATCTTACTGATTCTTTAATATTCTTTTTTTATTAATTTACAGCGAAAACATCCAGACAAGTATCTCGAGACACGTTTCTCCACTACATTTGCAGCAAGACAGGAAGATAAACAGCCCTCTCCAACATCCTTTGTCTGCACCAAGTACGGATCCAGAACATAAACCCACCGGAAAAAAACCCACCCGGACATAACCCCACTGGAAAAAAACCCACTTGGACATAACCCCATACAGACAAAACCCCACTCGGACAAAACCCCACTCACAAATGAGAATTGTGGACAAAATCCCACTGAAAAATTGTTAAGTATAAATTTAAAAACAATTATGATTTAGAATTGACATTTGTATTTTGGAAAAATAAAATTATGACTTTGATGTCTTTGAATTAAATAGTCATAAATCATCACATGTATTAAAATTATTCATTAATGAAATGGACATTTTGTTAATTCATTACTATTTCTTATTATGCATACAACATGTTTTGTAAGATTTCTTGAACGTAATTGTACAGTCTGCCATGTCAGAGGTGCCAGTCAGTTAAACCATTTAGAAATTAGGCTGGTCGCTTTTCCAGACAGAGGACTTTGCTTCCCACCAACAGAGTAAATCCCACCAGCAGTCAGAGATAGTGTTAGTTGGTGCTTATTTGGTGAACTTTCAAGGCAGAGGAAGGGAACAAATACTGAAGGGAACATGGCTTCCCAGGCAACAGCAGTCTGTCAGTCAGCCAGTCATGGGAGTTTGGGTTCGGTAAATCCATTGGGCAGATAAGAATGTTTTATTGCTACAGCCAATCAGTGGCTAGCTACACACATTTAAATTATTATAAGGTCCAGGAATACTGGGTCATTAATCACTCTCTGAAAACGCTCACTACTGATGCAAACAAATACAACCATGGATGTTATCAGGAACACCAAGGGTGGTCTCAAGCTGATTCTTGAAGGCTACATGTATACTAAGAAGTATGCCAGGAAGAATATCCGATGGGAGTGTTCCAGCAGGACTGCCTTTAGTTGTTATGGCGGTGTGACCTCAGACCTGAAGGTAAATATGTGATCTTAATTATATGCTTAAATGTATGGCACTGTTTTGAAGCAAGTCCGAACGTTTAACTATCTGGGATCACACATCCGACGGTCGATGCAACGATGAGATCAAGAGACGAATTGCTCAAGCCAACAACATCATCACAACATGAAAAACATTTTAACAAATAAAAATATATCAATTGAAGTGAGAAAACGTGTACTGCAATGCTACATAGAGCCCGTATTGCTATATGGATGTGAATCCTGGACAATAACCAAAAGTTCACAAACAACCATAGAAACCACTGAAATGTGTTTCTTAAGAAGAATGCTGCGAGTGCCATGGACTGCAAAGCAAAACAATGAAGTCATCCTTAGGTCAGCCAAATCAAAAAGAAAGATCAACAAAGTTAGAATACAACAAGCACGATTTATAGGCCATGTCACGAGAAAGAAAAAGTTAGAACATACAGTAACAACAGGAAAGATAGAAGGAAAAAGATCCAGAGGACGCAAGAGAATAAAAATAATAGATAGTCTCTCAACATGATGTGGAAGGAGCACAACGGAACTGCTACAAACTACACACGACCGTGCGGTTTGGAGGGCCATAATTGCCAACGCCTGTGACAGACATGGCACATAGAAGAAGAAGAGAAATATATATTAAATACTCTAACTAATTAAATAGTCATAAATCCCCCACGAATTAAAAATATGCATTACTCGATAAAGTAATGGGAAACACGTGTTAACTATTAACTAAGAATCCATTCTGATTATTTTTAATAGTTTTACTGAAATGTCCTATTACCGAAATGTGTGATTCCAAAAATGAACTGTTACCAAAATCTTCCATTATCAAAATGTCTACCGTAAACTAATACAATATATCACATTGTATCTTTCCAGATGAAGATCATCATTAGTTCCACACCATACAGCCATCACCCCCAGGGTCAGTCCGTAGCAGTGACAAAGCTACGATCAACCATCAAGGAGAGTGCTGGCACATCACATGGTACACTTACTCAGCTCCTGGTCGATTCCACCACTGACACCTGTAGATGTACGGGCAGACCTTGGGAATCCTGATCACATCAAGCCTGCACTGCGTCGGGAACGGGCGAAACACATGCCCAAGAACCCTACTTCGCTCCGTGATCTCACACTAGATGAGGAATGGACCACTTCTGGTGATGGAGACCACTTCCTCATATATGACAACGGCATGGATTCCGCCAATCGTATGTTATTGTTCGGGACTGATGATGGATTGCATCACCTTGCCAGTTCTGAGTCATGGTTTATGGATGACACTTTCAACGTCGCCCCACTTCTATATCTCGACCTTGTTCAACGCTATCGGGAAGAGGAGGATGTGAAGCCCTTCTGTGGTATGCTTGATGGACTGGCATTCCTACCGGTGGATGATGTACCAGAGGGAATGGCCAGTCTGCGTGAGAATATCCCTGATGGATTAGAAACCTTGCTTGAGTACTTTGACAACACGTATGTGTCAGGATCTTTCCGCCGCATTCAGCCTCCTCAACGATCAGATGGATCTGTTCCCCCTCTTCGTATGCACCGCGTGCCCCATATGTATGCACCATCAGTCTGGAATGTGCACACCATCACTTTGGAAGGCGGATCCAGAACCAACAACATATGTGAGGGGTGGAACAATGCCTTTGCGAAGCTAGTTGGACATGCCCACCCAACCATCTGGAGAGCCATAGATAGTATCCGTAAGGACCAAGCCCAGGTTGCAACTGCACGACTTCAGGATCAGCGTGATGGCATCAAGTCCATTCCCAAAGTGCTGAAGGGCATCGGCCACTGTGTGAGGTGGAAGTAGACTGTGGTGTTTACCAAGGACATCAGTCATCATGTGAGGTGGAAGTAGACTGTGATAAACCCCCGCTGACGTTAGCTTTTTATGTTTTATTGTTCGTTGTGAATAAAAATGGGCCCTGAAGTCCTTTGGACTAATACGTCTATGTCACCCCGGCTGACCAAATGAGTGATAAGTCGGAACAATTGTAACATTGTTTTCTTACATCCTTGTAAAGGTTTGGTAGTGTGCTTTACACAGTTTCAAACATTATGACTGCTACAAAAATTGGCGAAGTTGTGGAGCATTGAACATGGTAGGAGTCAAAAAGTGAAAATGAAGAAAACGGCTGTTGAAGTTTTACATTATATATGCAAATGGATTGCATGGAAATATTACATGCACAACATTCAAATGTGGCACACAGTATGTAATATGTATGTTATGTTGCAATGAAACACCGGAACTACAAATGTTCTGCTACAAAGACTTATCAAGTTATGCCAGATTATGTCTTTATGTGTAAAACTAAGAGGACAGATTATTTGAGAGCAGACAGATAGACAGACAGACAGACAGTATTTATTTTGACCATAATAAGTACATAAAGTACAATATAAAATTAATTGTAAGGTCAGGGAGGCTCCCATTAAGACAATTATATGCCGCTATCATAGGAGCCACCCCACTGATGTAACATAATTATATGATTACCATGTGATCAACTATATATGCATACATATATGTATAAACATAGTATGTTTAGTATAGTATATTATAGTATAGTAGAATACATAAATTAGTTTAAACAAATGCAAAGTCATGTCTAGTTTTAAGATTGACAGATGTAACAGTTAGAAATATGACAACATGATTCATACTTTTTTGTATAAGTGGAAAAAAACATATAAACTATGTGTATAAATGTTATCAAGGTTGATGTTTGGAGTATTGTTAACAGTTTGTATAATTGGAAAGTTATATGTGTATGGAATACGACTTAAATATTCTGGTATAACCTTGTTGATCAATTTGTAATAAAATTTGAGCTGTTGGAGTCTATAGATGTCACCCAGCTTAAGAAATTTACATTCTTTGAAGATGGGATCTTGGATTCGAGAATTGTATTTACTTGAAGTAACTATTCACACTGCTTTCTTTTGAAGTTTAAACATGCGATGGGCTTGATAACCCCACACCGATATGCCATAATTAGTCTTGGGAAGAATGAGCGAATTATACATTATAGATAATATATTCTTAGGTAATACATGTTTAAGTTTATTTAAAATTCCAATTATTTTATTGATTATATTCGCTGTTTTGTTTATATGGCTGTCCCAATTTAGGTGTTGTTTTATGGTGATACCTAAAAAATAAAAATCATGTACACATTCAATATTTGTCCCATCAATTTATATTTTAGGAAGTTCGATTTCCTTTTGGGGCATGTGAAGTACCATGAATTTTGTTTTTTTAATGTTAAGAGAAAGTTTGCATATATTTTCTAATTCTTTATTTATATTTTGATTTTGGACTTGGTCATCCGGAGATTGGAATTTATTCAATGTACTAAAAAGAGTGGTGTCGTCTGCATACATTATGAATTTAAAATGATCACTTGAAAATATTATGTTATTAATATATATGATAAATAGAAGGGGTCCTAAAATAGACCCTTGTGGGACACCAGTGTTTATGGCAGCTTCTTCCGACCTGTAAGCGCCAATTTCAACATATTGCTTACGATTGTGTAAGTAGTTTTTACATAGATCTAGTGCTGCACCATTTATTCCATAATAATTCAGTTTTTGTAATAATATGTTATGATCAACTGTGTCAAAGGCTTTAGAGAGGTCTAGGTATATGTTTATTGGGGTTGCTGATTCGTGAAGTTGTTGGACAACTCTGTGTATTATTTCTAGAGTGGCAAGTTCCGTAGAATGGTTTTCCCTAAACCCGTATTGATTCTCACAGTATGTTATTGGAATTGAAATGTTCGTGTATTTGATTAAACATAAATCTTTCAAATATCTAGGAAATAGCTGGTAAGATAGAAATTGGACGATAATAAAAAAAAATGGTATCATCACCATTTTTAAAAAGTGGAATAACTTTAGCAATTTTTTATTTATCTGGAAATATGCCAGTTGTTATTGATTGGTTAATGATTAGAGTGACTGCTTCACTTATTTCATTTTGTATTAGCTTTAGTAGTTTGGTTGATAGACTATCTTTACCACAGCTAGATTTTGGATGTAAGCTATCAATTATGCTAATCGTTGTACTATTGTCTATTGGTTTAAAGTTTAAAGTCTGTATACGTCTCTCTGTGAAATAGTCTTTGTAAGAGTTATCTCCTGTATTTGTTATTTGTGATGCAAGTGTAGAACCAATATTGATGAAAAATGAATTAAATTTATTTGCAATAATAGTCTTGTCAGTTACTTTTTTCCCATCAATTTGAAAGAAATCAGGAAATGTTTCTTTCCCTGTCTTTTTTTGAATAATTTTTTTAATCACAGACCACGTTTTTTTAATATCGTGCTTATTTCTTTCAAAACTAGATTGATAATATGCTTGTTTGGCTAATCTAATATTTCTTTTAAGAATTTTATTATATGTATGAAAATTTGTATTGAATGAAACATATTCTGCTGTACCTAAATGTGTATGTTTAAGTTTTGAATACACTTTATCTCTAAATTTTATAGATCTAATGATACCTTGTGTAATCCAACGTGACTTTTTGAGTTTGTGTTTATTACTTTTAATGATTTTAGTAGGTAAGAATTTATCCATAGCAGTAGTAATAGTTTCATCAAGGAGGTTGTAATTGTCGTTGGGATTAGCATCTCTATCCTTATTTAGTTTATTATAAATATTTGAACGCATCAATTCTATTTTAAAATGTTCAAGGGTGTCAGTATTTTGTTTTTTTATTCTGATACATTTAGGGACATTTGTAACAGTTGCATTGCAATCAAGGCATACAAAATACGGAAAATGATCAGAAATGCTGCTGATTAAAATGCCGGCAGTTGATTTAAAAATACCTTTTGAGAGTTTGCATAGAAAATTACCAATAAGCGTGCAGTTAGTATTTGAAAAACGTGTTGGTAAAGTAATTTTAGGAAAGAAACCAAGTGCTGTGATTGTATCAAAATATTCACAAATTATGTTTTTTTTCTTTGCGTTTAGACATTGACAGTTCAGACTTAGTATTGTAAATTTGTCCTGTTGGTTTTTTATGTGATTAATTAAGTCGTCATCATTAAAATATGGTGACTGGTGAATTAGATTTAATTCACTATCTTCATCATTTGTATCTATTTTTAAAATATGATTTAAAGAATTATTTTCTGTACCACCGTAACTTCCTAACAAACGTTCTGTATTGATCATATTTAAAACAATATATTGCTTGTCAAATTAATAACATTAAACACCATGACAAGACTAATTTTACTATTAACAAAAAACACATTTTGTCAAAATCATATATGTAACGCATATAATGCACATGCGTCTGAATAATACATTTAAAGGAGATGCCGAATGCTCCCCATTAGTGCATTTTAAACTTATCATAACTGAGAGAAGTAAACATGTGTAAATGAACATTTCAAAAAGAAAAAAAGTGTGTAAAAAACAAAAAAACATTCATACATTTAAAGGTCGCATAGAATAGATTATGTCTTGTTTGCACAGTCATACAAGAAGATAGTGCCTGATGATAACCAGGTAACACACATTGCTGCATTGTTCGCGTAGTAACACGAGAAGAAAATACCTGATGATAGCCAGGTATAACACTCTGGCATTGACGCATTGTTCGCACAGTCACACAAAGGCCTTTACGTCTTCTTTTGTTTTCACGTGAACGATTTGCTCTCCCACTCTGACGAAGACTTTGCCATCTTTCGTCCACACAGTTGTTCTCTCCTTGATGTCAACAGTTCGTTCATGTAAACGTTGGTGCCTTTAAGGGTTTTTCGACCAGAGTAGAGTTCATCTTTTTTTATGAGTCGCAAATTTTACGACCATTGGTCTTCCTTGGCGTCAGTTGTCACGGTTGTCGCGGTTGTCTCTGGTTGGTAGTCAATGGGCTTTGCTAATGTCGCTTACGTTTATCGTGACATCTGGGAATTTGCTCTGGACAAAAGTTACGAAAGTTTTTTCATCTGTCTCGGCTGTTACCTCGGGCAATCCATTTATAACCAAACAATCTCGTCTTGAGTATTGTTCGATTTCGTCCAGTTGTGTTTCCACATCAACGTTTTGTTTTGTTACGGTTTGTAATTTGTCGGTGAGAGTTTCAACAGTTCTTTTCAGCAAAGAGTTTTCTTTGGTTAGTTTTTGATGATCATTCGCAATTACAAAAAATCATTTTGCATTGATTCCAGCTTTATTTCTACCGTTTTGCTGATGCATTCCACAAATTTGTTCATCATATCCGCTATCATGGTGTTTTGTTTCTGAAGCATCAGTTCTATCATATCTTGTTGCCTTGTCAGAATGGTTTCAATGTAGTCGTAGGCTGCGGTCGCGGTCTCTGCGGTCGACATTGTCACTTCGCTCGCTTGAACAATCTTTTTTGCCTTTGAGTTTGGCCTGGGCATATTGAGAAGTTGAGAAGTCTCAGCAATTTACCACGAAGTCGCACCTTATTCACTCCACGACGGAGGTCATGCGTGACCGACGTAATCACTACCTCAGCTGATGTCAGTGCACTGCCATCGATCGCGCTTGGACAGGCAGACAGCCAGCTGTGAAATGGCGAACACAACAAGTATTCATCACGGTCCGGTGACGATCACTACTGGCTGCTGGTAACGTAGCCATCTGTTGTGACCATTGGCGGGAAGTATCTGAAAGTCACACATATATTGAGTGACACATCTCATACTGTCTTTCTGGACTGTCGCAATGTCCAATAGTTTCCTATCACAACCCTCGTGTACAATATACCAAAGCTATATATCCAACACCACAACATATGTATTATCATTGGATAGGTAATTGAATAATCTTTCAGATGAATGCAACTTGTAGCAGCAGAAAATGAAGCATACAAAAGTTACACCGCAAACAATGACATGCATTCACAAAATGTGATTCATTAAAAAATTAGTGCTATGTAATAGTGGTTTGTCAAAATGTAAACAAACTCAAAGACAGTTGCAGCTTACTGTCCACCAAGCAGTAGCAGAGCAGTTTTATAATAATAATAATCCACAAGTTAAGTGGCAGTGATCTTCCTTTTATCATTCTTGTGATGTTTATTGTGAGCAGGGGCGGACAAATGGTTATCATACGTAGACAGGTACAGAAAGAAACTGAAATTTTCTATAAAAAGAACACGTTTGCCTATCAATGGCATGTATTTCCTATTGTTGCTGTTTCTGCCGGGCAGACACAGTTTCTGCCCGGCATAAATCAAACAACCCTGTAGGTAATTATTAATCAAATGTTTTTTGGTGAATCATAGTTACAGATCATTAAGGGTTATGATGGAAGTAAAATGTTTACATGTTTACTGTTCACTTATTTGCACCACGTCTTGCATTTAGAGGAATAATTATAATATAAAATAAAATGTTGTGGCACATATTTTTAAATACATGCATCAATGAGAAACCGGGAATTAGTTTTCTGTGGCCTAAGATTAACTAATTTAACTTTCTGCTTATATAAAACGGCTGCATAAAATATATATCCATACAAGACACAGACTCCGCATGTGACAGATGTTTTGGGAAGGGGAATAGAGTTCTGTTTCTGGTACAAGGTGCTGTGTTTGTTGACCCAAGCCTCAGAAGTGATCAATTACAGATTAGCCATACTTCCTACCACCAGCCACAGTGACCCAAGCCTCTGCCAGTGACCAATTACAGATTAGTCACACTTTAACCAACGAGCCACAGTGAGGTGTGACATATGTTGTGGGAAAAGGGATTAGTTGAAAAAAAGGATTGGAAGTCTGCTAGAGCTGCTGCTACAGTAGATCATTTAGTTAACAAATTTAGCATTTTATGGGACATTTGGAGCCCTTAGAATGATTGAATTAAATACAGATTTCTTGTGTATAGTGGTACTACCATATGAAATGTCTATGCAAAATTAGAGAAAAAGTTACTTAAGAGTTTTTCAAAAAATAGGCAAAATGTGAAAATTTACCTGTTTTGGGGTCTTTTTTGGGGGGTCATTACGTGCCCTTAGAATGATTCAATCAAATACAGATTTCTTGTGTACAGTGACACTACCACATGAAATGTATAAACAAAATTAGAGAAAAAGTTGCTGAACAGTGTTTGAAAAAATGGGCCAAGTGGCCGTGAAGTATTTTGGACAAATACCAAATGAGTGATAAGTCGGAAAAATTGTAACATTGTTTTCTTACATCCTTGTAAAGATTGGTAGGGTGCTATACACGGTTTCAAAAAATATGACTGCTACAAAAATTGGCAAAGTTATGGAGCATTGAACATGGTAGGGATCAAAAAGTGAAAATGAAGAAAACGGCTGTTGAAGTTTTACATTATATATGCAAATAGATTGCATGGAAATATTACATGCACAACATTCAAATGTGGCACTTAATATGTAATATGTATATTATGTTGCAATGATACACTGGAAGTACAAATGTGCTGCTACAAAGACTTATCAAGTTATGCCAGATTATGTCTTTATGTGTAAAACTAAGAGGACAGATTATCTGAGAGCAAAAGGTAGACTCACTGTTTAACACAGTTTAAAACCTACAGGCAACTGTCCAGTTTAACAGGGGTCTAGTGGCTTAATAATATCTGTTGACACAAGCTACTGCCAGTGACCAATTACAGATTAACAAGATTTAACAAGATTGCCACCCAGAGAATTAACTCTAGGTGGCAGGTGGACAAGGAAGCCCTTTGGCTTATCGAGAGTCCGACCCTTTTATCTATGTGTATCCCGCCCGTCTGAGGTATGTCGATTTTATTTTTAAACATATTCACGCTACTAGCACCAATACAATCAGCAGGTAATCTGTTCCATTCATTTACAGTCCTTTGTGAAAATGAAAACTTTCTTATATCCAATCTACTCTGCTCCTTTGCCAATGTAAGTTCATGTCCTCTAGTCCTTCTATCTTTCTTAACTGAGAAAAAAATATTTCTATCAATATTTTCATAACCCTTCAATATTTTAAACAATTCTATCTGATCTCCTCTCAATCTCCTGGTCTCTAGTGTTGTTAAACCGCATTTTTTTAGGCGTATTTCGTAACTAAGATCCCTCAGTTTTGGTATCATTTTAGTTGCTCTCCTCTGCACTCTTTCTAGCATATCTATGTCCTTCCTGCGATATGGCCTCCACGCTTGAATACAATATTCTAAATGAGGCCTAACTATTGTTTTGTACAGCGGTATTATTAGCTCTTTTTCCTTATACGTTATGTTTCGCCTAATTAATCCAAGGATTTGATTTCCCTTTGAAGCTGCAATTCCGCACTGCTCTGAAACCTTCATATCAGCACTAATGGTTAACCCTAAGTCCTTTTCTTTTACAGTAGTACTTAGTACAGTACCCCCCATTGTATATTCTACTTCTTCGTTCCCATGTCCTGTGTGGAGGCATTTACATTTCCCAAAATTGAACAGCATTTGCCACTTTTCAGACCATTTGATCAACCTGTCAAGATCATCTTGTAAATGCTGTCTATCTCCATCACTTTTAATCCTTCTAAACACTTTTGTATCATCCGCAAATTTCAACACCTTGCTTGTTATTTCATCATCCAAATCGTTGATATATATTAAGAATAATATAGGACCTAATACTGATCCCTGTGGTACCCCACTCAATACTGATTTCCAGTTTGAAGCCTCCCCATCAACTACTACACGTTGTCTTCTGTCAATCAACCATTGTTCTATCCAGTTTATTATACCATTTCCTATGCCATGGGCCTTTAGTTTAAGCAGTAATCTTTGATGTGGTACTTTGTCGAAAGCTTTTTGAAAATCTAAGTAGACGATATCTACTGGTGATCCCTCATCTACCCACTTAGTGATGTCTTCCAAAAAACATAACATATTTGTTAAGCATGACCTCGCTTTAAAAAACCATGTTGAGATGGGTTTATCAAGTTTTGTTTAACAAGAAAATCCACCATGTGATCTTTAATTAGTCTTTCTAACAATTTACAAATCACTGATGTTAAACTCACTGGTCTATAGTTCTCTGACTTGTTTCTCGAACCTTTTTTGAATAACGGTATAATGTTTGCTTCTTTCCATTCTAAAGGAACCACTCCCTCTTCTAATGACAAATTGAAAACTGTTGCAAGCGGTATGCTAATTTGTTCTACAATTTCCAATAGTAGTTTGGGTGGAATACCATCCACTCCAGGTGATTTATTATCCTTCATAGCCCTTATTTTCTTACCTACCATTTCCGGGGTTACAATTAATTGTCCTAAATAGTCTGAATCTGCCCCGTTTAACTTAGCCTCTGGTACTGGCAGTGAACTAATATCTTCCCTGGTAAACACTGAACTAAAGTACTCATTCAGGTCTTCTGCCATTAAGAATCCCTCTGATATTATATTTGCAGCACTATCTTCTAGAGGATCGACTTGATCTTGAACTTTCTGTTTGCTTCGAACATACGCATAAAAACTCTTGCTGTCATGTTTTATATTACTAGCTAATTGTTGTTCATAGCTTCTCTTTGAATTTCTAATTTCAGCTGTAGCTTGGTTAAGTGCTTCTTTATAACTGTTGTAGTCTTCATCATTTCCAGTACATCTATATGACTTCCACATCATTTGTTTGTACTTAATTTTTCTAATGGCTTCTTTCGATAAGTGTTTCTTTTTGGACCGTTTTCCTTGTTTTTTGAAGGGTACAAATTTATCGACTATGCACTTAATTTCACTCTTTAATACATTCCAGCATTCTGTTGCCGTCTTATTTTTCAGTGTGTTATTCCAGTCTATCTTTGCTAAATATTTCCTCATGTCCTTATACCTTCCTTTGTGGAAATTTCTCCTATACTGCTTTTTACTATTCCTTTCTGATTTTACTTTGATGGTAAAATGCATCTGGTTGTGATCGCTACTCCCCAGTGGCTCACATATCTTGACATTGTCAACTAATTCATTCTGTGAGGACAAAACTATGTCTAACACATTCTCACCCCTGGTTGGTTCTAGCACATGTTGAGAAAGGAAGTATCTTGTACTAAAACTAAAAACTTGTGGTCCTCACTCCCCATACTCTGTAGAGATTTCCATTGTATATGCCCGTGGTTAAAATCCCCCATAATAATACAGTCCCGTTTGCTTACTTCCCTTATAGCGTTTTGTATTTTTTCATTCTCTTCTATGCTTATGTTTGGACTTCGATAAACTAACCCAACTGTTAACGTTGAGTTTCCTGTAACTATGTTACACCAAACAGCTTCTTCGCAATCTGCTTCTCTTTCTAATTTTATTTCATAAGCCTGAATAGATTCTTTAATATATAAAATAACTCCACCTCCCTTTCTTCCTATTCTATCTTTTCTAAACATTACATATCCTGTCAGTCCCAATTCAGCATCTGATATATCGGTGGTGGTCCAGGATTCGGTTATACCTATTATATGAGGGTCAATATCTTCTACCATAATGTTTAGTTCATTTCTTTTGTTTACTATACTCCTTGCATTTAAACAAACACATTTATATCCAGCTTCAGAAGAGTTTTCCAGACTGTTATTTGCTGATTTATTTGTGCTGTCTTTATCTATGCCTCCATTTTCAGGCTTTTCTGTGAGTCCCCCCTGCGAATCTAGTTTAAATAGATACAACCTGTCCCACTGTCAACAGATCGCAGCAGGTTCTCTGAGAAAACTGCTGCCCCCTTTCCACTAAGATGGAGGCCATCTCTCATGTACATATCTTCCCTCCCAACAAAGTATCCCCATAAATCTGTGAATCCCACCCCCTCTTCGTCACACATCTGCTCAACTAGTGCGTTGATCGCCATCCTTTTACAGTTTCTATACGTTGCCCCCCTTCCTCCCATTACTGGCAAAATTCCTGACAGAATAACCTGTTCAACTCTCGTCTTCTGTAGCTTCCTCACTAACTGTCTATACTTCTGTACTATCGCAGTTGTTCCCTCCCTGTCTGCATTATTTGTTCCTACATGTACCAGTATAGACCCCCCCTTGCCATGTCCCAATACCTTCTCTACCCTGTCAGTTACATGTTCAATCCTAGCCCCCGGTAAACAAACAACGATGTCCTTCCCCTCGCTCAGTGCCTTGTCCGTCTTTCTCATAATGGAGTCGCCCATAAACACCCTCTCTTTCCTCATTGCCCCCTCAATCACTGCCTTAGAATAGCTCCTTCTTCGGTTTGCATCTGTCTGCTTGTTGTCTTTCCCCCCTGTCGTCTTCTCTCCTGTCACATTCTCTTCCGATCCATTCTTTCCTGTCGCTTTTTCTCTTGTCACCTATTTTTATTGACTTCTCTTCTATCACATTTTCTCTCACTTCCTTTCGTCCCATCTCGTTTTCCTCTCTCCTCTCCCTTCCCATCTTCCCTCCCTCCTTCTCTACGGTCACTGCTATTCTCCTTCAGTCTTGCAGTATTCTCACCTCTCTCCCTGTCGTCCTCTCCATTCGACCTGCCTCCTTGCTAATTCCCATCTCCATTCCCTTCACAATATCTGTCAACCTAACTATCTCCTTCTGCAGACACTCCACCTTCCAACACCCAATGCACTGAAAGGTGAATCCTTCCTCCATGGTTTCTGCCCATGACTTCCCACAGCCGGACAATGCAAAATCTACCCAGCTGTGGCAGTGATCGCACACCAAGTGTCGCTTTGCCTTGACTTGCCGCTTGCAAGGCGCCATATCCCGATCAGAATTTATTTAATAACTTAACTAACTTAGTCTTTATAAAGACTGTTTCCTGTGTACTACAGCACACTTTAGGTTACAAATTTCAATTACACAGCCAACTATTTATCCTGACACGAACGCTAACATTACCGGTAGTGACCTAATTTAAATACAATCAATTACGTTACGTTAGGCTGCTTTATTTATTTAGGTTACGCCGCCCGACTATCGCCCTTGCTTAATTTTAACAACAATGCTACCTAATCAAAATATCTAGCAAGTACTGGCTTACACAGATATTATCTTATGTAAGTAGTTTGATGGTTGTTACTTTATCTCCTATATATTCTACCACATAATCAGGTTTGTTAAATCTTGTTTACAAATTATCGAAGCCTAAGTGAGTTACCCTATTATTACTCACTATACTAAGGTATTCTAAAACACTATAACTAACTAACTTTAAGCACAACTGCTACTCAATATATGTTTATTGCAACTTTATGAATGATATTAAGGCAAGAATAATACTTATCAATCAGTAATTCCACTTGTTTATTAACTTTTCTGCACCACCAATTTCTACGATCTATCCGCCAAATATAGCCTCGAAGTGATTAGTCACAGCTTCCATCAAACAATAGCAGGCAGAGAATCTTAGCTCCACAGCTGGGTGTAATACACAACCAGAGCCACCACTGATTCATGGTCAAGTAGATTAGCTCAATGCACCAACTAAGACAATACACAACACTGTGAGTGACAGTGTCCAGAGTGAGGCCTAAGCAATGTCCTCATTGCTGAATAGATCAATTAAACCTGCCAAGTGGGTGACATTCTGCACAAGTGTTCATTAATCCTTAGTGATTGTTCAGAACACCAGAGATATTGGTTGAATTGTATTTGTCTCGACTCAAAAGGCTTTATTGTGTCTTCATCGATTATAAGAAAGCATTTGATTTAGTATACCGGTCCTCCCTGTGGTCTAAGATAATTTCATGCGGTATTAATGGTATTGTGTTGAAAGTTGTATACAACATGTAAAAAAATGCTAAATCATGTATAAATGAGGGCCAGGCTGTGTCAGCCTTCTTCTCATGTGTAGAGGTATGGTAAGGAGAAAACTTGTGTCCATTGTTATTTGCTATTTACCTGAATAATTTTGAACACTGTTAGTCACAATTATAACGGACTTGACATGGCAGCTGGTTAAATTTACATATATAATGTATAGCGGAACTATGTCAACTCTTCTAATGGTTGACATTTGGTTGTTTCAGGTGTCAACTATATTGTGTATGTGTAATTATTAGTCTATATTGATACAATTGATTTACACAGTACCATGTTTACACAAGGCATGGCAAGCATAAACAGAACAGTAGAATGCATTTGATATAAATAAAGTGTAGGATATTTCACTCTATAGTTGTCCAGAATATTAATTTTCTATGTTTGTCACCTACAGGTTCTACAGACAATACATCTTTAACCAATAGACACCACAGTCACACCATTTTATAATAATTAAATGAACATCAAAATAAACACAACTTGCAATTATAGAAAATCAATAGTTTTGAAGATACAGTTTAAAGTGTTAGGCAACTGTTCAGTCTAACAGGGGTCAAGTGTGTCTACTCTGTCTGGGTGCTGTGACCAATTAAAGATTAGTCAAGGTCTCAATGGCCTAGGCTGTAGAGATTAGTCACAGCTTTTGACTTTGTGGCACATTACACAACATCTACTTTTGAAGATGGTCTCAAGGGCCCTTCTCAAAACCACATCACTAGATAATGTAAACCTTTTGCACTTTGGGGGCCCCTTAGGTGCCCTTAGAATGATTCAATCAAATACAAAGATTTCTTGTATATAGTGGCAGCACCCTAAGATACATCTATGCAAAATTAGAAAAAAGTTGCTGAACAGTTTTTGAAAAATAAGCCAAATGTTAAATTTTTACCAGTTTTGGTGTCCTTGGAGGCCCTAGGGAGCCCTTAAAATGATTCAATCAAATACAGATTTATCGTGCATAGTGGCAGTGCCCCAAGATATGTATGTGCAAAATTAGAGAAAAAGTTGCTGAACGGTTTCTGAGATACGGCAGCTAACGGCGGACGGCGGACGGCGGACGCAGAGTGATGGCAATAGTCCCTTGGACCTTCGGCCAAAGGACTAAAAATGAATAAAAAATGTTACATTTGTACCAGTTTTGGGGTCCTTGGAGGCCCTAGGGAGCCCTTAGAATGATTCAATAAAATACATATTTCTCGTGCATAGTGGCAGTGCTCTGAGATATGTCTATGCAAAATTATAGAAAAAGTTGCTTATTGGTTTCTGAGATACGGTAGCTAACGCCGGACGGCGGACGGCGGACGCAGAGTGATGGCAATAGTCTTTCGGCCAAAGGACTAAAAATGAATAAAAAAATTGTCCGGGTGGGGTTATGTCTGGGTGTTTTTTTTCCAGTGGGGTTATGTATGGGTGGGGTTTTTCCAGTGGGATTTTGTCCGTTTACCACAAGTACAGTCCCACTGATCGACGTCAGTTAAACGGGACTCATGCACTGATATCTCTCATTGCCCACGACCTGTTACCTCTTGCCCTGGTGGAAAGTACTGCTTTCAAGACATACTCCAAGGTGCTCGATCCTCACTATACTGTGCCATCACAAAAACACATATCAACAACAGTACTGAACCAAAAGCATGAAGCTGTTTGCACTGCAGTCAAAAGCGTCTTGGGTCAAGTGAACAGCGTCTCCGTAAAAACATATCGACCAGATCGGTGCTGCTTAAATGATGGAGTTTTCGAAAAGCTCATGTCAGTCAAATGCAACAGCCACTTGTTGTGAAGACAGTGAAGTGAACCAAATTATCAGTGTATGTGCAAATTGTGCAGACAGTGCAGTAGAGTACAATGTGATGTACGACGTGTACCTAGAGATTCCCAGGCTTAGATGCCCTGAAGGTTGCACACTTGTCTGCAAAATAAAGTTACTAAAGTTGTTATTTAAAAACTGTCACTTAATTACTTGTTATTTAATTTTTTTAAATGTACAAGTTTGCTACCTGTCACTCTCAGTTAGTCTCCATCTATGTATGCATGACTAAGTATAATAGACTATATATATATATATATATTTTATCCTTAAACAGTATGTGTATATTTATGCATACTTCCATGAAATGTTGCGATTGAAAATGTAATAGTAATAGTAACAGTAATAGGAAGAATTCAGCATGTAATTGTAATCAGAAGGAAACAAAGTAATAGTAATAGTAATTGATTACATTGCAATGTAATTGACCCCAGGCCTGTTTCAGAGCAGTGCGGAATTGCAGCTTCAAAGGTAAATAAAATCCTTCGATTAATTAGACGAAATACAGCGTATTAGGAAAAAGAAATAATAATACCGCTGTACAAAACAACAGTCAAGCCTCATTTAGAATATTGTATACAAGCGTGGAGGCCATATCGCAAGAAGGATATAGATATGCTAGAAAGAGTACAGAGGAGAGCGACTAAAATTATACCAAAACTGAGGGATATTAGTTACGAAATACACCTAAAAGAATGTGGTTTAACAACACTAGAGACCAGGAGATTGAGAGGAGATCAGATAGAAGTGTTTACAATATTGAATGGTCATGAAATGATTGATAGAAATATTTTTTTCTCAGTTAAGAAAGATAGAAGGATTAGAGGACATGAAGATACATTAGTAAAGGAGCAATGTAGATTAGATATAAGAAAGTTCTCATTTTCACAAAGGACTGTAAATGAATGGAACATATTATTTGCTGATTGTGTGGGTGCTAATAGTCTGAATATGTTTAAAAATAAAATTGACACATACCTCAGAAGGGCAGGATACACGTAGATAAAAAGGGTTGGACTCTCGATAAGTCAAATGGCTTCCTTGTCCACCTGCCATCTAGAGTTAATTCTCTGGGTGGCAATCTTGTTAAATCTTATTAAACTGGTGGAGTTTTGACTGACAGCATTTTTAATTGTGTTTTACACTGAAGTGGGTTTTTACGGATGTTCATTTTGATTGATAAGATTTTGACTAACGGGATAATGAGTGGTGGGATTTTATAATATATTTTATTTGGTATAGCGCCACATCCAGTATTGTTCGTGGCGCTTCACAACATATTAAAATACATAAAAATGGTAGAATTGCAATAAATATGTATATGTATATTAATTTAAAATAAATATTAGTGGTAAAGAATAAAATTAATAAATACATACATATTGAATAATGTCGAATTTCTAAATAAAGAAGTAAATAAATAGCAGGTATTCATCAAAATTAAATAATATTAATAATAATCAATCTAGAACAATAACTATATAAAATAATACTAATAAATAAATATATATCTGTATGATTAGTAATAATAAATAATTTACTAAAACAGTTGATATAAAATAGTTTACGTGAGGAAAATGAATAATCATTACGAATACGATAACTAATTAAAATTGTTTTTAGTAGAGGGCAGTGTTCATGTAGAGTGGCACTAATATGAAACACAAAAGAAATGTGTCTTCAGACGACATTTGAAGCTGGCGAGAGTGTCACAGGTTTTAACAACACTCGGTAAAGTGTTCCATAGGGACGCAACAGCTACAGCGAACGAGCCGTCCCCAGCCTTGACACGAGTGCGCTTCACTTCCAACATGTTACTGCTCGCAGAGCGCAGTGCTCTTGCCGGTTGATGTGGGTGCACGAGTTCACACAGATACACGGGCGCGTCATTGTGCTTGGCTTTGTACGTGAGTACCAGTATCTTGTAATCCACTCTGCGCACAACAGGCAGCCAACGAAGTTCGCTTAACAGGGGCGTGGCGCTGTCACTACGTGGACGACGCAGGATCAGTCTGGCAGCCGAGTTGTGTATTCGTTCCAGACGCGCGATGTTATTTGCAGACGTGCCGTACAAGAGTGCGTTGCAGTAGTCAATCCGCGATGTGATGATGGCATTGACTACGCTTTCCTTTGTTGGTTTGGGTAAAAAACGGCTAATCTGATTGATGTGGCGGAGGTAGAATGAGCATGCGCTGACAGTTTACGACACTTGCTTTTTCATATCTAGGTGCCTGTCAATGAAGACACCGAGACTTTGAACACTTGAAGCTGTAATTATAGAACCACCAACGCGAATCACAGTGCCATCAACGATTGCATCCGCAGACTTGGGTACAATCGGAAGATACTGTGTCTTGCCGTCGTTTATGCACATATAATTCCATGCCATCCAGTTCTTTATTTCACCCAAACAGTCCTCCATTTGCTGAACCGCAGCCGTTAAAGCGGAACGATTCAGGTCGAAATGTGAGTAGATATGTAAGTCGTCAGCATAGTGGTGGAAGAAGAGTCCATGGGCTCGAATAATGTCACCGATAGGTTGGACATATAATGAAAAGAGCAGTGGTCCAAGGACGGAGCCTTGCGAGACACCTGTCGTTAGAGTAGTAATACTTGACGATTGGTCACCGATTACAATTCGCTGCGTCCGGTCTTGCGGGTACAATGTCATCCAGACCAGAGCTTTTCCAACAAAGCCATAGCGCAAACGTAGACGCTTAATCAAGATGTCATGGTTGATAGTATCGAAGGCGGCACTAAAATCAACGAGAACCAAGATGGTTCCTTGTTTATTGTCCATGGCTGTTTTGATGGCACTTGTAACGTACAGTAGCGCGGTTTCGGTCGAATGTTTTTTCCGATACGCCGACTGAAAGCACTCAACCATTTGCTGGTCAGAAACATGCGTCATTATCCTAAGCGCGACCACTTTCTCAATTACTTTGGATAATTGTGTAAGGTTACTCACAGGTCGATAACTGCTCCGAATGTCTTTGTCAAGTGATGCTTTCTTCAAAAGCGGACGGACAATTGCATACTTCAGCGACTTTGGCATGACTGCCTGGTCCAGCGAAGCATTTGTAATCCGTGTGATGACAGACACAATACTTGTCATATTGTCTCTTAGCTGAATTGCAGGCAGAGGATCCAACGCGCACGTTTTGCCAGTAGTACCACAAATCGCTGTGATCTCTGTGTTCGTTGTTGGATCAAACGCATGGATACTGTCAGTGAAACAACGTCTTTCATCTGTTGGCCTATCGATGATGTTGAAACACTGCAGACCTGACAGGAGCTTGTCAATCTTTTCACTAAAGAAACGTGAAAATTGTTCGCATCTTTGGGCTGTCAAATGGAATTCAGGGTGTTCCTGTATGCGGTGGCCATCAAGCGATCTCAGTAATCGAAACATGGTTTTGTTGTTTGCCTTCTCCAGGCGGTTTTGATAATAATCCGTTTTGCGTGCTGATATCAAAGCAGTGCATTATTCACGAGCGGTGACATATAATTGCCGATGAATCTCCAGTTTAGTTCTTCTCCACACATTCTCCCGTTTCCGCTTCTTATCCCTGGCGTCGTCGATGTCAGAGTCGTACCAGGGATGTGGTGTGCTGTCTCTTACTTTCACATTGCGTAACGGGGCATGTCTGTCAAGGCACTCAGTGAGACAGGTGTTGTATCCACCAAATCCTCTGCTTGTCTATCATTCGCGCATGTACGCAATGTCATGTCAGCACATACAGACTCGATATCGTTTCGGAGTGCATCTGTTTCAATGTTCCTGAAATTCCGCTTTGCAATCGTCTTAGTTTTTACTGCCGGCTTCAGTGCTCTTAATGTGAGTTCAATGCGATGGTGGTCAGACAGAGAGTCAGGATGCACAGCAACGGAAGTAATGAAGTCGTCATCAGTTTGACTGATCACAAGATCCAATATATGTCAAGTTTGGTGCGTTGGCGAATGTACATGTTGAGTTAGATTGAACGATTCACATAGAGTGCGAAGTGGTTCTGATTTGAGTGTATCATCAAAATGAACATTGAAGTCACCAATGATGACAGTAGGAACAACGGAGATGGATGCCTCGATGAATAGCTGCTCAAGTTCAGCGTAAAAATTCGATATTGTTCCAGATGTCTTACTTGATGCAGGCGGGTGATAAGCGACCCAGACATTGTATTTCAACAAGAACGGGTTGGTGAGTTGCAGATGGAGAAGTTCGATGGTTGTGAATGGCAGCTTTGGGAGGATCTTGGTGTTGAAGGTATTTCGATGAACTATGGCAACTCCGCCGCCACGACCAGAGGCACGTGCTACATGGTTGAATGTGTAGCCGGGAGGCGACAGTTCAGCCACAATCGCTTCGTCTCCA
>CM034532.1:73523056-73606870 GCA_020002185.1 Paraescarpia echinospica
TTCATATTTGTGTTAAAGCTAAGTGCTTGTTGGACATTTTGTTGTACTGTAATAGGTGAAATTAGTTTGTAAATAAAAGAAAATGAAGTATTAATACTACTATACCGTTGGACAGACAAACAGATAGGCCACACATGAATTTGCCTGCCATAACTACTGAACACTAATGACAATGCAAACAATATTATAAACCCTTTTTTGTTTGGAACAAAGGTAAAATAAGAAAGTCATTCACCAACCTGCCTTGGCCTGACTGTCAGACTTTGACCTCATCTTGATGGCGCCCTCCAAGGTCATCCTTCCCTCCTCCCCAACTGACTCCCGGCGGGAATCACTTCCCTCGTCACTGAAGGCTTCTGTGTCGCCATCAGCCGTGTCCTCAGTGGTCTCAGTGGTTGACTCTATCTTCACCTCCACTGTCTCTACTGCTGGGTCTCCACAAGCAATGTCTTCAGCAGCAGTCTCTACAGATGGAGTGATAGAGGAAGTAGAAGGTTCTTCTGTCTCTGCAGCCTTCTGAGTCCCGTAGATCTCTTCCTCTTCTGGTTCCACCATCTGCTCCACAACATCTTTCTGGTCTGTCTTCTGTGCTGGAGAAGACTGTCTGGGAGAGGGTTGTCTCTGACTGGAAGTGATGTCAGATTGTCTCTGAGTGGATGTGATGTCGGACAGTCTTGGAGAGTGTTGTCTCTGCCTGGAAGTGATGTCAGACTGTCTGGGAGATGGTTGTCTCTGACAGGATGAGATGTCAGTTCTTGGGCGTGGCGAAGGCACCTTGCTGACTGGCTGTGACTCTGTCTTGGGGATGTACCCAGCCTTCTCTATTGCCTCCTTCAGGTCTTCAGGGAGGCGGGGGAGGGAGTCTTTCCTTACGGATGTCCTGCCTGGGTACTCCAGGGTTGTCTTCCGTCGAAGCGAGTCTCGCTTATCCTCACCCTCTAAATCTGTCTCTTTCGCATCAACATCAAGGCTGTACGACCGTCTGTCAAATTCCTCAATCTTCCTACAGGAGTCGCCACCGAGTTCGTTACTGTTGCTTCTGCCGCCGATCCCGAGCAGTTTTTAAAAAAATGACGTCGGCCCTTTCTTGTTCTTTGCTGAAGCTGGTGGTGACTTGTTGGCACATTTCATGTCCTGCGATGCGGCCAAGCTGCAGTTCAGCCGGCGACTCACAGGTGGCGTCTTGGCAGGAATCTTCCGCTCACTTTCATTCTCCGCTTGCTTCTTATCACCGTCCTTGGAATATGAGCTCAAGTTTAGATTTGAAAGCGCGGCGACTTTTGCCTCGAAAGACGCAGACTTGATGGCTGATGCGCGACTGGAGGTTTGTCTCATGAAGACCCCCGTGTCATCCTGGTCATGTGACATGCTACCATCACGTGATATCTCCTCGTAGGTGTGTTGCTGCTGCACCAGTTGACGTTGGATTACGATGGGGACTTTGTGTGCAGTTTTCGGGGAGCGACCCTGGTCTTTCAGTTGTTCCGAATCCTTGGAGGATTTCATTGACATTTTGGGAGACATCACCCTAACCCGATCCCGCGCCCCCGATCCCACCACGGTCGTCCCTTGGGTGTTATCCCTCTTCGACAAGCCTGTTTCTGTTTTCCGCAGGGAAACAACCTTGTCAGAGCTCTCTGATGATGTTCTGCTCTTCCTTGATCCGACACTCCCTCCGGAATAGCTGCTTCCATGGGAACAGCTACTCCCCCCACTGTTCTCCTGGTCAGGGGCGGGGGAGGAGGGTTGTTTGGGGGGGTGGTCCAAGGGTTGAGGGGGTGGGGTGGATGTCACATCCACGATGGTGTAAGGCTGAACACAAGCTGCAGCAGGGCCTGTGAGGTCCACGACTTTATATGGTTGTGTCGGTACTGTGTCCACCCCCTTGCGTCGCTTTACACCAGATGGCAGTGTCCCGCGACCACTGACATCATACTCATGGTAGAAGTGTGTCTTCCCTGTCTCTGAGGAATCAACAGCTTTATCAGCATCACACTTGTCCTTGCCGTCATCTGGTCGTGTCTCTTCCCTGTTTTCTCTGTAGGTGGGTTCTACACCACCCGGTGCAGAGGGGGGAGGGGACATGGGGCGAGAACTCTTCGACTTCCTTGTCCTCGCTGTAACATCCGGGCGTACGGCCGCACTCTTCGCCGTGGAATACCTCATCACTACCCCGCTGGATATCGCCTGTTTGGTCGTGCTTGTTTCGACGGCCACTCCAGGGTCCTCCATCTCCCCATCACCCCCTGGAGATGTCGCAGCCTCCTCACCTCTCAAGGTCAACTCCTTCATTTTGAGCTTCTCATCTGATGTCTGTTTATGCAGTTTGGAAGGCTTCGATGCAATTGTTGGCTTTGGTTTAACATCGGCAGGTTTTCCACCTTCTCCCGTGGAATTACAATTGTCAGCGCTCCCCCCTCCCATCTGTCTCCGTGGGGAAGGACCACGGGCATCTCTCCCACTCAGTCTCACAGTCTTCCCACCAACGGTGGTCGTCTTTCCCTCTTCCGTTTCCCCACTGCCTCCTGGTGCATCCTGGAATAGCGTGGTGTTGATGGAGGTGCGTTTCGTTGGCACTGGGACCCCGACATGCTGACTGCGTGCCTTCAGACAGTTGGCACACAGCTCCTTCTTCCACGCATGCTGCTGGAAGGCCTCACACACTACATCTGTCGACATGGCTCTCTCTCAAGGACTACACTATGTCTTCCCCAGTGCTCTGTTCATGGTCTCCTGTAAGACAGAATTACACCACTTAAACCTCATTGCGAGGCTCATTTAGCCCTTCACAAATCATGCCTATTAATGTTCATAACAGCAGAGTGTGATTGGTTTAAGTTACATGTGCAGTCAGTTTAATAAAACAGTGTAGTTTTGTGAAAATCATCGACGTAATTGACTTTGAACCATACAACGTTTGCCATTTCTCACTTAATTTTGTATGTGCCCAGTCAAACAATAATAATTAATTTATATATATATATATATATGCACAGTTGGTTTAATAAAAGTATGGTTTTGTGAAAATAATTAACATAATTGATTATGATTCTTAGATGGGGTAATTTGTGAAAGTGTGACTAGCCTTCTCTTATACTATATAGAACCAGTCAACTTTTGCCATTTTCGCTGAATTTGTATTGGGCCCAGTTGAAAATAATTTAGTAGTTTGTCCAGTGATTTCATCAAAAGAAATAACACATTTCTAAAAAAATTTTCTTATATCCTTGTAAAGGTTTGGTAGGGTGCTTTACACGGTTTCAAAATTTATATGACTGCTACAAAAATTGGCGAAGTTATGGAGCATTGAACATGGTAGGGGTCAAAAAGTGAAAATGAAGAAAACGGTTGTTGAAATTATATATGCAAATGGATTGCATGGAAATATTACATGCACAACATTCAAATGTGGCACACAGTATGTAATATGTATGTTACGTTGCAATGATACACTGGAAGTACAAATGTGCTGCTACAAAGACTTATTAAGTTATGCCAGATTATGTCTTTATGTGTAAAACTAAGAGGACAGATTATTTGAGAGCAAAAGGTAGACTCACTGTTTGACACAGTTTAAAACCTACAGGCAACTGTCCAGTTTAACAGGGGTCTAGTGGCTTAATGCTGTCTGCTGACACAAGCTTCTGCCAGTGACCAATTACAGATTAGTCACAGTTTCCATCAAACAATAGCAGGCAGAGAATCTTAGCTCCACAGCTGGGTGTAATACACAACAAGTTATAAATATAGCTACTCTGAGGTAGACAATTAATTTTAGTTAGCAAATTTTGCATTTTAGGGGACCTTTGGTTACTGAAAAGTTTTTGAAGAAAAAAAAATGGGTCTGCTGTCAGAACTTCGAAGGTGTTACTCACCTAACTTACAAATATATAGGGAGCTAATGGAAAGGCCCATCATAATCCATAGCACTACAAAATGAAGTATCTGAAAGTCACACTTCATATACTGAGTGACACATCTCGCACTGTCTCTCTGCACTGTCGCACTGTCCAATAGTTTTCTATCACAACCCTCGTGTACAATATACCAAAGCTATATATCCAACACCACAACATATGTATTATCATTGGATAGGTAATTGAATAATCTTTCAGATGAATGCAACTTGTAGCAGCAGAAAATGAAGCATACAAAAGTTACACCGCAAACAATGACATGCATTCTCAAAATGTGATTCATTCAAAAATTAGTGCTATATAATAGTAGTTTGTCAAAGTGTAAACAAACTCAAAGACAGTTGCAGCTTACTGTCCACCAAGTAGTAGCAGAGCAGTTTTATAATAATAATAATCCACAAGTTAAGTGGCAGTGATCTTCCTTTTATCATTCATGTGATGTTTATTGTGAGCAGGGCGGACAAATGGTTATCATACGTAGACAGGTACAGAAAGAAACTGACATTTTCTATAAAAAGAACACGTTTGCCTATCAATGGCATGTATTTCCTATTGTTGCTGTTTCTGCCGGGCAGAAACAGTTTCTGCCCGGCATAAATCAAACAACCCTGTAGGTAATTATTAATCAAATGTTTTTGGTGAATCATTGTTACATTAAGGGTTATGATGGAAGTAAAATGTTTACATGTTTACTGTTCACTGAAAAAAACAGCTCCACAGAACTAATTATAGTTATTGTTAAGATGTTTAACCTAGTTCCATTATCTGACATTGTGCCAACAGATTGGTGTATTGGGATCATTAAGCCTATATAATTATTATATAAACATAGCAGCAGACATTGGGACAGTGTGACTGCTGCCTGGCTAAATGGATGCAATGGTGCTTTGAAGTTAGTTCTTCTGCCAACTATCCTTTTCACACAAGCCTATAGGTTTAGTAGCTGCCAGTGCACTACTGAGCCTAAACTACCATGCAGGTGTGAAAAACGTGCTGATGTATTTGAACTTGATCCACTAATTAACTGTCCACCAAACAGTAGCAGAGCAGTTTTATAATAATAATAATCCACAAGTTAAGTGGTAGTGATCTTCCTTTTATCATTCATGTGATGTTTATTGTGAGCAGGGCGGACAAATGGTTATCATACGTAGACAGGTACAGAAAGAAACTAAAATTGTCTATAAAAAGAACCACATACCTAAACAAAGCGAAAGTAATAGGTGAAGAACAGGCAGTGTTCAGATAGGGGTATTGGTTGAATTGTATTTGTCTTGACACAAAAGGCTTTATTGTGCCTTAACTATGTCAACTCTTCTAATGGTTGACATTTGGTTGTTTCAGGTGTCAACTATATTGTGAATCTGTAATTATTAGTCTATATTGATACGATTGATTTACACAGTACCATGTCTACACAAGGCATGGCAAGCATAAACAGAACAGTAGAATGCATTTGATATAAATAAAGTGTAGGATATTTCACTCTATAGTTGTCCAGAATATTAATTTTCTATGTTTGTCACCTACAGGTTTCTACAGACAATACATCTTTAACCAATAGACACCACAGTCACACCATTTTATAATAATTAAATGAACATCAAAATAAACACAACTTGCAATTATAGAAAATCAATAGTTTTGAAGATACAGTTTAAAAGTGTTAGGCAACTGTTCAGTCTAACAGGGGTCAAGTATGTCTACTCTGTCTGGGTGCTGTGACCAATTAAAGATTAGTCAAGGTCTCAATGGACTGGGCTGTAGAGATTAGTCACAGCTGTTGATTTTGTGGAACAATACACAACATCTAATCACTAGATAATGTAAACCTTTTGCACTTTGGGGGCCCCTTAGGTGCCCTTAGAATGATTCAATCAAATACAGATTTCTTGTATATAGTGGCAAACCTTTTGCACTTTGGGGGCCGCTTAGGTGCCCTTAGAATGATTAAATCAAATACAGATTTCTTGTATATAGTGGCAGCACCATAAGATACATCTATGCAAAATTAGAAAAAAAGTTGCTGAACAGTTTTTGAAAAAATAGGCCAAATGTTACATTTTTACCAGTTTTGGGGTCCTTGGAGGCCCTAGGGAGCCCTTTAAATGATTCAATCAAATACAGGTGTCTAAGCAAAATTAGAGAAAAAGTTGCTGAACGGTTTCTGAGATACGGCAGCTAACGGCAGACGGCGGACACAGAGTGATGGCAATAGTTCCTTGGACCTTCGGCCAAAGGACTAAAAATGAACCAAAAATGAGAGACTGCATAATGTAATGGTGGAAACAGTTCTAAGTGTGAAACTGAAATATCATAAAGCTGCATGATAAACCATCACTGTTGCTGTTAGTTCTTACTTACAGGATCAACATGATGGCAGCTACAACCACCACTGTTGCTGTTAGTTCTTACTTACAGGATCAACATGATGGCAGCTACAATCACCACTGTTGCTGTTAGTTCTTACTTACAGGGTCAACATGATGGCAGCTACAACCACCACTGTTGCTGTTAGTTCTTACTTACAGGGTCAACATGATGGCAGCTACAACCACCACTGTTGCTGTTAGTTCTTACTTACAGGGTCAACATGATGGCAGCTACAACCACCACTGTTGCTGTTAGTTCTTACTTACAGGGTCAACATGATGGCAGCTACAACCACCACTGTTGCTGTTGGTTCTTACTTACAGGGTCAACATGATGGCAGCTACAACCACCACTGTTGCTGTTAGTTCTTACTTACAGGGTCAACATGATGGCAGCTACAACCACCACTGTTGCTGTTAGTTCTTACGTACAAGGTCAACATGATGGCAGCTACAACCACCACTGTTGCTGTTAGTTCTTACGTACAAGGTCAACATGATGGCAGCTACAACCACCACTGTTGCTGTTAGTCTTACTTACAGGATCAACATGATGGCAGCTACAACCAACCACTGTTGCTGTTAGTCTTACTTACAGGGTCAACATGATGGCAGCTACAACCACCACTGTTGCTGTTAGTCTTACTTACAGGATCAACATGATGGCAGCTACAACCACCACTGTTGCTGTTAGTCTTACTTACAGGGTCAACATGATGGCAGTGACAACCACCACTTTTGCTGTTAGTTCTTACTTACAGGGTCAACATGATGGCAGCTACAACCACCACTGTTGCTGTTAGATCTTACTTACAGGGTCAACGTGATGGCAGCTACAACCACCATTGTTGCTGTTAGTTCTTACTTACAGGGTCAACATCGTGGCAGCTACAACCACCACTGTTGCTGTTAGTTCTTACTTACAGGGTCAACATCATGGCAGCTACAACCACCACTGTTGCTGTTAGTTCTTACTTACAGGATCAACATGATGGCAGCTACAACCACCACTGTTGCTGTTAGTTCTTACTTACAGGGTCAACATGATGGCAGCTACAATCACCACTGTTGCTGTTAGTTCTTACTTACAGGGTCAACATGATGGCAGCTACAACCACCACTGTTGCTGTTAGTTCTTACTTACAGGGTCAACATGATGGCAGCTACAACCACCACTGTTGCTGTTAGTTCTTACTTACAGGGTCAACATGATGGCAGCTACAACCACCACTGTTGCTGTTGGTTCTTACTTACAGGGTCAACATGATGGCAGCTACAACCACCACTGTTGCTGTTAGTTCTTACTTACAGGGTCAACATGATGGCAGCTACAACCACCACTGTTGCTGTTAGTTCTTACGTACAAGGTCAACATGACGACAGCTCCACCACTGTTGCTGTTAGTTGTTACTTACAGAATCAACATGACGACAGCTCCACCACTGTTGCTGTTAGTTCTTACTTACAGAATCAACATGACGACAGCTCCACCACTGTTGCTGTTAGTTCTTACTTACAGAATCAACATGACAACAGCTCCACCACTGTTGCTGTTAGTTCTTATTTACATAATCAACATGACGGCAGCTCCACCACTGTTGCTGTTAGTTCTTACTTACAGGATCAACATGATGGCAGCTACAACCACCACTGTTGCTGTTAGTTCTTACTTACAGATTGACTTACCACTGTTGCTGTTAGTTCTTACTTACAGAATCAACATGACAACAGCTCCACCACTGTTGCTGTTAGTTCTTATTTACATAATCAACATGACGGCAGCTCCACCACTGTTGCTGTTAGTTCTTACTTACAGGATCAACATGATGGCAGCTACAACCACCCCTGTTGCTGTTAGTTCTTACTTACAGGATCAACATGATGGCAGCTACAACCACCACTGTTGCTGTTAGTTCTTACTTACAGAATCAACATGACAACAGCTCCACCACTGTTGCTGTTAGTTCTTACTTACAGAATCAACATGACAACAGCTCCACCACTGTTGCTGTTAGTTCTTATTTACATAATCAACATGACGGCAGCTCCACCACTGTTGCTGTTAGTTCTTACTTACAGAATCAACATGACGACAGCTCCACCACTGTTGCTGTTAGTTCTTACTTACAGAATCAACATGACGACAGCTCCACCACTGTTGCTGTTAGTTGTTACTTACAGAATCAACATGACGACAGCTCCACCACTGTTGCTGTTAGTTCTTACTTACAGAATCAACATGACGACAGCTCCACCACTGTTGCTGTTAGTTCTTACTTACAGAATCAACATGACAACAGCTCCACCACTGTTGCTGTTAGTTCTTATTTACATAATCAACATGACGGCAGCTCCACCACTGTTGCTGTTAGTTCTTATTTACATAATCAACATGACGGCAGCTCCACCACTGTTGCTGTTAGTTCTTACTTACAGAATCAACATGACGACAGCTCCACCACTGTTGCTGTTAGTTCTTACTTACAGAATCAACATGACGGCAGCTCCACCACTGTTGCTGTTAGTTGTTACTTACAGGGTCAACATCATGGCAGCTACAACCACCACTGTTGCTGTTAGTTCTTACTTACAGGATCAACATGATGGCAGCTACAACCACCACTGTTGCTGTTAGTTCTTACTTACAGGGTCAACATGATGGCAGCTACAACCACCACTGTTGCTGTTAGTTCTTACTTACAGGGTCAACATCATGGCAGCTACAACCACCACTGTTGCTGTTAGTTCTTACTTACAGGATCAACATGATGGCAGCTACAACCACCACTGTTGCTGTTAGTTCTTACTTACAGGGTCAATATGATGGCAGCTACAACCACCACTGTTGCTGTTAGTTCTTATTTACAGGGTCAACATGATGGCAGCTACAAACACCCCTGTTGCTGTTAGTTCTTACTTACAGGATCAACATGATGGCAGCAACAACCACCACTGTTGCTGTTAGTTCTTACTTACAGGATCAACATGACAACAGCTCCACCACTGTTGCTGTTAGTTGTTACTTACAGGATCAACATGTCGGCAGCTCCACCACTGTTGCTGTTAGTTGTTACTTACAGAATCAACATGGCAGCAGCTCCACCACTGTTGCTGTTAGTTCTTACTTACAGAATCAACATGACGATAGCTCTACCACTGTTGCTGTTAGTTTTTACTTACAGAATCAACATGACGGCAGCTCCACCACTGTTGCTGTTAGTTCTTACTTACAGAATCAACATGACGACAGCTCCACCACTGTTGCTGTTAGTTCTTACTTACAGAATCAACATGACGGCAGCTCCACCACTGTTGCTGTTAGTTGTTACTTACAGGATCAACATGGCGGCAGCTCCACCACTGTTGCTGTTAGTTCTTACTTACAGAATCAACATGGTAGCAGCTCCACCACTGTTGCTGTTAGTTCTTACTTACAGAATCAACATGCCGGCAGCTCCACCACTGTTGCTGTTAGTTGTTACTTACAGGATCAACATGGCGGCGGCTCCACCACTGTTGCTGTTATTTCTTACTGACAGAATCAACATGGTAGCAGCTCCACCACTGTTGCTGTTAGTTCTTACTTACAGAATCAACATGGCAGCAGCTCCACCACTGTTGAGGTTAGTTCTTACATACAGAATCAACATGACGACAGCTCTACCACTGTTGCTGTTAGTTCTTACTTACAGAATCAACATGTCGGCAGCTCCACCACTGTTGCTGTTAGTTGTTACTTACAGGATCAACATGACAACAGCTCCACCACTGTTGCTGTTAGTTCTTACTTACAGAATCAACATGACGACAGCTCTACCACTGTTGGTGTTAGTTCTTACTTACAGAATCAACATGGCAGCAGCTCCACCACTGTTGCTGTTAGTTCTTACTTACAGAATCAACATGGCAGCAGCTCCACCACTGTTGCTGTTATTCTTACTTACAGAATCAACATGGTAGCAGCTCCACCACTGTTGCTGTTAGTTCTTACTTACAGAATCAACATGGTAGCAGCTCCACCACTGTTGCTGTTAGTTCTTACTTACAGAATCAACATGACGGCAGCTCCACCACTGTTGCTGTTAGTTCTTACTTACAGAATCAACATGACAACAGCTCCACCACTGTTGCTGTTAGTTCTTACTTAGAGAATCAACATGCATGTTTCTTGCACAGCTGACAGGCTCAAGTTTATATTGACATCAAGTCTAATTTTAGACTGGAGACTGCTGTTTATGTTACAATATATATCACCTGGTGGGACTTATCAGGCTTTCCCATCAAGTCAGTGATGATGCAATTTATAGGATGTTGCCTCTAGGCCTTGGCTTGATGAGCTCAGTAATTCCCCTACAGGATGACATGTGGGAAGCTATAAATTCTATGAATTAAGATTGTGTGATACAATATTTGCAGTGAGACTGTAGTCATCCCACAGCAAGAGTTATTACGATATCACTAACTCTATTGCAGGAAGGGTCAAATCATCCAATATTAAAATATTTAGGGTAGTTTTGGGGCTTCCACTTTGGATTTGATATAAAAAAGTATAATTTAACAATACAGACAAATATTATGAAATGAGGTCCTACATCTATAATTGGTCATTGTAAATGTTTAATGTAATGTCTGATTTTATTTACCAATGTACATTTGCATGTCGACGCGAGTGTATGTGTGCATGCATGGTGTGATGGTTGTAGTCCTAAGTACTGATGCTAACACTTTCACGCCATGCAACTCTAGGGAATCGTCTTCGAAGTGTACTCTCTTCACGTGTGTTAAAGAGAAAAAGTTCCGTTATAAGTTAATATACAAATTTAAGTAAATGCAACAATGTTTGACAAAATGCACAATTAACCATATATGATAGGTTTGTTTTAATTATTTAATTGTATAAAAACTACTAGGTTTTTCAATAGGTGCTAGCTGCTAAGACAAGTGAAATCGATAGAGCAAGTGTTTACCACTAGGCCGCATTAATGATGATACAGTGGCCCATGCCGTCATACAAGGAGGTTTTACATAACTCGGGATTTAGGCGCAAAAGAAGTTACCTTATTATTAATCATAGAAGACATACAGAGCTTTGCAGACAATGCAACCACAAGTTCCAGCAAAGTACAGAAATATCCGGAAACTCACAAACGTGTGTTCTTGAACCCTGTAAACTTCAAAGTCCCTTTTTAGGGTGTGCACCAGATACTTAAAAAATAATTGTCTACGTTAGTTTCACTATCACAATGGTTGTGGTGACCTTTAATGAAAGACACAAATACAATCAATGCACTGACCTCGTCACACCTCTGGTATGCCCAAGTACCCTCACTGTGTCACGCCCTTCATCCTGATCTGGGTGGAGACTGGGGCTTTCTCATCACAGGGTGGCCTGGCAACACGAAGAACACCTGTACAAAGGTACACACTGCACCCAGTGGGGTTCTGTAGAACAAGGTAAGGATAGCATACAGTGAAACCTAACACAATGCTACAGGCCTTCACCACCGCTATTTCCAGCACTCTCTGAACACATTCTGGCAAGTGCCAAGGTGAACACAGGACACTGCCAGATGATCCCCTCTGCTGTAGGTTGTTAGTGTTGTTTTTCTCCCAAGTTTAATGTTCCAAAGCTAGAGATTAGCAGGTGATTAATGAGTAGAAACCAATTTAAAAGAAAGTGTTCAAGCCGTTATGAAGACACTGTCAGTAATGGTGTCTTTGGAGATAAATAAATGAACAGAACTAGAAACCATAACAAAAACGACCTCCACAATTTCTTTGTGCACATGAGTGAAAAGATCTCACCTGCCTCAAGGCCTGCATGTCTGATGAGCAGATCAGGGTACATGAGCCTTTTCTGGGTCTTACTGCACACCCAGCTATACCTCTAGGAGGTGGTCAAAACACAAGCTTGGAGACTGACCGAACGCCTTGTGCAGTGACTAACAAATAACTGACGTTTCCTCAGTACAGTCAATAATGGTAGCAGGTGATCATACGGTTGAGCGTAACATCAAGCACTCACTGCAGAAGCTGGCTGCAGTAACCATGAATCAGGTAAAAGAAAAAGGGTTTACCAAAAAAGGACCTGTTTTCACAGGGGATTTATTGCAACAACTACCTGCTGACTAGGTAAACACCAGTCGCACAAACTTGTTTAAAAACAGACTAAACTAACATGTTGCATGCGTACTGCGTAGGCACACACAGAGGGGTAGAGGGGGGGGGGCATGTAAGTATCTAATGGAAAACAAAAACAAACTCCACAGCTCCCACTGAGACTCTGGCTGCTTTCTCCACATGCCTTCTACTTTCTAGGGTTGTTGCTATTGATAACTTGTTACAATCTCAGGCACTTTGATGCAATATGATCATGCTTGCTTAAATACTCCATTTTTGTTTTCCTTAAAAGACAAAACAGATAATTTATATTCTATAATTATTTTGTGACCATGAACATTACACACATGTACATCTTCTTTTTGGTACTTTTATATCAGCCTCATTCAATGCTGCATACAGTAATCCCGTCAATGAAAAAAAAAGTACTGACCAGCTTAAACCAGTTTTAACCTGGGTTAATCTAGGAGCTTTTCATTGGCTAGAGTTCAACCGTGTTCATATCCAGACGTAAGGTGGTTTTAATGGAACCCATTGGAGCTGTGTCATAAATGCATCAATGTGGTTCATATTCTGCTGATTCAGTCAGAAACTGATTGATGATTAAAAGAGACAGAGTTTTTGTCCAAAAAACTTTTCTAATTTCCTCAATGTATAACATAGTAAGTTGTAAAAAAATTTAGAAATAAAAACTGAACTCAGTACTCCCTGGTCATGTGAACTGTCATGAACATGAACACTGAACCTCACAGCTAGTTTATGTTAACTGCCACAGCAAAAAACAGTGCAGGGCTGGCAGCTGCAAGTCCTCGACTCCTATTTAATTCACTTGATTAGCGACAGTATGAGTCAGCGGTATCAGGTATCCATAAATGTCTACCCACACACCACAGTATGTTTCTTGTTTCCTCTTTCTTTCCTTGGTTATGTCATTATAATACCAAATGGTTTTAAGATGATGTATGTATAAGTGCCAATAATATTCACGGTGCACCCCTTCCGGTGAAATTGTGTGAATATGAAAAATTATATTGAGAATGGGTATAGCTTGGTGAGTATAATAGTCACACGGAATGAATCCTTGCATGTCTAGTGTTTGGTTGCCAGCAAATGACAGCATTTCTAAATGTTTGTATATGTATCACAGAGTAAACACAATCATACACTTGATGCGATGACCGAGTCAAATTGTATTCTTAAAGAAAGATATGAAATGATTTGATGACAATTTTATTACCAATCACAAAGACGACAAATATCAACAAATAAAAAATACATCAAATGTGAGATATTTCGCCAATGTCAAATTTGGTATCCAGTTTTCCAATGGCAACGTAAACCACAACATTTCCTGTTACTAAGACCAATAAATTGCAGCTTGGTTAAACAATTCTTTGATCACTCTCTTTACTAAAGCAACAAAATACTGGCTGGAAGACATAAACTTATGGAAGCATCAGCGAGTCTAATGTGTACCAAGACAAGCCACCACATGTAAAAAACTAGGGATGTTGGGGTCCCCCCAGTACTGATGATATGACATAAGACGTGCTGTTAATAACATCATATCCACAACCTACACAATGGAAGAAAACGAGCATTGTTTATTTCTGATTACACATTACAAAATTGTGCTGTAATTACTTTCATCATAAATAATACACGTGCAGTATCACCTCTTTCGATCTCATTCTCAATGTCATCCATTTTCTCATGACATTTAACAACACAACAAGCCAGCGAGCCAACAAATCTTCAATAATTCACGATGCACTCATGTTCCAGCGAGCCCAGACAAGCCATCTGCTCCTATGACACAGGCAGATTATCCTCAAACCAAATCACTCGTGAAAGCATTCCTAAAAAATCAAATTGATTCTCACTCATTGCTGTAATCACAGCCAGGACCAGGACTCGATCTGGCCAACTTAAGAGTACGGCCAAATGGACTTCACTTTCATAAATTTTGGGGTTATTCGTGTATATTATAAGACATGTCAAATCTGGCCAGTCACCAGGACATTGCTGTAAGTAGTCCTGTTGCTGTTATCACTTTTGAATCCAGATGGACCATAACTGATCACCACCTAATGACAGACTCTGGACCATAACCTCACAGAAGATCACAGATGCAATAGCCATGGGATCTATTGTGTTAGTCAAACACAGATTTGCTCCACAAGTCTCCCAGTAAACAGAGTCAGTCTCACTAACTGATCTTCCTACCTTTACAATAAGTCACCATTACAACTCAGATTACAATACACTACCCACATGTGACAATACACGGGGCAACATATATTTGTAGATTTTAAAACAAAACTATGTTAAACAGGTGTTATTTTAATTTATGCAAAAGTTGATCTTCCTTTTATCATAGTAATCTGCTGTGGTTCTTGCATTTGTTCATTAATTAAGTGTGAGCAGTGTGCATGTATACGTGCGTACGTGCGTGCGTGTGTGCATTCATGCATTTACATGCATGCATAACATTTTACTTCCATATTCATGGATGATTGCCACTGATTTTCAGATGGCAATGTTTGTGATATTCTGTTCCCTGAAATACTTTGAAGAGGGATCTGACACTATTTTGAAACTACATGATTTACTCTGTACAATGTACATATGGTTAAACTGTACAGGACTTTAACATGTGGTCCCTTGTACATAAGGACTATAGTTGCAGTTGTTCATAGATATTAACACACACCCCAGGTATCTGAATGTCATGACATTCAGAATAGAAATTTACATAGAGCACTGACACACATTAGCATAGTTTAAAATAACTACATGACACATTTCTGTTGATACACGTCTGGAAAGGTCATTGTCTGTTGTAGTGCTGTGGCCAATGTCGCACTCAACTTGGTAATCAACTGACTGTATTCAAGCTCAGGAAAGAAACAGGAAGTGAAAGAATATTTCAATGACCTACCAGTACCACTGGTAATTATTCAGCTGAGAGCAGTGCAGCCGAGTTAGGGGCAGTGGTTGGGGGTAGTGGATGGGAGCAGTGGTTGGGGGCAGTGGATGGGGGCAGTGGTTGGGGGGAGTGGATGGGGGCAGTGGTTGGGGGCAGTGGATGGGGACAGTGAAGTTTGGGGAGTGGATGTCAAGGGAGCAGTGGTTCTTGAGCAGTGGGTTGGGAGGCAGAAGTGGTTGGGGGTGGATAGGGGGCAGTGGTTTAAGGGGGTGATGGATAGAGAACGTGGTTGGGGAATGGATGGGGCAGTGGTTGGGGGCAGTGGTTGGGGGGAGTGGATGGGGCAGTGGTTAGAAGGGGCAGTGGTTGGGGGAGTGGATGGGGGCAGTGGTTGGGGAGTGGATAGGGGCAGTGGTTAGAAGTGGATGGGGGGCAGTGGTTGGGGGGTGGTTCTTGAGGCAGTGGATGGGGAGGCAGCAGTGGATGAGGGGGTGGATGGGGGCAGTGGTTGGGGCAGTGGATAGAAGGGGGCAGTGGTTGGGGAGTGGATGGGGGCAGTGGTTGGGGGAGTGGATGGGGAAAAGACGTGGTTGGGGGCAGTGGATAGGGGAGCAGTGGTTGGGGAAGTGGATAGGGGCAGTGGTTGGGGAAGGGCAGTGGATGGGGGCAGTGGATGGGGGGCAGTGGATGGGGGAGTGGATGGGGAACTTGTGAAGTGGGTGGGAAGTGGATGGGGCAGTGGTTGGGGAGTGGATGGGAGTGGTTAGAAGTGGATAGGAGCAGTGGTTGCAGAAGTGGATGGGGAAGACTAGCAGTTTGCAGGCAGTGGTTAGAGCAGTGGATAGAGGGGCAGTGGATGGGGGGAGTGGTTTAGGGGGCAGTGGATGAGAAGTGGATCAGGGGCAGTGGATGAGGGGAAGTGGATGGGGCAGTGGATAGAGGGGGCAGTAGGGTTGGGGGCAGTGGTTGGGGAGCAGTGGTTAGGGGCAGTGGTTAAGGGGAAGGATGAGGGGGCAGTGGAATGGGAGCAGTGAGAGTGGATAGGAGGCAGTGGAGCTGAGGGGCAGTGGATGGGAGGCAGTGGTTAGGGGGCAGTGGATGGGAGCAGTGGATTGGGGGAGTGGATAGGGGGCAGTGGATGGGGCAGTGGATGAGAAGTGGATAGGGGCAGTGGGTGGGAGTGGATGGGAGGCAGTGGTTGGGGAGAGTGGATAGGAGTAGTTAGAAGTGGATGGGGGCAGTAGTTGGGAAGTGGATGGGAGCAGTGGTTGAGGGAAGGCAGTGGATAGGAGGCAGTGGTTGGGGAGCAGTGGATAGAGGAAGTGGATGAGAGATGGATAGGAGCGAGTAGATGGGGGCAGTGGTTGGGGGCGGTGGATGGGGGGCAGTGGATGAGGCAGTGGTTAGGGGCAGTGGTTGGGGCAGTGGTTGGGGGCAGTGGTTGGGGGGGAGTGGATGGGGGCAGTGGTTGGGGGCAGTGGATGGGGGCAGTGGTTGGGGGCAGTGGTTGGGAGTGGATGGGGCAGTGGATGGGGGCAGTGGTTGGGGGGCGAAGTTTGCAGTGGTTGCGGGCAGTGGTTGGGGGCAGTGGATGGGGGAGTTGATGGGGGCAGTGGTTGGGGGCAGTGGATGGGGGCAGTGGTTGGGGGCAGTGGTTGGGGGGAGTGGATGGGGGCAGTGGATGGGGGCAGTGGTTGGGGGCAGTGGTTGCGGGCAGTGGTTGGGGGCAGTGGTTGGGGGGAGTGGATGGGGGCAGTGGTTGGGGGCAGTTGATGGGGGCAGTGGTTGGGGGCAGTGGATGGGGGCAGTGGATGGGGGAGTGGATGGGGGCAGTGGTTGGGGGCAGTGGTTGGGGGCCACAGATCCCTACGTTAATCATGCATACTTACATATCACTTTCAGGTCTCATGGTCTGATGAGGATAGGATAGAATTCTACATTCACAACGGATGAATAAAATGACAGTGATTTCGCCACAGTGCCCTCTTTCAGGGATAAGTATGAAGACGTAAGTGGACATATTTGTGGACTACAACAGACAGGCTGGCCAGAGGTTTACAAGCTACATGTCTGGTACTTGGCTGACAGTATACATGTACTGGCAGAGTCAAAACTCCTCTTGTGAACACCCATCTAGGTGAATGTTCTCTTGGTCAAAATGGTAAAAAACTACATTTACCTAGTTACTTCTACAGGTAATGTGTGTTTCATGTAATTTCTAAATTAGTTTTTGATGTAGGTGTTTTGACTATACGCCATCAACTTATCTGAGCCTGCCTCAAAATTCAAGGCATGTTGCTAACAAACATACACATATATATATATACATGCACATCCATGAATGCAATCTTATGTATGCACATGTATCCTTGTATGCACATTCATGTTCACACACATACATACATGCATGTACTCACGCATGCACACACACACGTGCGCACACACATGCACACACACACACAAGGGACTGATTGCCATGCTGACTGTGACATTGGGACTGGCCACCTAAAGACAAGGGAACAGCTTGGAGACAAAGACAGTGGACATAAAGCACACAGCATGCCGAATGCATAATTCATTGGCATTCTGCCTGCTGTCTTCACAGTAGTATAGGACACGCCCATCAAGCCACGCCTCATTCTGTCTCAACTGTAATCAGACAACTCAACTGACAGCAGCTCCAATAGTTTGACTCAATGCATGCATAATTGAAAATTAAATCAATGACAATTAATTCACAAATGGGTTAAAATTCTTCAAAATGCATGCTATGTATCTGTTGATGATCTTCTATAGTCTACAGGTCAACAGCATTTCAAATGCCTCAGCATGAGTGAAGCCATGTCAACAAGTGATCAGGAGGCTCTTCTCTTGAAGCCCTGATCACTGCCATATAATATTCTGACAATGGCGGAATTAGCACTCTAGACTTTTCAATAAAATTAACAAACCACAATCTAAATTATGTAAACAAATCACAAAATAACATACAATATATATATATATATATACAGTGTATATATATATATATATATAAACAAATGCATGTAAACAAACCAGGTGTTTACAACTTTCTGACTACAGTTTCAAAATAAAATGTTTATGTGAATAAGGAATTAAAGTTTGTGTTACAGTTTATTACAGCGTAGCTTTCTAAATGTGTTTTGGCATTACTATATAAAAAATGGCAAACAGCACATTCAGTAAGATAACACACAATGTCTTTTGAAAATATGGTAAGTTACCTTTCCGAGTCCTATGTTGCTCAGAACGGAGCTTTCAACTTCTTCACAACGTCTTCATCAGAGTTGGTCCGTTCTGAGCAACATAGGATCCGGAAAGGTAACTTATGATATTTTCAAAACCATGAATGTAACCGAGTCCGGAAGCAATTTACATGCTAATACAATGTCTTGTTATTATACAGTTTTATAGCGTTTTAGACATCATACCATTCATACCCTCTTGTCTACCTTGTCCAATCAAATATTAACTTGTGTGGATAGCAATTCATATAAATAGTTTCACCACAGTTTGTTCTTAGGTATTTATTCATAGTTCCATGAGAAGAGGAAGACTGACTGATGTGGGAGCCAATGGAAGGGTTGGGAGGGGAGTGAGAGGAAGCAAAGGGGGTAGAGATGGCTGTGTCCCGAAGGATATACCAGTGAAATGGTATCAGTGCTGGAAATTGAAGAAAAACAAACAAAATGCAAGAACCAATATAAGGCCTGTCTGATCTCAGAATGCAGGGACAATGAGTAAAAAGCCTGACCCCAGAATTCGGGGACATAATTGCATAATCAACTCTTGCCCGGCTGTGTTTGACATCGCCGAGAAAGAGAGTGTGGTGACAGAAACCCATATGACTGTTCCCGTCAGATGGCATCACTTCATTACCGTGACTGAGCCTGCATTTACCTGAACAATTAAACTATATTTAATGATATTCTATAAGTACTTTACATAATGCAATTACGTTTCTAATAGTTTTACAGAAAACAAAAGGTACACAGAAACAAAACTGTTAGAGAAAGTTGACTATTATGAGATATGAACCTGCAACCTACACATTATTGTTTGCAATTCAGCTTTATTTTGTGTGTGACTTGTATCAATATTCAGAGTTAAGAGTTGGTTCAAAAGCTTTGCATAGACTGTCCCCAGGTTCTCTCGTAAGAGGGACAAACACCATGGCTGGGTAATGGAGGCTTGGACAAAGAGAGCACCAGTTTATGTACATCTCATTGAACTTATATCAATATTGATTGGACAAAATTGATGAGGCACCTTTGGCTTCAAGTAGCACTAGCAGCTAGATGATTCAACTGTGGGATTCTGAGCTCTAAACTTTGCTACTGTGTCCCACAACTTCACAACTATATTACAGCTAATGTTAATTCCATTGGTTTATTATTACATTGATTAAATATTCACCACACATTAAGAAATGATATTACCTCAGAATGTGGCTGCTAACAGCTACTCACAGTATTGCTATGTTCACAATCCCTCGCACCAAATGGCTTATTTAACAGTTCTTGCAGACTAAATAAACCCAAAGGATTTTAAGGTCATATGTTGATAAGCAATTTCTTCCACGAAATCACAAACATTCCTATAAACATTCTGAGTAAAAACTTGTTTCTGCAGAATGCTATATATAACTACATACAGGTTTATATACAATGTTTAAGTCCGATACGATACACCTGCACAAGGCCTGTACACATGGATACTGCTGGATGATGCTAAACTTTAACTACCTAGGATTGCTTCATTTCCATGATGGGGACTGGGTAGGAATCTGAAGTGGGAGGGAGGCATCAAATCAGGACACAAGAATGATCACATCACATGCAAGAATGGCAATGTTTCTGCAGACTTGTAGAAGTACACACATTTTATAAGCTGACAACACATTGGCGTTCCATCTCAAAGCACCAAATTCTTAGTATAGCGATGTACTGTACATATTAGATGTAAAACTTACTGATGCATCAGTTGACTCCCCTCCACACCCTGCCTAGTACCTCTGGTGTTTATGTAACTGGCCACCCCCCACCCTCAGACAAGGTGTTAGGATGACCTCTGACTCAACCCCTGTAACATCTGTCTGCAATTCAATTAGTGCCAGGCTCTTGGGCTACTAAATACTGCTGTCTGATCCTGGCTGTCAGATGGTCCAGATATCAGCACACTGCTGGGAGATCTGACAGCAAAAATATGAGACCAACTAGATGAAAGCACCCGAGGCATCAAGACTGTTGATGGGCAAGAACTGCTGTTTTTTTTTAAACTTGAACAATTTTGTTCACTCCACAGTGCATCAGTTCATGAGTACCTGGTTATATACAGACACTGGTTTGATATTTGTGTATGAAAAGTCTGCGAATCAATTGCAGTATGGCTGAATGCTTCCCAGAGAAGTCGAGATGGTGGTTGAATCAACAGGTCTACCAGAGTGTGAAGTGTAAATTGCCCTGAACAGTTCTAAAAATGGACACTGCGCTACATAAGTACATTGTTTCAATTCTTGGATATTTCACAGCACATATAAGACAGCAACTTGTTGGAAGTACCTGAGGTATCAAAACATTGGATTGTGAGGCATGGTAGGATAGTGACGGACGCCACACTCTCAGCCCAGAGAATCCAGGTTTCAAACCTTTTGCTGCTGTTTATTGAAGCACGGGCAATTTTGTTAACTTGACATTGCCTTAGTTCACTCACTTGTGTAAATGAGTAGCTGGGGTCAGTTTGAAATAAATTGAAATTATTCAATTAAATTCCTGAATTGGAATTAAAAGATTTCAACTAAGCGAAATTGGAATTGAAAGATTTTGACTCAGCTGAATTGGAATGGGAATTGGAACTGAAAGAAATTGAACTGAACCTCATTTTCTTATGCTGGTACAGTCTGGTTTTATTTCCAATGTGGCCCTCAATCCAACCATAGAACTTCACATGTACTGGAGTTGTGGACGAGTCTGTCAACAGTAAATAGCACATTCACAGACATGAAAGAGTAGTTCCACTCAGGCCACAGTCAAGTGACTGCTCAGTTTAGGATCAATAGCAGTATATTATGAATGGTTGAGAATGTACTGCCCTAAATCATGCATACTGTTCATATAAGTATTTTAAATCCTGTATCCTTCACATGATATGTTTGCATTGAAAACAGTTCCATATAATTAATTTGTAAATTTAACTGAATTTGAATGAATTGCAACTGAAACATTTGAAGGGGAATTGAAAAGGAAAGAATGGAAATTGACTAAATTGAAAGGAATTTTAATTTGGATTGATTACATGGAACTAACCCCTGCCCTGGCTACAGACAGCGATGGACATATCTGAACTAACAAATGAAGTCTTAGTGCAATAACTGTAGTATGAATGAGTGCCTCCCAGATAAGTTGAGATGGTGATCGAATGAACAGGACAGTACTTACCTTTTTCTACATATTCAACATTTTACTTTCTTGAAGTGATAGAGTTAATAAGTTTGAAATGGCCGAATATTTTGACGATCATCTTAACAGCCTAACAATAACTGCACCGTCTTCCCACCAGTTCTTTACACCAACACCCTGCAACGATATTGCCAGGTGTTATGACTTCTAGGAAGGAATGCCAGACTTCCTGGATGGCCAGACACAACATGATTTGTCTGCCACTCAACAGACAGAGCTCAGTAAAGAAACCATTCACATTGCTCACTGAGCTAGTCTCTGGGCTGCCACCACTGTCAGTTAGGAGCCAATTACTGTGTTGTCTCTGGGCTGCCACCACTGTCAGTTAGGAGCCAATTACTGTGTTGTCTGAATGAAGCCACAGGAAGACACCTACAGTTCATGACCATGCATGTGGTTCTCCTATGATTCACTCGGGTCTGAGGCTGTGAAAATGCCAAATGTTTCCATGAAACAAACAATCAGAAAGGTCAGCGTTTGCCAACAACAGTGTGATCAGTATTTTTTATTTCTGTATGCGTGTGTGTGTGTGTGCATGTATGCACACACACACACACTAATGATATCACCAACTAATGATGCATTATGGGAGGTCTGGAATTATAAGACCCAGTTTCCACATGGATGACATCCCTCTGATCTGTCTCCCAATTGATGACTGTCATGAGTACTTATCTTCCAACTATGAGATGGAGCGGTAAATTAATAATTCTATAGACATGGTTGTCCCGTATCTAAAATCATGTATTCCTTTTTATGGCTAGCTGACGCAGAGCCAAGTTTGTTCCAGAACAGCTACACCAATTTATTAAATCCCAAGATGGGTTTTCAATCAATAACTTTATGACATATTATAGATACAATCTGTACTCGGTGCAATCAAATGAATCCATGGCCAAAGCTATAAATCTCTGAAAACCTTGGCTTCAAGCCAGGGAATAATCCACTTTGCTTTTTGCTTTGGTTTACCCCACACAACTGATGTCGTCTCTGTGTAGGTGGTCCTGTATAATGTATATCAGTCACTGCCATCTGCTAGTTTGTCCAAGCCTGTATGCACTCTGCCCAAGGATTTATATACCAATGTGTGGATCTATGTAAGTAGGCACTTTTATGTGCAAGACATTCATTTCTTGCTGGTAGGGCTATAATCACTGACACTGGAGGGAACTGATGTCTAATTTACTGTGCCCCAAATCCACTCAGGTTAATTGAATCTTGCAGAATTAATTAATTAATGTCTCTCAGTTCATCTTAATAGTGACAGCGAGTTGGTGCTGTCTTTCTGCTATGCTCAACTGCATGTACATATATATATATATATATATGATATAGTGATGCGTAGCATCTACAGCTGTAGACTAGTCGACTGTGTTACAAATAAATCTTTCTATGCGAGTGAGCCTAGAAGTATGAGTTCTCTCTACAAATCAAACCTCTCTTGCTCTCACTGTTGCAGCCTCTGATGTTACAAACTAAATACAAACCGGGTAATCAAAGTCTTTAGGTGTTTGATGAGCGACAAGAACCTGGCAGGGTAGACCTACAAGCTGGTTTACATGGAATTTTACATTTGTATCACGAACTGCATTCTCAAGAGCAACATGTTCTTGATGCAACTGTTACATACCTGTACTTTTCATTTTAGTTCATAACAATGCAGTGGGGTTGACCTGTTGCACTGCCACTGACCAATGTGACATGACCGACTGACCACTCTGGCCTGACCAGAGGTAGAGCCAGTCCAACTGAGGTCAAGTCAGATGTCACCAACACCAAGAGAACTTTCAACCCAAATATAGGTGGTAGGTATCCCAACAATGCCCTGTCAGCCCACCTAGACAGGGCTCTATATCCCAGTAGGTGAGGCAGACTGTTGGAGAAACACAACTCTTGTAATGTCATTGCGTAATGGAAGCTGCATTAGAATTTAGAGGGAGCAAGACATATAATTTATTTAGTTTTGTGAGGGTTACATTTATGATATATGCTTGTACAGACCAGCAGCATACCTCCCTATGTTTATTGTGCTGCTACAAATTAATTTTCTGGTGATATCAATATCTTGAATTATAAAAAACCTTTGATATCATCATAGATCTTTCTACAGAAAGTACTCATGAATGGAATGTACACAATGTTTTACTTTTTATAATAATAATATAACTAATAATAATCTTATGTGAATATAACAAAACAAACATGTATACTGGAATCTGCTTGTCTAGAACAGTGCTCACATTTACAATGGACCAAGCTTAATGCATCATATTTTTTATATTTCAACAGTTACAACTTACAGAAAGAGATTGCTCAGCTCAGTTATAAAAAACATTATCCTGGCACTAGGTTTTATAAAGTGAGATTAAGACACTGTAAAATCATATCTATATATATATATATATATATGGAATATTATATAACTGTACATAATCTATGGAATATTTATGGCCACATAATTATTTATAGAATGTTACTTCATTCTATAGAACAAAATATTCTATAGAAAACCATCTGCAAAAATTGCTTGCAAAGGGTGATGCTTCAAACATACACCCAAATGATGACATTAAAATGATCTCAAGTGCCTGATTATGACACACACCAGAACAGCTCAGTGTATGCTTTTCCAGATCCCGGTCACCATTACCCAGCAATGCAAAAAACACTGCAAACTGAATTCCCTACTCAAAATCCTAGCTGCGCTCCTGTGTTCTAGGCTACCATATTGGATTCCAGCTTCAATCCACCCCAAATGATGCATTCACAAGGGCTCCTCTCTAAGGATGGAGGGGGGCTAGGGACACTCATATTTGTGCATAATTAAATGTTTCCTGCTGTCTATTAAAATGCCCAGAACCAGATGGGGTAATTTCAGATGCATGAGACATCAACAAGGGGGTGCATTAATCTGGGTTAATTAGAAGCTGTCATTTAATTAGCTGACTGTGGAGTCCTGCAGCTGTTGCTATGTTGGCACACTTCTGTCTTTATCTCAACAGGGTATACTATTACCATTGGTGTAAGATCACCAGGGAACTTAGTTTTTCATTCAAACAAAGGCCAAAAACAGGAAATTCCACATCGTGTACAAATACAATTCAGTTTTTTAAATACCTGTGGTGTTTTTGATAAAACTAAACATGTCTGTCACTCGCCTACAATGGCAATATCATCCAATCTAAACATTTTATTTTTTAAATCAACATGAAAGTCCAAGGTATAAACTTACTTTGGAGCAAGTGTTGAAACATACTGCTCCAAAGTAAGTATATTTCTTGCTGTCTGATGGAATCTTGACGCCATAAACAATATCTTTCCTAACATGAAAAATGTTTATAATTTGTTGTGCAGACTAATTGGATTCAGTCTTCAAACATATATATCCCTCACTTGCCACTCACTGATATTCAAACATATATATCCCTCACTTGCCACTCACTGATATTCAAACATATATATCCCTCACTTGCCACTCACTGATATTCAAACATATATATCCCTCACTTGCCACTCACTGATATTCATGAGTATATGACAGATATTAAAACTCAGCACAGGACAAATATTATAATCCACAAATGCATCCTACTTCCTGTTCTTAATTATTTTTCAGGGTACAAAAGTCCTTGAAAAGGGACTGTCTCAAAATTACTGGCATTTAACTGATGCATGCCCTGGACCCACAAATAAAATATTCACATGTTCCCCTTTATTACAAATGCACGCACATGCACACACGCACGCACACATATGCATGTACAATTAAATATTTAGTGTTTTATACATTCTACACCAGGAACTGTTTCCTTTACATAGGAACTGCTGCTACATTTTCATTTGAGTTGTGTAAGTAAACACTGTCATGCCCAGACAACACTCACCAATGAAAAATACTGGAGTACACATGATCCCCACGGGTTCCTCCATAGGAAGTGGGGACATTTGATGCTGTCCCCTCCACAGGAAGTGAGGGGTAATGAAAGAAACCTATTTCCTTACCCCACTGAGTACCCTGTGTTCCAAGATGTGCTGAACACCTCCCTTCAGGTAACACCAATCTACTGAGACAGTTATCCCCACCCCCAGATCACAGGGGTATCAGTCTTACAACTACCTACATGCTGGCTGCTTTGAGCAGACCTGAGGACTGGGTACTGCACTATATAAGAACTTACCTTTACTTTTAATAGCTGTCCTGGTAACATTGCAAACCCGGGGAGGGGGGGTCAGTCAACCATAAATACTGTATTTATAACGTAGTAATATATTTATTTTGCCAATGATGACAATGTCAAAGTGCCAATTTTTTTCAAGTGTGAAATTCTGCAATGTTGGGACAGTTTGTTGACAAACTGAGCATAAAGCTGTATTATGATATCCTATCAGTATCTATAGAACAATATAATGCATAATATATTGGGTAGGCACTTTGTAATCGTCCTGTAATTTATTTTAACATATCTTAATCATTTTTTGCCAACCTATCACCAGAAGGTTATGTAACTGCATTCCATCAGCCTCCAAACACATCTCTCATTAAAAACCTAAATCTCAAGACAATACCAATAGACCTCACCATAAAACTAATACCATTTGATTTGCACACATAAATAAATATTCCTGGAAATACAATTTATAATTTCCATAATTCAGATGTGCCACAAAGCACCCGTGGCTGTACATTAATAAATAACAAGGACATTCTATCTACTGATGATATTGGATCCACGTCAACATCAACAACAACAACATAAAAAACAACAGCAACCATCAGTAACAGTTCACTAAGCAATAGATCACTTTCCCATCAGCTTAAAGAGCTAAATCACATAAAGAATACCAGACTTCCTGCAGACGTAAGGAAGTCTGATGTTTTTTCACATACAGTAGCACAGTCATAATTCATATGTGGCATTTAGTACACTTATCTGAGCATGAAATTTAAACCAGGTTCATAAGGTCCCAGTTTGCTGGGCTGTCATAATAGAAATAGGCCATAACCAGGAGGCCAGTAGACAGTTTGGGTTTCATTGCAACAGGGTGCAGACTGATGGATTCTGTCAGGGGGACTATGACAAGGGGAAGTGAGATGAAGTAGAATCCACAGGTTTACCCAGCTACAGGGTGTTTTTTCTCGTCTCATGGGAAATTACTGGATGTGCATAATCCTAATACTAATAACAGGACAATAGTATTTGTCATATTCCAGGAACCTGACTTTGTCAAATGAAGTTCAATAAATAAATGATTGATTTGAACGAAAGTACATTGTGTCCACTATTTTGTGTTTATTGTCATTTATTTTATTTTAAATACCATGGTTTCTTTTTTGTAACATGCTTTTAAGGCGTCTATGGAAAACAATGGGGGATCCTTTTGTGGACTGTGACATATTTCCAGGGAATCATTTCCTGGTACATGTGCCCAGTGAACCAGCAAAACAATATCAAAACAGTAATAACTGTCATTAAACACACTGGTAGAATGAAGTAATATGGGAATGCTAACATAGAAGTAGATAACGTCTGTGTAAACTGTAATATGGATGAATCAATATTTATAATATGTATATGTTCCATTATTCCATGTACATATTCCAGATCATCCTTGTCCAAATCAAAACATCCCACAAAACTGTTCATTCTCATATTTATGGGAGGACTGTATAAAGAGATATTGGGAGGAATTGGGAGATGAGTGGGTGATGAGAGTGAGAGATAGAGGGGAGTGGAGACAGCTGGTGGCGACAGCAAGAACAATGGGGGGGGAAGAAAAAGAAGACCAGTATTGAGGCCTGTCTCACTCCAGATATACAGGACAACAACAACATGGAAACAGGAGAACAACAACATGGAAACAGGACAACAACAACATGGAAACAGGACAACAACAACATGGAAACAGGAGAACAACAACATGGAAACAGGAGAACAACAACATGGAAACAGGAGAACAACAACATGGAAACAGGACAACAACAACATGGAAACAGGAGAACAACAACATGGAAACAGGAGAACAACAACATGGAAACAGGAGAACAACAACATGGAAACAGGAGAACAACAACATGGAAACAGGAGAACAACAATATGGAAACAGAACAACATTTTCCAAAAATAACCATATCAGCTTCTTGTTAAGCAAATATTAAACTGATGTGGTCCATTCCTCATTTTTAATCTAATGTTCTTAGTACTAAACTAAATATATTGATGTATACAGCCCACCGAATTGCATTTAATAACAACAACCCAGTGTTCATAATTTGTATATTGCACTTGCAAAACTTTCAAACTGTAAACAAAACATTCCAAAACTACAAAACCTCTTTTGTCTACAGTACTGCAGAGACAGGCAGGGCTAACCATCAGGCCCTTTGATGTTTGGCACAATCACATGGTTCCTGCATTCAAAACAACTGATTCACTGAACTTCCTGTTAATAATTCACACCACCGGTGATTCAGGATAATGGAACTGATAAGCTAGGTTGTTTTAAAACTCCAAATGATTTCCTAACAGCCAAGACAACCCCCTTGAAACATGTGTGGTTAAGCTCAGAATCCCACAGGAATGTTTGCCCAAGTAAAGATGACTGGCATGTGGTTGGTATCTCATGCACCTTGTAAGCCAATGATGCCTTGAAGGTACCTGCTGACATACCTGACTGCCAGTCACTGCTGGACATGTTTATCTGCAGAACATCCCATATGACTACTTCCAAGACCAGTCTAGAGATGCTCACTGGTTGAGAGTTCTAGTTATGATTAGCTTCCTTCAGGCTCTGTCTTCTCTCATTTGTCTTTCTCCCATTCTATAGTCTACACATTTTCTTTTCATATCTATTCCCCAATTTATTCACTATAATCATAAATTTTATCTCCCCAAAATTAAATTACCAGGTATCTACTTTTCACATCATTATACATTCTCAATTTATCCACTGCACTTGCTAATTTTCTCTCCAGAAAACGTAATTCTTGCTTCTGGTTCCCCAACTTACTTTCCATATTTCTCCGACCGTTTGTATTTACATACCAAAGATATGCAATTGATATTTCCACTTTTCCTGTCATGAGCCAATATATCATGGAACTAGATATTTATAGATCATAACATCAGTGGACAGTGGCATAAGTAGGATCTCACAGTGAGGGCAAGTTTTATCACCTAATAATTTTTCCATGTTAAAATGTAGTGCTGCTACAGTACTTGTATAGGCAAAATAATAAAATACTAACAAAAGGGATCCATGGTCCAATGTCCCCGCCCAATATGCCACTGCATGACATGACATGACATCATACACTTAGTACTGTATTTGACACAGTCAAGGAAATGTCAAATTGCCAGCAGAAAATCAATGACACAGCAAGAACCATAGCAATGAGTAGAGGAAGTGATGACTTTAGATGGAATGTCTGTCACATGTATAAGTTAAGTCAAGAACCGCTGAATTTAGAACTACTGGGCACCAATTGAAAACGTCATTCTGTAGTCACTAAAAAGCATGTTCTTAAACAATTTCGATAAATTACATTTTACTTAAAAAAGTCCTAAAGTATGATTCAAATAATTACTTGAATAGTAAGCTTTGGCCAAAGTAAACCATGAAATGTTACCAAAATAGTGCAATTTTTATTGAAAAAATATGCTAAAATATGTGATGATAAATTGTGAAAGCATACATGCTTCCTGCATATAAGTAATCCTATGACTGTGTGATCACTGAGATCTCACAGCGATAAGTTGAGAAGAAAATATCAAATCAGACATATTCCATGAGAATTTCTTTGGACATAATGTCTGGATGCCGGCGCCCCGAGTTCAATACCCGGACCGGGCAGGTATGGTATATTTGGTGTAAAAACCTGGCTCTCAACATTGGGGACTGTGTATCCCTCATGAATCGGAGATCACGTTAATGTCGGTCTCGTCTCAATTTGGGACGTAAAAGAACCACTGAGGACGACAAGCACCCTGGCAGTGACCACCCTCAGTGCCAGCATAGAAAGGTTGGCTTGGCGATAATGTTCTAAAAAAGGCTAGCTAGTTGAATGAGACCTCATAAGATCATAACATTGTAACCACAATATATACAGATTAGTCCGTTAATAGAACGTAGCCGAGTGCTGGAAACAACTAGGAAAAAGAGTGTCCAATGATCAGGGTGTCCACTGGTCAGTGCCATGTGTCCAGTGGTCTGGGTGTCCAGTCCTGTGCTGTCTAGTGTCTAGAGTTATGAGTAATCCAATATGGCCACCCCACTAACTACAGAATGCCTTGTCAAAGTGACAGGAAAAAACAAAAAGATAATGAGCTATCATAAAATACACTTAAGTACTATAATACTGTACAATACAGCACAACGTTACCATACCCCACAGACCTCTAGCTGACACCCGGGGACCCATCAACTGTCTAGTCATCATAACTGAAGCAAACAACAACAAGCTTGTCTTCCTGGCTCCATGCTGCTGGTGTGTCTAGTGATATTATGCACCAGTTCCCAGTAGCCTCAGCAGCCAATGTGCATGGAACAATCATTCAAGTCCCCAGCCCACTGCACCAGAAGAAGTATTGATTTCCACACAGCCAGGCTGCATCTACAATAACTGCCCTGCTGACAGGGCAAACTGATGCCCATTGTCTCCATACACTGCCAGAACACAACACCACTGGCAGCTGTTCAATGACAGCAATGTTTACCTTGCTACCCCTTGTCCCAGACATTACATACATTACTGATTACACCTTCACCTGGCATTTCTGATGTGTCCACCCCAAACATGTCACTCACCTCCTGCAAGATCCTGGCCACATCGGGAGTGATCTCACAAGTGTCCCATGGTGGACTTGCCCCAGGGTAACTTGTTAGACCTATGGTGTAACCAACAATACTGACTGACAAAGCCACTGTCCAGCCCTGCACTCACACAATGACTCACTACTGCAGAGCACTGCAAGCCAATGCCAGATCATACAAGTGAGTGCATGCTGTCTGATGCAGCTCATATGTTGGCAGCCTCCACTGCACATGCTCACAACACACTTCCTGGGCTTTCTTGATTCATTCATCTTTCTGCATCGACAGCCAGGCGGGGACAGATCACTATTTTATTTCTGCAGTCGTGGCAGATAAATTGTGTACCAGTGATATTAAGATGACATGCCCCTTTTGATGATTTCTTGCTTTCTGATTAATTTTGTTTCAAGAGGACTATAGCCACATCTGAGGATTGCAATTACTTATGCCGTGCACTTAAACATCACATGGTAAAATGATACGACATGTATTATGTGTAAATGAAGGTAGTATCCATTCACTACTGAATTGTACAAGAACACATGGTATATTAATTATCTGGCACATGATCCAATTGTTTTCCAGCACATTGATGACAGACTACAATGATTTTATGAAAATATAAAATATGCATTTGTGTGCAGCATTGCAAAATGTTTTACATTAAAAACAGAAACAATTCATCAATGTACCAAATATAAAAAAATACAATATAGCTGGTAGTGAAACTGAGAGATTAAAATTCAGAGCTTTACAAGCGATCAATTCATCGTGTGACTTATTGCCTAGAACTAGGTCGCACATTGACCGTCAAGAGTGCAAAATGGAATCTGAACATGTACAGTTGACATTCCATTGTATATATATGTTGAAATGCTAGTATAAAATAGATAATAATAGATTTAATGTTTTCTTTTCAACTAAGGCATCTAAGGCAAAGGTGTTCAAGGGAGAACTGTATACAGAAAAAATGGGCCAAGAGGCCCTGAAGTCCTTTGGACTAATACGTCTATATGTGACCTCGGCTGACCACATGAGCGATAAGTAAGAAAAATTGTAACATTGTTTTCTTTCATCCTTATAAAGGTTTGGTAGGGTGCTTTACACGGTTTCAAAAATTATGACTGCTACAAAAATTGTCAAAGTTATGGAGCATTGAACATGGTAGGGTTCAAAAAGTGAAAATGAAGAAAACAGCTGTTGTAGTTTTACATTATATATGCAAATGGATTGCGTGGAAATATTACATGCACAACATTCAAATGTGGCACACAGTATGTATGTTATGTTGCACTGATACACTAGAAGTACAAATGTGCTGCTACAAAAACTTATCAAGTTATGCCAAATTATTATGTGTCAAATAAAGAGGACAGATTATTTGATAGCAAAAGGTAGCATCAGACACTGGGACAGTGTGACTGCTGCATGGCTAAATGGATGCAATGGTGCTTTGAAGTTAGTTCTTCTGCCAACTATCCTTTTCACACAAGCCTATAGATTTAGTGGCTGCCAGTACACTACTGAGCCTAAACTACCATGCAGGTGTGAAAAACATCCTGATGTATTAGAACTTGAGCCATTAAAATTAACTGTCCACCAAGCAGTAGCAAAGCAGTTTTATAATAATAATCCACAAGTTAAGTGGCAGTGATCTTCTTTTTATTATTCATGTGATGTTTATTGTGAGCATGGCAAACAAATGGTTATAATAAGTAGACAGGTACAGAAAGAAACTGACGTTTTCTATAAAAAGAACACGTTTGCCTATCAATGGCATGTATTTCCTATTGTTGCGGTTTCTGCCAGGCAGAAATCAAACAACCATGTAGGTAATTATTAATCAAATGTTTTTTGATGAATCATAGTTACAGACCATAAAGGGCTATGATGGAAGTAAAATGTTGACATATTTACTGTTCACTTATTGCACCATGTATTGCATTTAGAGGAATAATTATAATAGAAAATAAAATGTTGTTTTTAAGTACATACATTGATGGGAATTACGTTTCTGTGGCCTAAGAATAACTAATTTCACAAACTTCCTTCTTTTATATAAAACAACTGCATAAAAATAGATATCCATGCAAGACACCTACTCTGCATGTGACAGATGTTTTGGGAAGGGGAATAGCCTCCCAGACTTCACCCACTAGACCCCTGGACAGTTGGGTGAACATTTTAAGGGGTCCTCCTGAAACAACCAAATGTCAACTATTAGAAGAGTTGACATAGTTCTACACAAGAAATCTGTATTTGATTGAATCATTCTAGTATCATCAGCATGATATATAGTGAGGGACGTTAAAGTTGGCACAGATGACCTTGATACCATACTATTTCAGAATTTTGATGGAAGCAACCTGAGATTTTGATGCTTCTGCCATTTTGTGCAAAATTCAAAATGGCCACCACTCGAAATTGCCAGATCTCTGGAACCTGTGCTCCGATTTGGATGATCCTAATGTAGTTTCTAGGGTTTTGGGGAGTGTTGAAGTGAATGGTGAAGTTTTTGAATCGATTTAGGGTCAAGATCACATGCTAAGGGTCAATGTGATGGTCAAATTTCCACTAAAGCACTACTTTCTTAATATTTTCTCTTATTTATCTCTGGTATCCTCCAGTACGATTATTATTATCTTCATGTCTTTCATGGGGTCTTCATGTATCGTTAGTCCATCGATGAGATCGTTCCATCTATATTGGGGTCAAGGTCCCATGTTCGGAATCAAGGTTAGTATGGTTTCATAACTTTGCTGTTTATCAAAGCTACGTGTATTTGACATTGGGTCTTTCACGGAATATGATATAGGCAGTGGATATCACAGCATGGTATTGGTTGTGGAAATTTTAAAGCTTAAATATAAATATATTGTAGTGGAAAACATAAAGTTTATTTCAAATCAGTGAAAGGAATACCATTAAGACCATGACATAGGGCTTAGGCACCACCAGTTACACATTTACATACTATTTACAGGCAATCAACTTGCAGGATCACATCAAAATCCTTCTCGCCAGCAAGACGTTTTGCATACATGAGATCTCTTATTATTTACAGTCCATCGTTGTTGATGCATCCACCTTCACAGTGACAAAGAATAGTGCATTTGATACCTGCCCTGGCACATTTGCAGTTTCTTGTGCAGGCTTTTCCCACAGTGGTGAAGGAGAGCACACGCTTTGCGTGGGTCGGCTTGCACTGTCCAGAATGGAAACCAAGGCTTCCAAAGTGGCCACCAGCAATGATGACAATATCGCTGTCGACTGTGCGGATGGAAGCCTTTTAGTGACCTTGTTGTGCGGCGTGAGATAGATGCAGAAATATCCTGCTATCGGTCTCCTGGTGATTGCACGGCATGATCGTGTCCAAGTCAGCTGCCGATTGGCTGTGAGTGGTATTCACCAGGACGAGATCGTCATACGTGGAGCAAACCATAACACTGTTGAGCTAAGACAATGCCCCGATAACAGCTTTTGAAAGGAACCTAAGCAGCTGGACCTTGCTTTCAAAATTTGCATGAAAAAGTTGCCTTTGCGGAACTCGTCTAGGACATTAGGGTGCTTCTGCTCCAGCTCAACCATGTCCTTCACGTGAACTAGCAACCATCGTGAGTAACGGGTCTGGTCAAAGTTGAACAGCCACCCAGAGTTCATCAATAACCTGCACATATAGGTCAATATCACCCTCTCTGAGAGAACGCAGTCGCTAACGAAACGCCAGCGTGTAATTTGCATCGCCATCGGTCGACTATTTAATTCTAATTCACGTAAACTATCCAGTAATGTTGCTTACTAAGTAGCATGTACCAAAATGAAATATTTATACTTCAGTCTATATAAAACATGGAAGTAATACTATGATGCTTCAAATGGTAAAACGATATTGTTTCAAAACCGTAAACACAAAGACATATACTGCCATAATACCAGGATGCATTGCGCTTGTCACTTGAGGCGCTCTCTTGCGATTACGATGTTAACTAACGCCAGTAAGCGCATAATAATCTTATTATATACATCAGTTAGTATATTGCCTCCATAATTGGATTTGACCTCAATGCAACACATGACTTTGGATTCAATTGATTGACAAAAACTCACAACTTTGGGTACAAGAAAACCCAATGATACACTTAGAGATCACGATCGCCATGCCAGTGGATACAAGGGGGTAACTGCACCTTGATATTGACCCTCAAAATGTGTGACCATAACCCCCAATTGAAAACAAATCTCTATCAATCTGCCCAAGGTGTATGTAAACCCCACAATGGACACCAATTACCTATGAACTGGTAGTGAGGATTCACAGCTGGGTGTTTACTCATGTTTTGGTGACTATTTGACCCTGTCATTGACCTCTAGCATGTGACATTGACCCTAAATCAATTCAAAAACTTCACCAATCATTTCAGCACCCCCAAATTCCCTAGAAACAACACTAAGATCATCCAAACTGGAGCACAGGTTCCAGAGATCTGGCAATTTTCGATTTGGGGGTGGCAGCCATTTTGAATTTTGTACAAAAGGGCAGAAGCATTAAAATCTCAGATTGCTTCCATCAAAATTCTGAAATAGTATGGTATCAAGGTCACCTGTGCCAAATGTCATGCTTTTGTCCAGATGTGAAAATGTACGGCCCTTGCTGACATTAACGTCCCTCACTAGTAGTAGAACATATATTTTCAAGAAAATGTATACATCATCATCACTAAGGTTATTGTAAATTTCACCAGCTGCCATGTCAAGTCCCTTATAATTATGACTAACACTCTGTTCAAAATCAGTCAGGTAAATAGCAAATAACAAAGGAGACGTTTTCTCCTTGTGGTCACCAATTACAGTTTCCACCAGGCAGTCCGGCCCTCCACAGTGAGGTGTGACAGATGTTGTAGGAAAAGGGATTAGCCAGATAGAGCTGCTCCTGCAGTAAACAATTTATTTAGCAAATTTAGCATTTTTGGGGACCTTTGGTGCCCTTAGAATGATTCAATGAAATACAGATTTCTTGTGTACAGTGACACTACCACATGAAATGTATATGCAAAATTTGAGAAAAAGTTGCTGAAGAGTTTTTGAAAAAATAGGCAAAATGTAATATTTTTACCAGTTTTGGGGTCCTTGGAGGCCCTCTGGAGCCCTTAGAATGATTCAATCAAATACAGATTTCTTGTGTACAGTGACACTACCACATGAAATTTATATGCAAAATTAGAGAAAAAGTTGCTGAACAGTTTTTGAAAAAATAGGCAAAATGTAATTTTTTTCCAGTTTTGGGGTCCTTGGAGACCCTAGGGAGCCCTTAGAATGATCCAATCAAATACAGATGTCTCATGCATAGTGGAAGTGCCCTAAGTGTCTATGCAAAATTAGAGAAAAAGTTGCTGAACGGTTTCTGAGATACGGTGTCGCGCTTACATTTATCCGGGTATTAAATAATATCCGGGTGACGTTTCTGCGCATGCGCGTATCTAGGGGAATGCATTTCACAGTAGCTATGAATGTCGCGTTTTAATTTATGCAGGCATTATGTATGTCTATATGTATATATATATATTTGCATATATGTCTATATATATACATAAATTTTGCTTCCCACAGGCATAAACAATTTCTGTCGTAACACAGTTTCATCTTCATGCACACGTCATGTGACTTACTCTTATACTTGGTCACAAATCTGAAACAGCCAATTATAATTGTGTACTCTAACTATAACGCTCGTATTACGACAACAAACGAAACATATTTAACTACTGGATATTATTTATCACTACGTGATCTACTGGTGCTAAATATTATGCCTTACATATGCACATAAACATCACCTGGATAAAATTTAATGCCCGGATAAATGTAAGCGCAACAACGGCAGCTAACGGCGGACGCAGAGTGATGGCAATAGTCCATTGGACCTTCGGCCTAAAGGACTAAAAACTGATCTGGCAAATGTCATGCTGTGCAAGTAATGTACGTAATAATGAACCTACATAATACCATTGTATGTGGTGTGGTGTGTGTGTGTGGTGTGTGTGGTGTGTGTGGTGTGTGTGTGGTGTGTGTGTGGTGTGTGTGTGTGTGTGTGTGTGTGTGTGTGGTGTGTGTGTGGTGTGTGTGGTGTGTGTGGTGTGTGTGGTGTGTGTGTGGTGTGTGTGGTTGTGTGTGGTGGTGTTGTTGATTGCGTGGTGTGGTGCGTGTGTGGTGCGCGTGTGCAGTGTGTATGGTGCGGTGTGTGATGTGTGTGGTGTGTGTAGTGTGTGTGTGGTTTGAGCATGCGTGCTTGTGTATGGTGTGTGCGGTGTGTGATGTGTGTGGTGTGTGTAGTGTGTGTGTGTTTGAGCATGCGTGCTTATGCACATGCACACACACACATGTATGCATGTGTCTTGAAATGATTTGAATGGATTTTAAATTATTTTTTAATAAACATTTAACTTTGCACTCTGTTTCAAAGACCTGGAGTGTGCTAGAGAAAGGGATGTAATGAGATCCTGGACAAACTTTGCCTCACCCTGTCTCCACTCTCTCCACTCTGGCCACCTCACTGCAGATAAGACTACTACAGCTGTAGTAGACAAAGATAAGGTTCACTCAGGTTTAGTCTGACAACAGTCAAAGGAGAGTCAACACCACAACAACTAGTTACCCAGGACAACAACTCACTGGCTGACTAAGTGGGAACAAGTGGAAGTTACTCACAACCAGTTACTGTCTTAGTGACAGCTGATACTGGGTGGTCAGATTACAGGTTACTGGTAATCCATTGGTGTGGGTGTTTAAATGTAAAATCAAGTGGGTATAGCATGTAGTGATAGCATCAGTACATAGTCTACAGGCCTCATGTAACCAGTACTGTTATAACTAGTGGCAATAACATTTTTGCAATTTAAGGATGGATGAATTACCAAGACTAAGCTGAATTACCACTGGTAAATTAGAGGTCTTTGGTAAGAACCAATCAAGATTTAGATATTCCAAAGCCAAAGTAGTTTCAAACATGTACAAACCTGAGTAATGACTAGTGAGTATACATGTTATAACAATAAATTAATCTGAATGTATGTGAAACAAGTTTGATACATGGCAGATATATTAATACGTGAACCTTGTGGACTTACACAGAGTATGTTAAGTTATTTTTTTCCCACTGAGTTTGTCATAGGGTATGCTATAATTACTTAAAATTCCCTGTGAAAACAAGAACACCTCCAGTAACCAGCACAGTTTGACAAAAATATACTGAGACATATGGAATAATATTACACTAATTAGCTTACACCTAATCATGGAGTAACAAACCAAGAACAGCAGTTATCACCATGACTGTATTTTTATCTTAAACTTGTTCCCGCTGACCATTTAATTCCTATTGTTGCCAACTACGATATTGCATGTAGTTGATGGTAACGTTCAGGTAAATTGACTGTAATACCACAATGGCACATTTGGGAGAATGTCTCACTGGACATTTAATTACTAATTTAACAAACCTGGATTGGTGTTTCTTAAAATACATCACCAATTGGTAGATTAAGAAGCCAATCAGAAGCAAATACACATTACACAGAATCGGTGTACTTGAAAACATGCTAGTTCACTTTCATTTTTTTAACTACTCAATCCATCAGCTAACATTGAGACAACAGTTCCCACATTAACCAGTAATTTCCAAATATCCTGATAACATGTATTAAATGGTTTAAAATTCAATTTTTGTTATGTTGTGTTTTCTTTATAAAAGCCAAAATAAGTTTCCCATGTGCAACAGCCTCCGTGACTGTGAGGTAGGGTGTCTGGCTATGCAAAAGCAAATGTTTTGATCACAGGTTTACATCCTAAAAGAAAACATGTTTCATACCATTTTATTTAATTAAGTCATTTTCTTAATTAGGAAACCTTTTATTTCGTACAAAATAAATTTCCTTAAAAACACACATCATATTAATTGTGAATACATTTCTTATTCTTGAAACAAATTAATCTGACCAGTGGTGCAATCTGACAGACAAACTGACAATAAAAGTGAAATTATGTTTGCAGTCAGACTTTAATACATGCATCAACACTGTCTCTCCAATCCTTCTGTGCATATAAATTAATATCCATTTTACCTAAGTGTATCCTAATCACATGGAACCCGCTGGCACTACCAAATCTTACAACAACTAAAACAATTTGTTTAGCTTTTATGCAATGCAATTTGTTTTATGCAACACAATATGTGTTCCTACGGTGTTGCTATTAATTTAGTTGAGTCAATCACCAGTTAGACCATTAGACCTGCCACAAATGGCAACAAGACATTTAAATTAACAATTTATATGTTTTATTATTTGGCTCCAATTATCTACATTATGATCAATATGTAACGATTTTTAAATGTGACAACTTTATTTATATGACTGGCTGCCGATTTCATGTAACGCACAGCACAAAACTCAGTTTAGCTGTGAACAGCTGTTTAACTTTACTCTTTAGGGAACATCACATCAAGCAAGCATCTGCAAAAGCAATAATTTGGAACATATCTGTATCTGTATTTTGACTGGCAAAATGTCCTATGGACACATCACGCTAGTGCGCATGGTGGCTTTTATGGATTAATTTTTTACATGTTGAGCTAGACTAATCTGGAATGAATTCAGTGATGACCTTTGTACAATGCTTGGAGGTAGAGAATTCCACTCTTTTATTGTGACTGGGAAAAAGCTGTTTCCAAATATGTTCGATAATATTCGAGTGCCTAATTTGTACTAACTGTTTATTATGTTTACGTGAGCATCTGGTGTTGCGTTTGATGTATTGATCTAGTGGGATATCTATGAGGTTATGTTCTATTTTATATAATATGCTAAGTCTTTGGGTTTTTCTTCTTGATTGGAGGGTGTCCCACTGGAGATCTTTAAGGAGTTGTGTTACCGTTCCTGGCTCTCTAGAATAGTTGTTCTTACAAAATCTGGCAGCTTGTCTCTGGGTTCTTTCTATGAGTTTGATATTTCTTAGGCAATGTGGATTCCATGATGCTGACGCATATTCAAGTATAGGGCGGACAAGGGTTGTGTAGACTATGGACTTGATTTGGGTTGGGCATTTATTAAAATTTCTTCTAATAATTCCCAATGTCTGTTGTGCTTTTTTGTGACTGAGTTGCTTTGTATTATCCAATTTAATGTATTTGATATATGTATGCCAAAATAACAGTGTGATTCAACAGATTTAAGTTGTTGTCTGCAGAAGGTGTAGAGATTTGGTGTCGGTTTTCTTGAGGCTATTGTCATTGTATAACATTTAGTGGGGTTGAATTTCATAAGCCACATGTGTTGCCATTTCTCAAGTTTGAGCAGATCATTTTGGAGGACAGATGTGTCTTGGTCAGTTTTAATCGGTGACTATAACAGGCAGTCGTCTGCAAAAAGGCGAACAGTTGAGGAAAGATGGTCTGGCAGGTCATTTATGTAAAGAAGGAAAAGTAGGGGCCCCAGTACTGTGCCCTGTGGTACCCCAGAAATGACTTGAGTTGATGTTGACTTGGATCCATTTATAACAACCTGTTGAGTTCTTCCTGTAAGGAAGCTATTTATCCATGATGATATTGGGCCTGTGATGCCACAGTGTTTGAGTTTGTGGATTAGTCTTTTATGTGGAACTTTATCGAATGCTTTGGTGAAGTCAAGGATGGCCATGTCTACAGATTTCTTTTCATCAAGTGATTTGCTTATGTCATGGATTGCTTGAATTAATTGTGTTTCAGTTGATCTTTTGGCACGGAAGCCATGTTGGTGGTCAGTTAGAATGTGGTGCTGTTCAAGGTGTTTCATAATGTGACTATGTATGATGTGTTCAAGAAGTTTAGAAACCACAGGTGTTAAGGATATTGGTCTGTAGTTAGATGTTTCTGCTCTATTTCCTTTCTTAAAAATTGCTGTTACATTGGCTTCTTTCCAGGTATTGGGGACTTGTCCAGAGTCAACAGATGATTGGAAAATGTCATGTATTACTGGTGCTAGATGAGAGGCATATCTGTTTAAGAACCATGGTGGAATGCCATCTGGTCCTTGCGATTTAGAAATGTTAATTTTTGAAAGTTGATGAAGTACTCCTTTAAGTGAAATTGTTAGTTTGGGAATTTCTCCATGTGGACTTCTGGCCATATCTGGTGGAATTTCCTTCGTGTGTAAAGACACTTTGGAACTGATTGTTTATGGCTTCTGCTTTATGTTTGTCGTTGCTAATGATGTTACCTGCAATGTTAAGGTCCCCAATACCCTGGTTATCCTGTCTAAGTTTAGAAATGAAGCTCCAAAATGATTTAGGTTTCTCTGTTATTGTTGTTGTCAGGAATTGACTTATATAGGATAGTTTAGCAGAACGAAGGTGTTTATGCATGTTTCTCCTGATGTCACAGAATTCTTTCCAGTCTTCTGTTATACAGCTGTTTCTTTCTTTTGCACATTTTCTTTAAATCTTTATTGAACCAGGGAAGATTGTGTCTTGAAGTAGTAAGACGGTGCGGTACATATTGGTTCACAATGTTGACGATTTTCGTGGAAACAAGATTCCACTTGTCATTGACTGTCATGTTTTGGTTTTGAGAGAAGTATTCATGTGTAAAGTTTTCAAGAGATTTCTGGATGTTAATGTTGTCGGCTTTATTTCTAATGAAGACTTTACCTTTCGGACGATGTTTGCGTTTGGGCGAGATGTTTACATCAATGATGACTGTGCTATGGTCTGCTATTCCGTCTACTACATTTATCTTCTTAATTAACCCAGGTCTATTGGTGAAGACAAGATCTAAAATATTGTTGGCATTTCCCTGTCTGTGCGTGGGTTCCTTGACATGTTGGATTAGTCCATGTTCCTCTGCAAGAGAGAGTAATTTATTGGCAGCAGTTGTACTGTATCCATTGTTAGGTGTGACTTGGTGGATTTCCCAATTGATGTTAGGGAGGCTGAAATTGCTAGTAATAATGACATTATGTGTGTTGATCTTGTTACCTAATTTAGAAAGGGCTAGGTCTAGTTCTTCAATTTGAGTTCCATGAGAGTCATTTGGGGCACGATAGAGGGTACACATGATTATTGGTTTCATTCCTGTTATCTGGGTTTCAGTCCAAATGCTCTCACTGTTAGTGTCTAGGTCTGGTAGGTGGCTTGTGATGAGGTCATCTTTTGATATTTGAAATACCCCCCTCCAGTAGTGTCTGTTTCTCTGTCCTTTCTAAAGACGTTAAAGTTGCTTGGGAATATTTCTCCATTTTTTATTGAGGGATCTAACCATGATTCAGTGCCACAGATGATGTCTGGGTTGTGTAGATTGTTTAGTGCTTCGATGTCTGAGGCTTTCTTTTTAAAGCTTTGGCAGTTTATGAGGATGCATCTGAAGTTTGGTCTCTTTTTCAGTCTTTTGAAGTTGTTGCATTCGAGGCAGGCCCACGAACATGAGGAATTTATTAATCGTTTGTATTCATTGTCATCTATTGCACAGCATTGTGTGTGGATCCAGTTTAGGCAGTGGTCGCACTGAATTGCTTTATGGTCATTTAGGACATCTCCATGGCAAATGCCACAGGGTGCTGAGCAATTTGAACAGTGCCATGGTACATTTAGGTTTCTGTAAGTGTTGTTAAATTCTTGTCTGGATATCCTGGCGCATTTGATGTGTGTTGATTTATTACAATCATTACAAGTTAGGATGAGTGCATTAGACTTTAGGGATTTCTTACATGAGTGACATTTAAAGGGGCCTGGATTTAGTTGAACATCTCCTGATAGCACGATGCATAGAAGTATGGAGAATTTTGTTGTTGTCCTGGGTTTGTACAGTAGAGGAGTGATCAGTAATCCAGTGGAGGTGCTGGATTTGAGACATTTCAATTGGGCTATGGTTTTTCATATGGGACTGTAGATGTAGTAGGACGTGACATAATGGATATCTTGTCTAGCTTTGGTGTTGACATAAGTCTCGTTTGTGTTGCTCTGGAAACTCTCAAACTTTTTGAAATTGGGATCATTTAAAAACCTAAAAGTGATCTGCAGACATAAAACCATGAACAGGGTACATCTAAAAGTGCATCTTGTAGGGGTATGTCGTATGGAGCCTGCCATGTCACCAACTCGAGTGGTAGTGGTTAAGAATTGATAAAACAGTCAAGTAGTTATTAAGAAACACACCCACTCTCAAATACACCCACACTTAAAACGTGTACTGAGATAATATTAAAAAATAAAAGATAAATAATTATAAAATATCTGTCCATGTAAAAGGTTTAGTGACTAGTTGTTGTTGTTGCTGTTTTTCGACAGCCTACAATCCAGATTTGTAATAGTATGATACGTAAGCTTTATGTGAAAGTATATATTTACATGTGTGTATGTTGAACCAGCTCACACTGGTTCATGAGTCAAACTGAAACCCAACTAACACGACACTTCCCTGTGTGCAGTCTGACTATGGACTGGTCTATGCACTCACTTATTGGTATACAGTTTATTGTGTTTACTGCTTATTTCAGCTTGATTTCTGATAGTATATAAACAGAACTAGTAATGATAATAACATAGGTTTCACTTTGTCACTGGGAGAATGCACCGATTTATGAGTTGATTTGGGGGTGGTTTGGGTTTTGCGCGCTTTATACACGTTGTTTACTAGTTCGCCATCTTGTTTTGTAGGTTTTAGGCCGGTTGTTAGGGAAGCTAATTTGTCAAAACTTGGTTTAGGTATGTCAGATTGCAACTACAACCATGGGATTGTATTCCAATGTAGTTATACGAGTGCCTCGTTCATTTATGAATGAAAGAAACGTATGAAAATTGTAAATAATATCGGTAAATATCGGAGCGGTAAAACGGATTCGACTACACCTGACGCATGCGCAAGATCCCGTCCATAAATACATATAATTTATAACATAAATACATGTAATTTATAACATAAATACATATTAATATAAATTATAATAGTAACTATATCTATATCTACCTGGGCCATGAAATTGAATGGGACGATATGGAATGATGGAATTAAACTTTAAAGCGTTTAGCCTTGACTGAGCCGAGGTATAAAACTTAGGCAAAAAATTCTTTAATGTCAAAATCGAGGTGGGCCCATATTCTACACAAGTACCGCTAGCTAGTTATCTCCTTATAGCTACAGTATAGGTTAGAGGTCTTGCCTAGCGTCTTCAGCAATGGCCACTGTTGACAGTGTTGTAAGCCCCATATTATCGCCCAATATGCTCTCAGTTATTCTACAAACTATCTGGTTTATTCAATTAACCATTTAGTAGATTTACACGTACCTTGCGCGTCATGGGCACACTTCAGTTGAGAAATATACTGTCATCACAAATAGGTGAGGCAAACATGTCTGAAGTGATATTTAGTTATTTTAGTTCACAGATTAACCATTGTTTTGACTTTTGACAGCTCCTTCTGCACAACGCGCATGCGCAAGTACCTGGATCAATATTGGCCATATCCCACGATGTGGCGCTGTACTGAAACATTTCGTCTTGAAATATATGGTAGATTTTCAATTGTGCGCATGCGCGGTGCCCTATATGGGTCATATTGAGTCACGTGCAAATTTCCCGGCAAGCTTACTGAAATATTCGGTCGTTGGATGTTGCAGCGTGCCCAGGTGACTGTAAGTTCCGAATGATTTTGGAATTACCATTTGCATTGGACTAATGTATTTTTTACATGTCCACCTGCAGGGTTAGAGCTATGGTTGGACGTGGTCGCTGTACCCATCTGATCTGTCATTCTGTGGCCTACACACGGATAGCCTAGGGCTAGGGCCTAGGCTAGGCTCTAGTCTAGCGTGTTCACTGACACTGTCAGTGTCACTGACTAACACTTGCATGCCATCCATGTCCCCCCCCCAGCTGCAACACTTCTTCCACTTTGTTTAGGTTTAGGATTAGGCTGAGTTTGAGACTAGTCTTAATCTGATACTAAGACTGCCTGTTATGCCCACAATGCCTATAACCTATGGCTATGTCATGGCTACAGCTATGCCTATGGCCTATGGGCATGGCTATGCTATGCCTATGCCATGGCTATGACCTATGTCGTGGGCATAGGGACATAGCCATAATTATGCAATTAAGGTCTAAGCCTATAAAGTTTAGCATACACGACATCAAAGTAAAGGTAAGTTCTTATATAGCGCAGTGTCTGGACCAGTCCTCAGGACTGCTCAAGGCGCTTTACACTTTACTCCCCTGACAGACCTGTTCAATTGAACACCATCTGATCTCAACTTCTGTGGGAAGCATCCAGCCACGTTGCAATTGATGTGCGAAGACTAATCGTACACAAATATCCACCACTATAGCCAGGTACTCATTCATACATCTGAGTGAACTGATCGACACGGCAGCCCAGGACTCTACTCCTGAGCCACTGCGCCCTACATAAACATATTCATAGCTGCCATAGCCAAGCCCAAGGCATAGCCATTGGCCATGGCATGTGCATAGGCATGGACATGGTTATTCTACAGGCATACCCATAGGCAGTCTAGGTTATTTACACCGGACGATCAGCACAGATAGCTATATATAGAATGCAAGTGTATATACAAACATAGTGCTACTTTAATTATTTCCAAATAACCTTTAGAAAGGCTAAACCTAACCCTACACTTTCCCTCTGGCATATGGAACAGTTATGCCTCATGCTTTTTTGGTGACCAATAATGATTAACTAGTCCGCCAATTTAACATTGACCGTGACAGTGTGAATGGTCGGTCCAAAAACTAAAATGCTATAAGTTACTGTACTGTACACACAACTATTGAGCCGGAATATGGTAATAGTATACTATAGCTTGTAGTAATTACTATTTGCCATGTTGCCCATGACATGGCATACCCATGTGTAGGGTTGGCAATTTAAATCAACCTGATTTAAATCACGATTGAATGTTTCGTCTAAGTACTGAAACATTCGGTTATCTATTTCCGCTCGAGCGCATATGACTTCTGCGCCGACCAGATATTTCAACGACGAAATGTTTCGTTAACACATATTCATTATGCTCTATTTGTTCTATACCTTCCTTTCTTTTTTAATAACCTTTCGGTTTTGATGCATTGCTCATAGACAAGGGTATTTATTTATTAATTTATTGCAGACACATTTATCATGTTTTAGGTTGCGGCAACACTGCTTATGCAGGCAAAGCAGGCATGCGAGACCACAACACAAACAGCGATATATTCCACCGAAACGCGATATCTGGTGCCAGACAATTTGATAAAATTGTCATCTCTAAGTTACAAGAATAAGGATAATTAATCTAATTATACATGGATATATGTATGTCCAAGTTATGGCAGTCGTTACTTTGTTTAATTCAGTACATTACGTCTTGCTGGCACCTGGATTGTGAAGCTTTTAATGTGAAAGTAGGTATAATCTAACGATGTATGCTTACTAGATGTCATATCGCTACAATCTTTTCAAAGTGCTGTCTCTATGCAATAGCTCGTCAAATCTAACGTTCTTTTGCGCCGAACTCTGTACTATTTGAATGTCATAGTCAGAATAATGAAGGTGCACGAGCGGATGCAAACATCTGCATTTCATTGACACATCACTAACTTCAAGTAACAAATTCATTAAGCAACACATGTGTAAGGGATGTGTTATTCTAACACTGATTCCTTGGATACTACTTGTTCGATTTAAATAATGCAAATGGAAAATAGTGCAGTTATTTTATGTGTTAATTGTATATATCTTCTGTATCAGGCTGTACATGATTTCTCTTTATATATGTTATTCATTCCATTGCAGTGCATCGTACAAGAGGCTTGTTATAGAGCCGTTTCTGTTTGGGCGAACCCTTGAAGCCCTCGGCCTGAACGAAGAACAAGCCAATGCAATTGTAGGTTAGGCAGGTGTGACACCGTCAAGGAATCTTCAACGTGGTGTTGGCCCACAAGACATTGGGGTCCGGCCTCGCTGGAAGTCCATTACACAGAGCCTCGCTTCCGATCTCCAGCAGGTTGCGCCCGGTGTTGTTGTAGAACAAGTTATAAACTTCAGTGGCAAAACAAAATGGCTCAGTGACGTTATCGTGGAACGGACTGGCCCCGTGTCATTCAGTCCACGTTCGCCTCGAGGATGGGAGAGTAGTGCATTATACACATTGACCATGTGAGGAGTCGTTGTGTGATTGGTGATAGCTCGGTGCCGGAGAAGACACCATCTTCTGAACTGTCTCTTGAATTGTCTCCCAAACTGCCTCCGGAGGAACCTGTTCATGCAGAACTGCCTGACGTACCGCTTGTCGTACCACGTGACGCACCGCCTGACATACCACATGACGTACCACGTGACGTACCGTGACGTACCGCATGACGTAACTCAGCCAGAGATGGAATCTCCCCACACATGTGAACAGAACTGTACAACCAGTGCATATCTTCGTAGATCAGGGAGAAACTATAGAGCACGTGAGAAACTTAACTTATGAAGTGACATTCACGATCACTCGTAGGAAAGTGATTGGAAAAGAAATTGTGAACGTTGGTAGTGGCATGTTGAATAACTTTAGTTAGAACTGAACGTTTGGTATAGATATGCTTTTAGTTAATCATTATTCTTGTTGAGTACTAGAACTCCACGAACATTGCTTTAGAGAACTCCAGAGACATTGAATTATAACACTATAAGGACACTGAGTCATATTTGTTTAGCAAACCAGTTATACTATTATAATTAAGATGGTGTGCATGAATAAACTGTGTGACAATTGATTTGACGTTTACATCTACTCAATTAATGCACTCACAATCTAGGCTAAATATGATCAAAGCTAAACATGTATCATTGGGCATAATAATACAATTATTATGATTACAAGTAGATTAGATTTATGAAAGCCATTTTTATAAATTGTACACATTCATTCATGACTAATACATACACACATATTCTCTCCCAATTCAATTGTCAGTACAAAACAAACACCACCAGACGGTGAATCTATAGATTTTGTCCGGTATAGTAATTATAATATATATCCTAATAATATCCTTAGTAAATTCATTATTTGTTTTTATTATCAAAATTATTTGATGCATGCAGCCTAGAACTTTTAATTGAACATAACTGCACAATCATGTGCATAATTACAGTTATCAACTTATAATGAACACGAACTATATAACAGCAAAAAACAGTCGTTCCCATATTCTTAAATGTAGGCTAATTCAGTAATTGCAGTGACACTGGCCCCGATTAATTATTCATGCATTAATAACACAGTTCATGTATAATTATATTATCAAAGGCAAGCTTGCATTCACAGCGACAACTGGCAACGTAACAGTCAAATATTTCAGACCAAACGTTTCGTGTATGTAGCCTAATGAAATATTTGGTCTATTTGTTTCCTCTCGTGCTTTTTAACACTACACAATACGTAAAGGTCATAGGTCAAAATCTACCAAATATTTCAGCGACCAAATGTTTCGTTTAAGGGGACACGATCTCCTCAAATCTATTTTCGTTATTTTTCAACCCAGCTTACTGAAATGTTAGGATAACATTAATTATACATAAAAACAATTTTACAGATTTATTACAATTTTGTTTGTCCACCAGGTGGCGGTAGGGTCGCCCCCAACTTGAATTTTGGTTGAGTCACCGTGATGGACATATCTGGAAAATGGATTGACCAAATACATTCAAACTTGGCACACCAATAGAGTACATACAATGGCAAATTATGAGTCTTTGATTTTTTTTTACTTTCCAAACAAAATTTATATGAATTTTTCAATCTTTGTTATTTTTCGAAAGTCAATATTTAATCAAAGTCATGATATTACATGGAATCCAAATGCTGTATCTAAAATCTAAATCTGTCATAATGTAGCCCATTATCTTGGTGGGAAATGCTGAAAATTTCAAAGGATTCTGTTGATAAATAGCCGAGTTAGACAAAATAAGAGATTGCTTGTCGGCAAAAACATTTTATTGAGAAAAATGGCATTGAAGTTTCTCAACATTTCAATACAAAATTTCATATGCAAAAATAGAACTGCAGTGCTAACATTTCACACAAAGCTTCTACAGTTCATTGTCTTTCCAATGATGTATACTGTTCATCATTTGGGTGTGTGAAAATATGTATACAAATTAGACAAGACCATGAATATGTGACCGTCATCACTACACAATGGTACTACACGACTAAAACTACAAACTGTCTTTTTCCAGTTCATTGTCTTTCTAATAGTTCAAAGTTCAATTGAAACCACACAACATGTATTTCAACACCATCACAGCTGCCAACAAGATTGTTCACAAGAATGCACCACTAGCATAGTCTCTGCGTGTAGCTACTGCATCGGCTGCACGAGTGATCTTGCGAGCCCGTCGTGCAGTTCTTGTTGAAGCCTCAGCCTTTCCCTCAGCCTCGTGTAGGCGTTTTCTATCGGCCTTCTTGGCCGATGTGATCAGTCGCTCTCCTGAAGCGATGCCCATGGCATCACACAGACGCCGCATGGTCACCTCCACTGTTGAACTCCGTCACTGCAGTACATGTGGCGGATAGGACTCGCTGCAGGCCAACGAATCCTGTCTTCGGACACTTGGCCCAGATCTTGGAGTGGAGGCTCTCATTTGGATTCTGTGTCCTGCCTTTCAGACATCGCTCCAGGAGACTCTTGTCAGCAAGGCGGGTGTAGACGCCTTTGACGTGGATGGCGACTTCAGGCGACAGAGGCGTGCCTATGTTGGTGCGGTGAGGGCCTGGCTTTTGCCCGGTGGCGAGTGCCTTCTGGTAGAAACACCAGCTGTCAGCTCCCACCGGGCAGCGGTTATGCTGGAGCTTCTTGTCTGTTGACGTGGCGTGGTCAAACGATGCCCACACTGCATCGTGCATCTTGTCGTGTGTTGACATCATGCTGCAGCGAATGAATGATATCTCAATGGGGCGTTGACGTTGCTCAGCAGCACTGATTCTCTCACACAGTGGCAGTCCCTATCGGTATCCAAACTTTCGCTTGGTAGCTGAGATGGGGGTTGTTGCTACAGACGTTGATGGCTGAGGAGGCTCCATCTCAGAGTCAACCTGTCATTGACATCAATAAAAACAAACAAAAATGACAATAATATAACAGACAACATAGTCATAGATAATAAAGTATATACTATAGTATAATAATATAGACGTGAACGTCTGCAAAATTGAAAATGTAAACGTACAGTCAGTCAGTGTTAGTTCCAGTAAATTAGCCTAGTGTTATGGCTTCTTTGAATATCGGTGCCTGGATAATATTCAGCCTTCAAGTTCAGGCATTTCAAGTTGGCAAGACGTTACTATTACATAACATGTCTTAGATATTGTACCCAAATTATGTTGCCAGAACATATTATGAATAATAACCTGATGCAAACAATGATAGCTTATACGTACATCAAATTCTGTCGACGAGGGCATCTGCTCAGCACTGTCTCCCGGCACGGGTGCATCGGCACTCGTGTCAGCTTCACTGTCGCCTTTCTCCGATTTGCGGATCAGCGACCGTGCCAAACTCAACTGTCGGCGTCTTGACATCGGTTTCATACCAAACTGCTGCTTGGCTTTCCCGTGTCTTCCTGACATCTTACGTAAAATACTATGAAGCGACTCGAAGCGAACAAAAACAGCAATGGCGAACAGAGAGGGGAATTTCCTTTGTGACGGCTTTCCAGGCTGACAGCCAATCAGCGCGCCCCACTCGGGGGAGTGTCCGTGGTTGACCAATCGTAGTGACGCTAACGCGTCACAGAGAGTCCTCTTCTAGGTCAAAATGCTCCAAATCTACCAGGGATTTTACAGAACCACTGCTACCATGATGCACTGCGAAAGTGAAGCTACACGTGGATACCAAATATGTTGGGTTGTTGACAAAGATGGCGGAGTATGCGGCCGCCAAAAGTGTCGTATTTTTCTATCGCGGTTGCGTAAGATTATCACTCTAAGACAATGGGCCTGTTATAAATGTTCGTTTTTATTGCATTTGGAGAATTTATTCATATGTATAAAACACACAGATCGACAGTTAGATAATAATAATATATTAATATGACAAAATATGAAAATTACCAAAAAAATGTCTTTTTTAGGAGAGCGTGTCCCCTTAAGTAATGAAATATTCGGTTATCTATTTCCGCTCGTGCGCATACGACTTCTGCGCCGACCAGATATTTCAACGACGAAATGTTTCGCTACAGCGCCACTGTCTGGTGCGCGTTCTTTTGTATGACTGTGTTGAACGGACCACCTAGCTGTTCAGTGTTTTGGTCTTCTTCTTCTTTATGAAATTATGTTAGGCAGCTACCATCCGTTGAGCAGATCGACTCTGCTCGGAGATTTTGCTGCACTTTGGGGGGCTGCTGTGCTTAATAAAATGATAGTTGATGCGCTAGGGATTAAAAGATGAATAAATACATTTAAAAATAGACATTTATAAACGAATAAGTTAATAGTTTAAAAAAAAATATGTGTAAAAGGCCCTGAGTCATAACAAGAGAAGTGGGAAAAAGTGGATGACGTGTCAACTACTAGGAGAATCCGGCCAGACCAATCCGGCTGCCGTAGCGGTCACCGGGGTTAAACCCCGACCGGCACAGCGCCAGCTTTCATTTACCCACATCAGAATTTGAGGAGAGTGCAGACCCTGGTCTCAAAGGAGGCAGGAGCTTTGGTGATTTCATGAGGAAGGCTGTTCCACTCGGGTATGGTTCTTGGGAAGAATGTCTTTTGTCTGTAGGCTGTCCGGTGATATGGGATGTTATAGGTGAGATCATTGGTGTATCGGGTGTTTCTTCTTGGATGATCAGTTGGTGTTGGTCTGTGCATTGACTCGATGTGTATGAATCCGTGGTGGAACTTATAGAAGGTGTTGAGTCGTGCTTTCTTTCTCCGCTGTTCGAGAGTTGGCCATCGCAGTTTTTGTAACATGGTGTCCACACATACTGTTTTTCGGTAGTCTCGTTTCACCCATCTGGGTGCCCATCTTTGTACTTTCTCTAGTGCCTTGATGTTGGATGCAGTAAAAGCTAGGTCCCATACAGTACTGGCATACTCCAGCACAGGTCGGACAAATGCCTTGTATGCAGCTTCTGTTAACCTCTTGTTGGCCGTCTTGATGTTTCGCCTGAGGAAACCCAAGGTCTTATTGGCTTTGTTGCATACGTATGTGATGTGGGAGTCCCAGCGGAAGTCAGAGGTGAACTTTACTCCAAGGTATTTTGCCTCCGTCTTTGTTTTGTAGACTCGACTTGATTGCCTTGAGTTAAGCCGATGTAATTCTACATACCTGTAAAGTCCTGTGAAACAAAACAGTAGTCATGGCAGACAAAAACCATGAATTATCACTATCTTTATACGTAAATGCCCATTAACTGATGCACGTAATAAAAAACAAGTTTGTAAGTATAGATGCATGATAAGACATTTATTTGTGAACTGTGTTGTAATCGACCGTAACGCGTTTCGGCAGTGTCACCATCGCGTCAGTGACAGCTAACTGGTGGATATCGCGCCCACGGGATCCGTAAGTAACAAAATTTATCAAAAAGATTGCCACCCAGAGAATTTTCTCTAGATGGCAGGTGGACAAGGAAGCCCTTATCGAGAGTCCAACCCTTTTATCTACTTGTATCCCGCCCTTCTGAGGCATGTGTCGATTTTATTTTTAAACATATTCACACTACTAGCATCCACACAATCAGCAGCTAATATGTTCCATTCTTTTAGTCCTTTGTGAAAATGAGAATTTTTTATATCGAATCTACACTGCTCCTTTACTAATGTAACTTCATGACCTCTAAACTTTCTATCTTTCTTAACTGAAAAAAAATATTTTATCAATATTTAAAAAAAACATTTCTATCTGATCTCCTCTCTATCTCCTGGTCTCTAGTGTTGTTAAACCACATTCTTTTAGGCGTTTTTCATAACTAAGACCCCCTCAGTTTTGGTATAATTTTAGTCGCTTTTCTGTGTACTCTTTCTAGCATATCTATGTCCTTGCGGTATGGCGTCCACGCTTGTATACAATATTCTAAATGAGGCTTACCTATTGTTTTGTACAGTGGTATTATTATTTATATACTACATTCCGCCTAATTAATCCAAGGATTTGATTTCCCGATAACGTTGAGTTTCCTGTAACTATGTTACACCAAACAGCTTCTTCGCAATCTGCTTCTCTTTCTAATTTTATTTCATAAGCCTGGATAGATTCTTTAATATATAAAATTACTCCACCTCCCCTTCTTCCTATTCTATCTTTCATAAACATTACATATCCTGTCATTCCCAATTCGGCATCTGATATGTAAGTAAGTTCGCGCCTGCACATAACACAAAATTGTGTTAGTGAGCGCTTGTTTCAGGGCACTGCACAAATTATACAGGAATTCTACCAGGCCTGGAAAAGAGTTTGATGAGTGTGTCGGTCGGTGAATTTACAGACAAAGTGATAACGAACGTGATAAATTCGTTAAAAAATGTATTTCAAAACACAAGCGTAAAAGCGTATGGTTTTCCAAGCACACCCGTAGTAGGGATGTCATTGAAAATTTCAAATTGCAGATATGTGTTGTTTATATTTTATCATATGGCGGAACCCAGGAGAAAGTGAAAATAATATCAAAATCGTATCAAAGTAGTTTTCGAGATATGAATATTTGAAGATGTAAAATTTTACAACTGGGACTCGTACGATTCTCTCAGACGCCGAGACGGATGAAGATGTTGTCAGCACAGGCCGGGAATGTCAAACAGTTCTCCCGGCACCACGATGTCAGGTTTGCCCAGCACGACCTGCACCTGGTGGATGCTGTGCTGAATAACCTACCAGCCTGCATTATGGTGTGGTAACAGATGCAGGTGCCCGAAAGTACCAGCGACAGAAAGGAGAAGGCTGAAGCCAAATGGTTCCTGAGAATCTGGAACCACCAACAAACGTTGATTACCGCACTGATGGGCTACATCATGGAGATATGTGAAACACTCCAGAAAAAGTTGCAAAGGAGTGATTTGTTCATCAGTGATCTTCTCACTGTGACTGATGCCGCAATCAAGAACTTAATGAGGGATGGACCATTCCCGGGAAGAAGGAAGGAGAAAATGAGTCGTCCAACCGATAACACAAAAGATTTAGTACAAAGGAAACATTTACTAAAGAGGAATTTGACACAAGGTGCCCAATGCCTCAGCTTGACCAGAATCAGCCCCGGTGTGAAAATATCAACATCACTGTCAGCGGAATTGAGAAACTCCTGAAGCAGTTAAAACCATATAAAGCTAGTGGACTTGATGGCATCGGCCCTCGAGTCCTCAGGGAAGTTGCATCAGATGTTGCTCCATCACTAACCCTGATCTACAGAGCTTCCCTGAAGTCTGGCATTGTACCCAAGGACTGGCAATCATTACACCTGTGTTCAAGAAAGGGGAAAGGTACAAGCCTGAAAATTACCGGTCCATCTCCCTCACAAGCATCCCTTGCAAGTTGCTTGAGCATGTGGTGGTCAGCACCATTATGAGATATGTGGAAGAGCACAAGATCCTCTGTCCGGAGCAACATGGATTTCATCGTGGCAGATCCTGTGAGTCCCAGCTGCTAGGATTCGTGGATGAGGTGTCTGAAGCTCTTGAAAAGGGATGTCAAGAAGACGTTCTAATCATGGATTTTTCAAAGGCCTTTGATAAAGTGAGCCACAGCCTCCTCATGCATAAAATACAGCACTATGGCATAACAGGAAGGGTCCACCAATGGATTGAGATTTTCCTCTCCAACAGAAAACAGGCAGTTGTCATTAATGGAGCACAATCAGCATTCACGGCAGTTGAATCTGGTTTCCCACAAGGTTCTGTACTAGGACTTAGCCTGTTCATGCTTTACATAAACGATCTCCCAGCAGGACTGCCCTCTACTCCCAGACTCTTTGTGGATGACACAATCTGCCATAAGGTTGTCATCAGCCCACACGATCAACACGACCTGCAGCAAGATCTTGACAGATTAGCAGCCTGGGAGCAACGCTGGAAGATGTCTTTTCACCCCCAGAAGTGTACTGCAATGAGCATCACCCGGAGGCGCACAGTTCTGGCTACACGATACCACCTCCACGGATATACCCTGAGCACAGACACGGAGGCAAAATACCTTGGAGTCAGACGTATGCAACAAAGCCAATAAGACCTTGGGCTTCCTCAGGCGAAACATCAAAACGACCAACAAGAGGTTAAAAGAAGCTTCATACAAGGCATTTGTCCGACCTGTGCTGGAGTATGCCAGTACTGTATGGGACCCTTTCACTGCAACCAACATCAAGGCACTAGAGAAAGTACAAAGACGGGCAGCCAGATGGGTGAAACGAGACTACCGAAAAACAGCAAGTGTGGACACCATGTTACAAAAACTGCGATGGCCAACTCTCAAACAGCGGAGAAAGAAAGCACGACTCAACACCTTCTATAAGTTCCACCACGGACTCATACACATCGAGTCAAAGCACAGACCAACACCAGCTGATCACCCAAGAAGAAACACCCGATACACCAATGATCTCACCTATAACATCCCATATCACCGGACAGCCTACAGACATTCTTCCCAAGAACCATACCAAAGTGGAACAGCCTTCCTCATGAAATCACCAAAGCTCCTGCTCCTGCCTCCTTTGAGACCAGGATCTGCGCTCTCCTCAAATTCTGATGTGTTAACAAAAGTGGGTAAATGAAAGCTGGAGGTGTGGCGGTCAGGGTCTAACCCCGCTGACCGCTACGGCAGCCGGATTGGTCTGGTCGGATACTCCAAGTAGTTGACACATCACCCACTTTTTCCCACTTCCCTTGTTATGACTCAGGGCCTTTTTACATACTGTTTTTATACATATTTAAATAAAAAATAACTTATTCGTTTATAAATTTATATTTTAAATGTATTTAATAATTTATTTATCTTTTAATCCCTAGCGCATCAACTATTATTTTATTAAGCACAGCAGCCCCTCAAAGTGCAGCAAAATCTCCGAGCAGACTCGATCTGCTCAACAGATGGTGGCTGCCTAACACAAAGAAGAAGAAAGATGACCTAACACAACAAAAGATATACAAGCATATGTTCGGATAACGTAAAACACGTGATTTCTGTGGACATTTATTTCAATCCTGAAATTAAAGAAATGTTTATATCTCGAAAGAGCATCACAAAAAAGTGGATATGTATACCTACAATAAACTAAGACAAGTTTCTATAGTTAAAACTTAAAAAGTATTATTATCAAAATTTGTAAGGCTGTGGACATGCAAAAACAGGCAGTTTTTACTTTTAGTACATTTCTGAGTCATATTATCACGTAGGAAAATCAACTATATCCAGAAAGAGCACACCATGCTCCATCTGAACACGCTATGTATATCGCTATTAAAGCCATTCCAATGATTTGCTGAACCAAACACATTTTTGGCTACTGGGGATATTTTTGATACCAGTAGTATCAACAATTTATTCCAGTTATTTATCATCCACTGTGAGAATGAGTACTTTCTCATATCCAATCTACTGTTCCTTATGTAAAGCTTTGTATCCTCTGGTTCTACTGCCTTCTTAAGCTGTCAGTTTTCTTCACATAATTATTTCTATTATTATCTTCATAGCCATTTAATATTTAAAACACTTCTATTTGGTCTCCTCTGCCAGTCTCAATGGTTGTATAGCAAACAAAGCACACTATTCAGACAGTTCAACAATTTATTCAGTAAGTTCAACCAAATGACTGAGGATTACAACAGATAAATGTGCTTAAATATAATAGATAAGTAATTATATAAAATGTCCATTTAATTAAGTAGACACAGTAAACATGGTATTGTGATTTCATAGAATAACAAACATTTTAATATCACAGATCCTTGCTGGCTACAACAAACTACATGACAAATAATACACCCCTTAAATAAACCACAAACCCAATTTATATATCCCCACATTACCATATATGTATTTGACTATCTGTGATCTGATTGAGCAATAAGTTATTTTTTCATTACATATGGATACAATTGTGGCTTTGTGACCATTGCAAATGACTGCTCCCCTCCCTTGCGGGGTCCCAGGTAGATACCCCTGAAAACATTTCTATTTATATCATTAGCAACAGAAAAAATGTAATGAAGCTACTTATGCAAAGGGGATTGGGGATTGTTTTAAATAACTTATATTTCAATGAAATGAAAGTGTTGATGTTAGTTGTGTATAATAAAAAAGGCCATGTATACATTAGGCATAATGAAAAAATAGTATGCTTAATCAGTTGTTTCTTCTACTTGGTGGTGCTGGTGCCTGTGTCTTCTACTTGGTGGTGCTGGTGCCTGTGTCTTCTACTTGGTGGTGCTGGTGCCTGTGTCTTCTACTTGGTGATGCTGGTGCCTGTGTCTTCTACTTGGTGGTGCTGGTGCCTGTGTCTTCTACTTGGCGGTGCTGGTGCCTGTGTCTTCTACTTGGTGGTGCTGGTGCCTGTGTCTTCTAATTGGCGGTGCTGGTGCCTGTGTCTTCTACTTGGTGGTGCTGGTGCCTGTGTCTTCTAATTGGCGGTGCTGGTGCCTGTGTCTTCTACTTGGAGGTGCTGGTGCCTGTGTCTTCTACTTGGCGGTGCTGGTGCCTGTGTCTTCTACTTGGTGGTGCTGGTGCCCGTGTCTTCTACTTGGCAGTGCTAGAGCCTTTGCGGTTCTGCTGGGCCCAAGCCTTCTGTCTCAGTCTCTCCTCCTCTCTCTCTTTAGCAGCTTCCTGCAGCAGACACAAACAACATCTCTCTTAGGAAGCTCACCAACAAACACCATACGACATACAATGAACTCTCAAGAAAGACACACATTCAAAACAGAAAGTGGACATGGACTGGACACACCCTCCGAAAGGAAACCACAACAGATACAAGACAAGTTTTAGGGTGGAACCCATGAGGAAAACAACAATGAGGAAGATCCATAGAACAGCACGTGTGGTTCCAGCAACGGAAGAAACATGGATAAAAACACCTAGACAAATATGAAATGAAGACAGCAGCAACCAGCTGAGTGCATTGGAGAAGCACTGATTCAGCACCATGCACTATATACTCAGAGCAGAAAGGAATATGTAACACAGCGCACTCTTGCTGTAAGGAAAACAATGTTCCGCATATCCAATGTTCCTGATACCCATGGCTACAAAGTATAGTAAAAGTCAGAACTTGATTTTAAATTTGTTCATTTTTAATATATGTTCTTCCCACCAGGAGTTCATTGCAATCATCATAAGTTGTATTCATAATGGTCCAATAGAATAAATACATTCTTTATGAGATGCGGGCTATCAGAGGTGTTACCAGGGCAGACAAATGACAAAACGACCAGACTGGAAAGAAGACTTTCACCTCTGAATCCATCTCAGATGTCATCAGACACAGCAGACTCTAGTGATTTATTTACTGTATACCAAGAAAAAACCTAGCTTTCAAGTAAATCTGTAAAACAAACAAAGACAGAGGAAGACCATGGAAAAGATGGAGTAACTAAATCGAACATGACACTGGACTCCCACTATTAACAGAAGTGCGATGTGCTGTAGATAGGACAAGATGGAGGGTATGACACCCAGTAGGACAGATCGCGGGCAAGTTGACATATGCATTTAAGTCAAGTAAATGAGTCCATATGTTCGCACTGTAATAAGCAGTCATGACTCCTTGGTAGGTTCCAGCCAGGAGACAACACTAAACATGCACTTGCTGGGTGAGAGAAGAATGTAGTGTTGTAGATAAATAAGACTTGCCTCTTGCTTTGTCTTGTTGACGAGGTAGGACACTTGATTGACGAGTGTCTCGAGTCGGACCTCGTTCTCATCCAGCTCCTGCTGCAGACTGAGGGCACGGTTGAGGGGGAAGAAGTCATAGTTCTTCTTCTTCAGCTGCAACACACTCATCATCACACACCGACTCACCATCACACACTGACTCATCATCACACACCGACTCACCATCACACACCGACTCACCATCACACACCGACTCACCATCACACACCGACTCACCGTACCACACCGACTCACCATCACACACCGACTCACCATCACACAGCGACTCACCATCACACACCGACTCACCATCACACACCGACTCACCACCACACACTGACTCACCATCACACACCCACTTATCACCCCCTAGATATGCTTCAACCAGAGTAAACTGAATACATTTGACAAGAACAGCAACTCTAGTGTAGATCAGTGTGAGTGTACCGTATGAGGTGACTGATGTAAGTCAGTGTGAGTGTACCGTATGAAGTGACTGGTGTAAGTCAGTATGAGTGTACATACAAGGTGACTGATGTAAGTCAACGTGAGTGTTCATACAAGGCGACTGGTGTAAGTCAGCATGAGTGTACGTATGAGGCGACTGATGTAAGTCGGCGTGAGTGTACGTATGAGGCGACTGATGTAAGTCTGTGTGAGTGTATGTACAAAACGACTGATGTAAGTCAGTGTGAGTGTTCATACAAGGCGACTGGTGTAAGTCAGCGTGAGTGTTCATACAAGGCGACTGATGTAAGTCAGTGTGAGTGTATGTACAAGGCGACTGATGTAAGTCAACGAGTGTTCATACAAGGCGACCGGTGTAAGTCAGCGTGAGTGTACGTATGAGGCGACTGATGTAAGTCAACGTGAGTGTACGTATGAGACGACTGATGTAAGTCTGTGTGAGTGTATGTACAAAGCGACTGATGTAAGTCAGTGTGAGTGTTCATACGAGGCGACTGGTGTAAGTCAGCGTGAGTGTATGTACAAGGCGACTGATGTAAGTCAGCGTGAGTGTACGTACATGGCGACTGATGTAAGTCAGCGTGAGTGTACATATGAGACGACTGATGTAAGTCTGTGTGAGTGTACGTACAAGGCGACTGGTGTAAGTCAGTGTGAGTCTATGTACAAGGCGACTGATGTAAGTCAGCGTGAGTGTACGTACAAGGCGACTGATGTAAGTCAGCGTGAGTGTCCGTACAAGGCGACTGATGTAAGTCAGTGTGAGTGTACGTACAAGGCGACTGATGTACGTCAGTGTGAGTGTATGTACAAGGCGACTGATGTACGTCAGTGTGAGTGTACGTACAAGGCGACTGATGTAAGTCAGTGTGAGTGTACGTACAAGGCAACTGATGTAAGTCAGTGTGAGTGTATGTACAAGGCGACTGATGTAAGTCAGTGTGAGTGTTCATACAAGGCGACTGGTGTAAGTCAGTGTGAGTGTATGTACAATGCGACTGATGTAAGTCAGTGTGAGTGTATATATGAGGCGACTGGTGTAAGTCAGCGTGAGTGTACGTACAAGGCGACTGATGTAAGTCAGCGTGAGTGTACGTGAGGCGATTGATGTAAGTCTGTGTGAGTGTACGTACAAGGCGACTGATGTAGAGCTCCAGGGCTGTGTAGTCGTTGGTGCGAGTCTCATTGAGGTGGATGAAGAAGAAGACGTAGGCCCACTGGTTGTGTTCCTCCTTCACGTGGTTCTCAAAGCCCTGAAACACACACACATGATCACTGCAGCAAGTACACACGTCTTCCTCCTTTATACCTTGCAGCCCTGAAACCCACACACACACACACACACACACCCGCACGATCACTGCAGCAAGTAGACACTTCTTCCTCCTTGATCCTTGGGCTACATCACTCAACCAGTCATGTCCATCACTATCCTCTACCTGTCATCAGCTCATTCTCTTGGCTGTTCTCCTTTGCACTTTAGATCTCTCTTGACGATGTCTGTTCAATTTGTTCTTTCTCTTCACCTTCTATGACCCTCTTCTGTTGTCAATCACTCCTTGGTCAATCTCTGTACATGTCCTGCCCAATGCAGTCTGCTCCCAACTACTGTCATTTTCATGTATTTTTACATTCCGATCTCTTTTCTGTTTCATACAAACTCTCAAACATTACGTTCCCTTGACATTATACCATAAACCACAGCCATCATTTATTTTATGCTATATAAGTAGACATAGAATGCCAACAATTTATATTGATCACATCTTGTGGATTTCTGTTACAAGGTTAAAAATCAAATTTTGGTATTCTTTGTATCGAGTACAATTTATTTTTAAATGCTCAACTATTAGTAATGATACAATTTCTTATAAAGTGCAGTATCATACAAATCAATGCAATAATTAACATGATTAATTAATGATAAAACTATAAGTTACTATACATATGAGATGTATGCTGAATTGCTGATGTATAACGACTGTTAAGTTTTATTTTTTAATTAATAATAAATGTTTAAAATGTATGTTCTTTTGTTGTACGTGTAAAACATCCAAGTGATTCTTGTGTGACTGGTTGTATGCTATAAAAGTATGTTCTTTTGTTGTACGTGTAAAACATCCAAGTGATCCTTGTGTGACTGGTTGTATGCTATAAAAGTATGTTCTTTTGTTGTACGTGTAAAACATCCAAGTGATCCTTGTGTGACTGGTTGTATGCTATAAAAGTATGTTCTTTTGTTGTACGTGTAAAACATCCAAGTGATTCTTGTGTGACTGGTTGTATGCTATAAAAGTATGTTCTTTTGTTGTACGTGTAAAACATCCAAGTGATTCTTGTGTGACTGGTTGTATGCTATAAAAGTATGTTCTTTTGTTGTACGTGTAAAACATCCAAGTGATCCTTGTGTGACTGGTTGTATGCTATAAAAGTATGTTCTTTTGTTGTACGTGTAAAACATCCAAGTGATTCTTGTGTGACTGGTTGTATGCTATAAAAGTATGTTCTTTTGTTGTACGTGTAAAACATCCAAGTGATTCTTGTGTGACTGGTTGTATGCTATAAAAGTATGTTCTTTTGTTGTACGTGTAAAACATCCAAGTGATCCTTGTGTGACTGGTTGTATGCTATAAAAGTATGTTCTTTTGTTGTACGTGTAAAACATCCAAGTGATCCTTGTGTGACTGGTTGTATGCTATAAAAGTATGTTCTTTTGTTGTACGTGTAAAACATCCAAGTGATCCTTGTGTGACTGGTTGTATGCTATAAAAGTATGTTCTTTTGTTGTACGTGTAAAACATCCAAGTGATCCTTGTGTGACTGGTTGTATGCTATAAAAGTATGGTCTTTTGTTATACGTGTAAAACATCCAAGTGATCCTTGTGTGACTGGTTGTATGCTATAAAAGTATGTTCTTTTGTTATACGTGTAAAACATCCAAGTGATTCTTGTGTGACTGGTTGTATGCTATAAAAGTATGTTCTTTTGTTGTACGTGTAAAACATCCAAGTGATCCTTGTGTGACTGGTTGTATGCTATAAAAGTATGTTCTTTTGTTGTACGTATAAAACATCCAAGCGATTCTTGTGTGACTGGTTGTATGCTATAAAAGTATGTTCTTTTGTTGTACGTGTAAAACATCCAAGCGATTCTTGTGTGACTGGTTGTATGCTATAAAAGTATGTTCTTTTGTTGTACGTGTAAAACATCCAAGTGATTCTTGTGTGACTGGTTGTATGCTATAAAAGTATGTTCTTTTGTTGTACGTGTAAAACATCCAAGTGATCCTTGTGTGACTGGTTGTATGCTATAAAAGTATGTTCTTTTGTTGTACGTGTAAAACATCCAAGTGATCCTTGTGTGACTGGTTGTATGCTATAAAAGTATGTTCTTTTGTTGTACGTGTAAAACATCCAAGTGATTCTTGTGTGACTGGTTGTATGCTATAAAAGTATGTTCTTTTGTTGTACGTGTAAAACATCCAAGTGATTCTTGTGTGACTGGTTGTATGCTATAAAAGTATGTTCTTTTGTTGTACGTGTAAAACATCCAAGTGATCCTTGTGTGACTGGTTGTGGCGCTGGCGTAAAAGCATGTTCTTTTGTTGCACGCAAAACATCCAAGCCGACCTTTGTGTGACTGGTTGTATGCTATAAAGCATGTTCTTTGTTGTATCGTAAATACATCCAAGCCGCATTCTTGTGTGACCGGTTGTATGCTATAAAAGCATGTCTCTTTGTTGTATCGTAAAACATCCAAGCCGACTTTGTGTGACTGGTTGTGGCGCTATAAAAGCATGTTCTTTGTTGGTATCGCGGTAAACACTGGGTTTATCTTTAGTGACTGGTCAGGCTGCTATAAAAGTATGTTCTTTGTTGTACGGTAAAACATCCAAGTGATCCTTGTGTGACTGGTTGTATGCTATAAAAGTATGTTCTTTTGTTGTACGTGTAAAACATCCAAGTGATCCTTGTGTGACTGGTTGTATGCTATAAAAGTATGTTCTTTTGTTGTACGTGTAAAACATCCAAGTGATTCTTGTGTGACTGGTTGTATGCTATAAAAGTATGTTCTTTTGTTGTACGTGTAAAACATCCAAGTGATTCTTGTGTGACTGGTTGTATGCTATAAAAGTATGTTCTTTTGTTGTACGTGTAAAACATCCAAGTGATCCTTGTGTGACTGGTTGTATGCTATAAAAGTATGTTCTTTTGTTGTACGTGTAAAACATCCAAGTGATTCTTGTGTGACTGGTTGTATGCTATAAAAGTATGTTCTTTTGTTGTACGTGTAAAACATCCAAGTGATTCTTGTGTGACTGGTTGTATGCTATAAAAGTATGTTCTTTTGTTGTACGTGTAAAACATCCAAGCGATTCTTGTGTGACTGGTTGTATGCTATAAAAGTATGTTCTTTTGTTGTACGTGTAAAACATCCAAGTGATCCTTGTGTGACTGGTTATATGCTATAAAAGTATGTTCTTTTGTTATACGTATAAAACATCCAAGTGATCCTTGTGTGACTGGTTGTATGCTATAAAAAGCATGTTCCTTTGTTGCACGGGTAAAAACATCCTTTTCGCTGATTCTGTGACTGGTTGTATGCTATGTAAAGCATGTTCTTTGTTGTAATGCGGTAAAACATCCAAGTGATTCTTGTGTGACTGGTTGTATGCTATAAAAGTATGTTCTTTTGTTGTACGTGTAAAACATCCAAGTGATTCTTGTGTGACTGGTTGTATGCTATAAAAGTATGTTCTTTTGTTGTACGTGTAAAACATCCAAGTGATTCTTGTGTGACTGGTTGTATGCTATAAAAGTATGTTCTTTTGTTGTACGTGTAAAACATCCAAATGATCTTGTGTGACTGGTTGTATGCTATAAAAGTATGTTCTTTTGTTGTACGTGTAAAACATCCAAGTGATTCTTGTGTGACTGGTTGTATGCTATAAAAGTATGTTCTTTTGTTGTACGTGTAAAACATCCAAGCGATTCTTGTGTGACTGGTTGTATGCTATAAAAGTATGTTCTTTTGTTGTACGTGTAAAACATCCAAGTGATTCTTGTGTGACTGGTTGTATGCTATAAAAGTATGTTCTTTTGTTGTACGTGTAAAACATCCAAGTGATCCTTGTGTGACTGGTTGTATGCTATAAAAGTATGTTCTTTTGTTATACGTGTAAAACATCCAAGTGATCCTTGTGTGACTGGTTGTATGCTATAAAAGTATGTTCTTTTGTTGTACGTGTAAAACATCCAAGTGATTCTTGTGTGACTGGTTGTATGCTATAAAAGTATGTTCTTTTGTTGTACGTGTAAAACATCCAAGTGATTCTTGTGTGACTGGTTGTATGCTATAAAAGTATGTTCTTTTGTTGTACGTGTAAAACATCCAAGTGATTCTTGTGTGACTGGTTGTATGCTATAAAAGTATGTTCTTTTGTTGTACGTGTAAAACATCCAAGTGATCCTTGTGTGACTGGTTGTATGCTATAAAAGTATGTTCTTTTGTTGTACGTGTAAAACATCCAAGTGATCCTTGTGTGACTGGTTGTATGCTATAAAAGTATGTTCTTTTGTTGTACGTGTAAAACATCCAAGTGATTCTTGTGTGACTGGTTGTATGCTATAAAAGTATGTTCTTTTGTTGTACGTGTAAAACATCCAAGTGATTCTTGTGTGACTGGTTGTATGCTATAAAAGTATGTTCTTTTGTTGTACGTGTAAAACATCCAAGTGATCCTTGTGTGACTGGTTGTATGCTATAAAAGTATGTTCTTTTGTTGTACGTGTAAAACATCCAAGCGATTCTTGTGTGACTGGTTGTATGCTATAAAAGTATGTTCTTTTGTTGTACGTGTAAAACATCCAAGCGATTCTTGTGTGACTGGTTGTATGCTATAAAAGTATGTTCTTTTGTTGTACGTGTAAAACATCCAAGTGATCCTTGTGTGACTGGTTATATGCTATAAAAGTATGTTCTTTTGTTATACGTATAAAACATCCAAGTGATCCTTGTGTGACTGGTTGTATGCTATAAAATATAATGATTTCACTTACCTTCCCGTGGTGTTCAAAGTCGTAGCTGCTGCGACTACAGATGAAGCACGTCCTGTGCATGTCGACCTCCACTTGCAGCTAGAAACACAACACAGTCCTGAGGTAGACATAGACATACATATGTCTACAGGATTGTTGTTATTCTGTAATTAGGCATACCAATTTATTACATATATATTACTCAGGGTGGCAGTGCTGGTATGTAACGAAATACATTTACTTCATTACAGTACTTAAGTAGACTTTTTTGAAATGTACTTGTAACAATGTACATTTTTAGAAATTACTTTTTCCTTGTAACAAAGTACATTTATCTGTACTTTTTTACTTTCTACTTCCATATTTTTAGTTACTTTTTATGTTATAACTCCAGGGCATTTGTTTGCATTGGTAATGCTTGAATGACTATACTTTGGAGGAATCATGGCTTCTTTTGTGCTGATGTTTACAAACAGGTGATATTGGAACAGTGTGATTGTTGCCTGTCCAAAGGGATTCAATAGTGCTTTGAAGCTAAGTCTGCAGCCAAAACCCCCAAACAAATATAATGTAATGGATATATAAATTTATCAATTGTATATATATTGTACGGTTATATATTGTAATTATATATGTGAAAACAAATTGTGATCTGTCTGGATAAATAAAATTTAGAAACATCGTTATATATAATTACAATATTTTCATTTTTGTGGGGAATAAATAATTACTACACAAATATTTACAAACAATGCATCATAGTATACAAAATGATTTGCTTTATATTACTTCGTGAAAACATAAACAAAACAGTGTAAAGAAAATCAATGGTTTGGTGTCAGAATTGAACCGGCGTTGCCCGATTGCAAAATAAACAAGAAACCAATGCGTTTACCAACTGAGCTAGCAGCACCGACAGAAATTCACTGACTGATTTAAGTTGTTATGATAAATTGTACAACTCCTCCTTAATACATTGATATTCTAGTGATATTATGAGATTATACACGTTACTTTCTGTAGCTAGATACAATATATGTTTGCTATGTATGTTTATTGGTGTAGATTATCTCCTGTTGGTTGCATTCGATATAATTATTCCGAAAACGAGTCCAAGCTCGGCGAAACCTAGTTGACTTGTAGGCTCATTTGCATTCATTGTTTTGAATAAAATTGGATTGATGTGGAACCGTAAGATAACTGTTTAAAATCGAATTTATGCTACAAATGTATTTTTTTAATGTTCTCGAATGTTAGATACAATGTTAAACTTTGTATACACATGGAAAACGGATTTTAGCTAATGCCTTGTTTTTATTTCCTTTAAGTAGTTTTTTGGGAGCTACTTTTACTTAGTTACTTAGAAAATATATGACATATCAGAGAAGAGAACATTAAATCCAAAACATTCCCACCTTTGGTTGGTTTCAAAACATGTTAAGTAGGAAAACAGTCCTGTATTACAAGCAGAAAGTGTTGATCACCTCCAGCACTCTCTAGTGATTTCCACTAAATATGTCCGTGATTAAAATCACCCATTATAACACATTCCCCTTTACTCATCTCCTTTATAGCATTGTGCAGTTTTACATAATCTTCTTGTCGTATGTTAAGACGATTAACTAGCCCTATTGTTAATGTTGACTTTCTGGTAACTATGTTGCACCAAATAGCTTCCTAGTATTCTGCTTCACTTTTCAGTTGTACTTAAAATGTCTGTATAGATTCTTTAATATATAGAATGACCCTGCCTCCCCTTCTTTCTTGTCTGTCCTATCTAAACATGACACAACGCGATAGAGCTAGTTCAGCATCTACCATGGCTTCGTGTTCCCATGATTCTGTGGTGCCTATTACATCTGGGTCAATATCTGCTATCATGATTTATAAATCGCTTCTCTTATTTACTATGTTTCTGGCATTTAAGCATAGTTAAACAACTAAGAACATATTATATTCACCTAAATAATGTGTAATATACCAAAAGCTGCTACTAAATTTACACATGTCAAATGACAATCAACTGACCTTGATGTCCCTGAGTTCAGAGAATGTGTCACTGAACTGACCTTGTTGTCCCGGAGTTCTGAGAATGTGTTATTGAACTAACCTTGTTGTCCCTGAGTTCAGAGAAGGTGTCACTGAACTAACCTTGATGTCCCTGAGTTCAGAGAAGGTGTCACTGAACTAATCTTGTTGTTCCTGAGTTCAGAGAATGTGTCACTGAAGTAATATTGTTATCTTTGAGTTCAGAGAATGTGTTACTGAAGTAACCTTGTTGTCCCCGAGTTCAGAGAAGGTGTCACTGAACTAACCTTGTTGTCCCTGAGTTCAGAGAATGTGTCACTGAACTAACATTGTTGTTCCTGAGTTTAGAGAATGTGTCACTGAAGTAATGTTGTTATCCTTGAGTTCAGAGAATGTGTCACTGAACTAACCTTGTTGTCCCAGAGTTCAGATAATGTGTCACTGAATTAACCGTGTTGTCCCAGTGTTCAGAGAATGTGTCACTGAACTAACCTTGTTGTCTCTCAGTTCAGAGAATGTGTCACTGAACTAACACTGTTGTCCCTGAATTCAGAGGTGTCATTGAACTAACCTTGTTGTCTCCGAGTCAAGAGAATGTGTCATTGAACTAACTTTGTCGTCCCCGAGTTCAGAGGTGTCACTGAACTAACCTTGTTGTCTCTGAGTTCAGAGAATGTGTCAATGAACTAACATTGTTGTCCCTGAGTTCAGAGGTGTCACTGACCTTGTTGTCTCTGAGTTCAGAGAATGTGTCATTGAACTAACCTTGTTGTCCCCGAGTTCACAGGTGTCACTGAACTAACCTTGTTGTCTCCGAGTTCACAGAATGTGTCACCGAACTAACATTGTTGTCCCTGAGTTCAGAGAAAGTGTCACTGACCTTGTTGTCTCTGAGTTCAGAGAAGGTGTCGACGATGATGCCAAAGATGATGTTGAGACCGATGGTGGTGATGATGATGAAGAAGGTGAGGTCAAAGACGGCCTTGTGCAGATGGTAGGTGAACGGCTTCCCTTCCGGCACCGCGAGAAACTGACAGACACATACACATGCTGCGACATTATAATACATGTTTATACAGAGCCCACTTGTTAATCAAGGTTACTCTCAGGCACTCTACACACCTGCAATCACAACATAAATTAAATAGCATATTAACAACAATCACATTAATCTAATAATTATATATAAGTTAAATATGTAGTTCAGAGAAAATATACAACAAAACAGTGATACCATAAGTATTGTGTATTAAAATATACATGTACAGTGTATATGTATAAAAAACACTAATGCAGTGAAACCATCGAGGTGCATATAACATAACTGCATATATACAAACATATATATGTTTAATAATTAACAGTTGTTAATTAGTTTAAGACAAAAAAGTTTATTATTACGTACCAACAAACATTCTGACATTTAACTGTAGCTTAACATGTTTTAAAGTTAGCGGAACAGTGTATCATCATCATTGTGTCAACATGTCTTATCAATGTATGACATGAAATCATGTGTTACCACATGCATATCATTGGTATATGTAAGAAGGAATAACACGAGTTAGACATGTAGAAAAGTTAGTCTATTGCCTGCAGAAACACACGTGTACAAAGACTGCAGTCGACCAGCTGTGGGGAACTTGTCATATATTTCACACGTATTTTACACTTCAGTCTGTTTACTATTCAACACCACTTAGATTTTTCATTCCACTACAATGCAATTGATACCCTCAACACATAAGTATGAGAAATTCCAGTCACCTGCCTAAAATGCAAGAAACGTAAAAGATAAATTTGTACAATAAAATGTAGTAGCAAGTTATGCATTATACAAAAAAAAGAAAAAAAAGTAAACGACAAAATAAAAATAATAACTATTTAAATTATATATAAATCCGTGCATGGTCATTTAGTAAACAGGGAAAAAATACATCTTCAATACTCCTCAACTATAAACATCTTGTTATGAATGCATCCCAACTTTACATATGTTTCTGGTGCCTAACTACCTTCATTACTAAGAAATGATCCCACTTCCTTTATCTGCCTGTATAAATCTCTTAGATCCCTGTTAAATATGCGTCATATGATATAACAAAGAATAAAACTGAACAAGTCATTGTAGTAAGCAATATACCTACCTCTTCCTACAGAGAAGCATTGAAAAAGAGAACATTTGTAGTTGTTGCAATGTGTAATGCAAACTGTACATCCAAGAACAACATTTGTAGTTGTTGCAATGTGTAATGCAAACTGTACATCCAAGAACAACATTTGTAGTTGTTGCAATGTGTAATGCAAACTGTACATCCAAGAACAACATTTGTAGTTGTTGCAATGTGTAATGCAAACTGTACATCCAAGAACAACATTTGTAGTTGTTGCAATGTGTAATGCAAACTGTACATCCAAGAACAACATTTGTAGTTGTTGCAATGTGTAATGCAAACTGTACATCCAAGAACAACATGTGTAGTTGCAATGTGTAATGCAAACTGTACATCCAAGAACAACATTTGTAGTTGTTGCAATGTGTAATGCAAACTGTACATCCAAGAACAACATGTGTAGTTGCAATGTGTAATGCAAACTGTACATCCAAGAACAACATTTGTAGTTGTTGCAATGTGTAATGCAAACTGTACATCCAAGAACAACATGTGTAGTTGCAATGTGTAATGCAAACTGTACATCCAAGAACAACATATATCAAATAGATAATTCAATTTAACATGTGTGACAATTTCACAAAAGCTGAACATTATTTATGATGATTTACACATTTATTTTTTTGCAACAAACATCATCTTTTAATAAATTAACCTGCCTTTCAGTAGTAGGTAAATAATATTACATTTTAGCTTCCAAACTAAGTATGTGTAACCTGGTCTTGTCTATGCAAAAGCACAACATTTAACAACTTTGCATATCTGCTGAATAATTCTCCCGAATTTTTTTTATTTATTCCAATATTTAAAACATGGATCATATAAACATGGATCATATAAACATTTGCAGGAGTCTGTATTTACAAAATAGTTATATAATAATAATGTTGGTACTGATCGTTGCACAAGTTAACATATACATGCAGAAGTTTATATTGTTGTGTGCATGTGTTTGTGTGTGTGCATGTGTTTTTAATCAATATTAACATGAGTATTGATAATCAGCAGATGTCAAACGTACACATGCATACATAATTATATTACATCCCTATATTACTAATTCTCAATGTAACACTGACTGGCAGTACTTGGAGGTATACCCCTCCTCAAACTTTTACCCCTCCATAAATTTATAGCCCTCCACCCCACCACATGCTTACATCATAGAGGCCGTCAATGAGTCCTTTGCGCAGTGACGTCACCATACATTGGTAGAAAGTGTCACAGAAGTGGCCTGTCTTAGGCTCATATATATCACGGTGGATTGCAAAAGCAATAAGTGTGAAGATGTAGATCAGTATGAGGCCGTAGACAAACACCCACAACAGAGAGCGACCTGCAAGGTGCAGGGTTAATAACAATGTCATTACACACATAGGTTAGTTAGAACTAGTGCAAGCATCACAATGTTGTTAGGCAAATGTTCGCAGCACACTGGAAGGCAATTCTATATTAGTATATGAAAGCGTGAAATCTTGCTTACGTTGAAAGTTTGTTGCTACAATTCGTACAATTGATCTCCTGAAAAAGTGGTTAGTATAGTTGGATGAAACACTGCAAGCACAAGAACATAGTTACTAGTGTTAGTCAGTCACACGACTCGTAGAAAGGACAGGGTTAATTTGCTATAGGGACAGGAGAGAGCAGAAGATGCAGGCACATTGCTGCAATCCACAAGTGTCATAGTTGGCTGTGTATCACACGTTTCTTACAAGCTTCTCATCAACAGGGAAATGGCCAATGCATTAGAAGGCTGCAGATAACTAGGAAATTGGCATGACAGCAGATGGTTATCAACATTTCGAAAATTGTCATGGTATCAGATGGTTATCATCATTGATGACATGGACATGTTATTTAAGTAGTTGTCTTCAACTAGGAGACAGCCAATTTTATTGTCCACTGCAGCCAAAACACATTGACACCTCCAGGGAAATCTACACAGGAAGAACCAATCATGTTTCTTCTACTATCAGATGTTATTAGACTGCCCAATCACAGTTCTTTTACACTAAGATGTCACACAATAGGCCATCATTTAGGAACTTGTTGTTACATCTATAAACTGAGCAATGTGCAGCAGAGAGTAATACCAACCTCAACCAGTGCTCTGAACTGATTCAACAACGCAAGAGCTTCGAGCATGATGAGAAAGACATTTCTTATAAAACAGGAAACAATTAAATTTGATTGGTTCTTTCTATGACAAAAACTGCTATTGCACAATTACCTGCACCACCACCACCACCAACACCACCAGCACCACCACGTGTGCCTACCTCAATGATACCTCTAGTGAACCCGCGATGAATGAAGGTCATGGTGCACTCATACACACTGGTACAGTACAGACCATCAGTCGCATCAAACAGCTCACGGTAAAACGCAAACCCGATCAGTGCATAGATGTAAATGACGATGAGGCCATATATAAACACCCACATCAACGACCCACCTGGAATACGTCATATGATTTCAACATCCAATCAATTATGAAAAAATGTCTTGGGTTTGTTACACGAATGAAGCATCTATAAGTAGCATTACCACATGAAAAATAAAAACTGCAATACCTAAACATGTTCTGTTATGCATATAAGGAGCTTCTTCTTCTGATTTCATGAAAATCGGACAACTACTGACAAAGTTATTAAGTTGGAAAGGTTACTACCCCAGAGGTTTTCATTGGAACGGTGAACATGACAAAATAATACAGAAATAATAGGATCACAGTATTTCCAAGGGGTACCCCTATTTTATTATTTTTGTCAGTTTTCATAACAGATAAGTCATTAATTGAGATAATTACAAATTTTGCATATGTAGGTATTTGTACACAAGGAATTCATTTCTTGCATTTCCGTTGACCTAATTTGCATATTTCATGACCTAATTAGCATAATCCTAGACTGACATGGATCATAGATTGTAACATGATGCAATTCACGTCATGTCATTAATTGTTTAGTGTATATATATAAGGTTTTAGAAAGTGTAACATACCTTGTTTCATTATAGCTCATTTCAATGCCAACATTTTTTACAAAATTGGTGCATCATTAGTATAATTATTACACAATGGCGGCCATATTGAATGAGGATTCCCAATGTTTTTATGAAGAAATTGTTGTTCTGAGCATGTAATTAACTCTGTAATGACATTTATAATAGTACAACATAAACTGTTCCATTGCTATCAATTAATTACCACAATTTGAATAATTAATGGTGTAATTTGCATAAAATAAAATGGCAGACATTAAATGCAGAATCCCAATTTTTGAATACGTATTTCTCCAAAAGCACATCATTTAATATTTGAGGCATAGTAAAATAGTACAACACAAACATTTTCATTAGAACTCACTTAATTGCCATAATTTGACATAGTAAATGTGGAATTCCCATTTGTATTATACAATTTTTGAAAAGCTTTATCATTTAACGTTTAGTGCTTAATTCTTATTATAGTACTACAAAAAGAGTTTAATTAATTACTAAAATTAGATGTCATTTAATTCCACTTTGCATAATTCATGTCTATACTAGTTATAATTAGCCATATGAATTGCAGAAAGGGTACATGAGAGATACCTGCATTTAAAAACACAGAGTAATGAATAATTGCACCAACAACTCAAATTTTATTATTAGTCTTTGTTGTTACAATAGCTATATAAACATAGGAATATATAATCATTAATTAATATATAATTATACACACCAACAATATAATTATGGCAATAACTGAATATTATAATGGTGGAAATACCCATCTTAAACTGGCTAATTATTACTATTAGTAAGCAAAAAACAAATGTAATAAGTTCTTAGTTTATATTTAACAGAGTAAGGTTGCAATACAGGTCCTGAATTTCAAGATTAAAATCAATTATTAAGCGTAGCAATTATTAAGTGTTATGTGAATATGGTTTGCCTGCATGACAGATAGGCACCACATCCGGCTACCGGACAACCAGCACAACACGGTGGCCTGTCGTAGTTTAGCATCAGAACAGCCGCAGCGGCCGCTGTGATAATGCTATTATAAGTGTGACACTGGCACTAGTTAAAGTGGCTGAAAAAACAGGAAATATCAGCCGGGACGTTGAGTCACTGAAATAAATATGTAACACACAATTCACAGTTTGTAACACAAACTGAATGTCTTAGCACAGCACACCTTGATTCAGACATATCAATGGATGCAAGGAAATATATGTGATATAAAATGTCTATAATAGTAGTTTGACAAATTATAAACTCATATATACAACACTTCCTGGTCCACAACATATAATTAAACCAACAACTACATTGTTTGACCAAGACGTTTTGGGCATTAATTTCAAAGCGTGGTTGTTACGTACCATTCTGCGTGATGGCACGGATAGTTCGTTTGAGCAGTTGGTTGAACTCAGCGATGTGCAGCAGATGGAAGGAGAAGAAGTAGCCGTAGAAAAATGTGCCGAGGGCTGAGAACGCAAAGATCAACTGTAACACAAAGATGACACACACTTCAAAAAGCCATGGAAGAAGAACATAAAGATGAACTACAACACAGAGATGGCAGACATTTCAACAAGCCATGGGAGGAGAACATAAAGATGAACTACAACACAGAGATGGCAGACATTTCAACAAGCCATGGGAGGAGAACATAAAGATGAACTACAACACAGAGATGACAGACATTTCAACAAGCCATGGAAGGCGAACATAAAGATGAGCTACAACACAGAGATGACAGACATTTCAACAAGCCTTGGGAGGAGAACATAAAGATGAACTACAACACACAGATGGCAGACATTTCAACAAGCCATGGAAGGCGAACATAAAGATGAACTACAACACAGAGATGACAGACATTTCAACAAGCCATGGGAGGAGAACATAAAGATGAACTACAACACAGAGATGGCAGACATTTCAACAAGCCATGGGAGGAGAACATAAAGATGAACTACAACACAGAGATGGCAGACATTTCAACAAGCCATGGAAGGCGAACATAAAGATGAACTACAACACAGAGATGACAGACATTTCAACAAGCCATGGGAGGAGAACATAAAGATGAACTACAACACAGAGATGACACACATTTCAACAAGCCATGGGAGGAGAACATAAAGATGAACTACAACACAGAGATGACACACATTTCAACAAGCCATGGGAGGAGAACATAAAGATGAACAACAACACAGAGATGACACACATTTCAACAAGCCATGGGAGGAGAACATAAAGATGAACTACAACACAGAGATGGCAGACATTTCAACAAGCCATGGAAGGCGAACATAAAGATGAACTACAACACAGAGATGACAGACATTTCAACAAGCCATGGGAGGAGAACATAAAGATGAACTACAACACAGAGATGGCAGACATTTCAACAAGCCATGGGAGGAGAACATAAAGATGAACAACAACACAGAGATGACACACATTTCAACAAGCCATGGGAGGAGAACATAAAGATGAACAACAACACAGAGATGACACACATTTCAACAAGCCATGGGAGGAGAACACAAAGATCACACAAAGATCAACTGTAGCACAAAGATGACACACATTTCAACAAGTCAAGGGCAGAGAACACAAATATGAACCAGAACACAAATATGGCAGACATTTCAACAAGCTATGGGAGGAGAACACAAAGATCAACTGTAGCACAAATATGGCAGACATTTCAACAAGCCATGGGAGGAGAACATAAAGATGAACTACAACACAGAGATGGCAGACATTTCAACAAGCCATGGAAGGCGAACATAAAGATGAACTACAACACAGAGATGACAGACATTTCAACAAGCCATGGGAGGAGAACATAAAGATGAACTACAACACAGAGATGGCAGACATTTCAACAAGCCATGGGAGGAGAACATAAAGATGAACTACAACACAGAGATGACAGACATTTCAACATGCCATGGGAGGAGAACATAAAGATGAACAACAACACAGAGATGACAGACATTTCAACAAGCCATGGGAGGAGAACATAAAGATGAACTACAACACAGAGATGACAGACATTTCAACAAGTCAAGGGAGGAGAACACAAAGATCACACAAAGATCAACTGTAGCACAAAGATGACACACATTTCAACAAGTCAAGGGCAGAGAACACAAATATGAACCAGAACACAAATATGGCAGACATTTCAACAAGCTATGGGAGGAGAACACAAAGATCAACTGTAGCACAAATATGGCAGACATTTCAACAAGCCATGGAAGGAGAACACAAAGATCAACTGTAACACAGAGATGGCAAACATTTCAACAAGCCATGGGGGAACACAAAGATCAACTGTAGCACAAATATGGCAGACATTTCAACACGCCATGGAAGGAGAACACAAAGATCAACTGTAACACAGAGATGGCAGACATTTCAACAAGTCATGGGCAGAGAACACAAATATGGCAGACATTTCAACAAGCCATGGAAGGAGAACACAAAGATCAACTGTAGCACAGAGATGGTAGACATTTCAACAAGCCATGGAAGGAGACCACAAAGATCAACTGCAGCACAAAGATGGCAAACATTTCAACAAGTCAAGGGCAGAGAACACAAAGATGAACTACAACACAAAGATGGCATACATTTCAACAAGCCATGGGAGGAGAACACAAAGATCAACTGTAACACAGAGATGGCAGACATTTCAACAAGTCATGGGCAGAGAACACAAATATGGCAGACATTTCAACACGCCATGGAAGGAGAACACAAAGATCAACTGTAACACAGAGATGGCAGACATTTCAACAAGTAAAGGGCAGATAACACAAAGATTAACTAGAACACAAAGATGGCAGACATTTCAACAAGCCATGGAAGGAGAACACAAAGATCAACTGTAGCACAAAGATGGCAGACATTTCAACAAGTCAAGGGCAGAGAACACAAATATGGCAGATATTTCAACAAGCCATGGAAGGAGAACACAAAGATCAACTGTAGCACAAAGATGGCAAACATTTCAACAAGTCAAGGGCAAAGAACACAAAGATGAAATAGACCACAAAGATGGCAGACATTTCAACAAGCCATGGAAGGAGAACACAAAGATGAAATAGACCACAAAGATGGCAGACATTTCAACAAGCCATGGAAGGAGAACACAAAGATCAACTGTAGCACAAAGATGGCAGACATTTCAACAAGCCATGGAAGGAGAACACAAAGATCAACTGTAGCACAAAGATGGCAGACATTTCAACAAGCCATGGAAGGAGAACATAAAGATCAACTGTAGCACAAAGATGGCAGACATTTCAACAAGCCGTGGAAGGAGAACACAAAGATGAAATAGACCACAAAGATGGCAGACATTTCAACAAGCCATGGAAGGAGAACACAAAGATCAACTGTAGCACAAAGATGGCAGACATTTCAACAAGCCATGGAAGGAGAACACAAAGATCAACTGTAGCACAAAGATGGCAGACATTTCAACAAGCCATGGAAGGAGAACACAAAGATCAACTGTAGCACAAAGATGGCAGACATTTCAACAAGCCATGGAAGGAGAACACAAAGATGAAATAGACCACAAAGATGGCAGACATTTCAACAAGCCATGGAAGGAGAACACAAAGATCAACTGTAGCACAAAGATGGCAGACATTTCAACAAGCCATGGAAGGAGAACACAAAGATCAACTGTAGCACAAAGATGGCAGACATTTCAACAAGCCATGGAAGGAGAACACAAAGATCAACTGTAGCACAAAGATGGCAGACATTTCAACAAGCCGTGGAAGGAGAACACAAAGATGAAATAGACCACAAAGATGGCAGACATTTCAACAAGCCATGGAAGGAGAACACAAAGATCAACTGTAGCACAAAGATGGCAGACATTTCAACAAGCCATGGAAAGAGAACACAAAGATCAACTGTAGCACAAAGATGGCAGACATTTCAACAAGCCATGGAAGGAGAACACAAAGATCAACTGTAGCACAAAGATGGCAGACATTTCAACAAGCCATGGAAGGAGAACACAAAGATCAACTGTAGCACAAAGATGGCAGATATTTCAACAAGCCATGGAAGGAGAACACAAAGATGAAATAGACCACAAAGATGGCAGACATTTCAACAAGCCATGGAAGGAGAACACAAAGATGAAATAGACCACAAAGATGGCAGACATTTCAACAAGCCATGGAAGGAGAAAACAAAGATCAACTGTAGCACAAAGATGGCAGACATTTCAACAAGCCATGGAAGGAGAACACAAAGATGAAATAGACCACAAAGATGGCAGACATTTCAACAAGCCATGGAAGGAGAACACAAAGATCAACTGCAACACAAAGAAAGCAGACATTTCAACAAGCCATGGAAGGAGAACACAAAGATCAACTGCAACACAAAGAAAGCAGACATTTCAACAAGCCATGGAAGGAGAACACAAAGATCAACTGCAACACAAAGAAAGCAGACATTTCAACAAGCCATGGAAGGAGAACACAAAGATCAACTGCAACACAAAGAAAGCAGACATTTCAACAAGCCATGGAAGGAGAACACAAAGATCAACTGCAACACAAAGAAAGCAGACATTTCAACAAGCCATGGAAGGAGAACACAAAGATCAACTGCAACACAAAGAAAGCAGACATTTCAACAAGCCATGGAAGGAGAACACAAAGATCAACTGCAACACAAAGAAAGCAGACATTTCAACAAGCCATGGAAGGAGAACACAAAGATCAACTGCAACACAAAGAAAGCAGACATTTCAACAAGCCATGGAAGGAGAACACAAAGATCAACTGCAACACAAAGAAAGCAGACATTTCAACAAGCCATGGAAGGAGAACACAAAGATCAACTGCAACACAAAGAAAGCAGACATTTCACTCTCTGCAAGAAAATACAATAACTTTTTTATTACAACTGAAGCAATTAAAATATTGAAAATGTCAACTCCAAAATGACCAGTTCATTGAAACACATTGATGGGATGTCCTAATAGCTATACTGCAATTACTGCACACCTATGATATGTGATGTCATCAGTAGAGTGTAAGATACGGGGTGAGTGGTGACTGCACACCTATGATATGTGATGTCATCAGTAGGGTAAGGTACGGGGTGAGCGGTGACTGCACACCTATGATATGTGATGTCATCAGTAGAGTGTAAGGTACGGGGTGAGTGGTGACTGCACACCTATGATATGTGATGTCATCAGTAGGGTAAGGTATGGGGTGAGTGGTGACTGCACACCTATGATATGTGATGTCATCAGTAGAGTGTAAGGTATGGGGTGAGTGGTGACTGCACACCTATGATATGTGATGTCATCAGTAGAGTGTAAGGTATGGGGTGAGTGGTGACTGCACACCTATGATATATGATGTCATCAGTAGAGTGTCACGTATGGGGTGAGTGGTGACTGCACACCTATGATATGTGATGTCATCAGTAGGGTAAGGTATGGGGTGAGTGGTGACTGCACAACTATGATATGTGATGTCATCAGTAGAGTGTAAGGTATGGGGTGAGTGGTGACTGCACACCTATGATATGTGATGTCATCAGTAGGGTAAGGTATGGGGTGAGTGGTGACTGCACACCTATGATATGTGATGTCATCAGTAGAGTGTAAGGTACGGGGTGAGTGGTGACTGCACACCTATGATATGTGATGTCATCAGTAGGGTAAGGTATGGGGTGAGTGGTGACTGCACACCTAAGATATGTGATGTCATTAGTAGAGTGTAAGGTACGGGGTGAGTGGTGACTGCACACCTATGATATGTGATGTCATCAGTAGGGTAAGGTATGGGGTGAGTGGTGACTGCACACATAAGATATGTGATGTCATCAGTAGAGTGTCACGTATGGGGTGAGTGGCGACTGCACACCTATATTATGTGATGTCATCAGTAGAGTAAGGTACGGGGTCAGTGGTGATTGCACACCTAAGATATGTGATGTCATCAGTAGAGTGTAAGATACGGGGTGAGGTGGTGACTGCACACCTATGATATGTGATGTCATCAGTAGGGTAAGGTATGGGGTGAGTGGTGACTGCACAACTATGATATGTGATGTCATCAGTAGAGTGTCACGTACGGGGCGAGTGGTGACTGCACACCTATGATATGTGATGTCATCAGTAGGGTAAGGTATGGGGTGAGTGGTGACTGCACACCTATGATATGTGATGTCATCAGTAGAGTGTAAGGTATGGGGTGAGTGATGACTGCACACCTATGATATGTGATGTCATCAGTAGGGTAAGGTATGGGGTGAGTGGTGACTGCACACCTATGATATGTGATGTCATCAGTAGAGTGTAAGGTACGGGGTGAGTGGTGACTGCACACCTATGATATGTGATGTCATCAGTAGAGTGTAAGGTACGGGGTGAGTGGTGACTGCACACCTATGATATGTGATGTCATCAGTAGAGTGTAAGGTATGGGGTGAGTGGTGACTGTACACCTATGATATGTGATGTCATCAGTAGGGTAAGGTACGGGGTGAGCGGTGACTGCACACTTAAGATATGTGATGTCATCAGTAGAGTGTAAGATACGGGGTGAGTGGTGACTGCACACCTATGATATGTGATGTCATCAGTAGGGTAAGGTACGGGGTGAGTGGTGACTGCACACCTATGATGTGATGTCATCAGTAGGGTAAGGTATGGGGTGAGTGGTGACTTCACACCTATGATATGTGATGTCATCAGTAGAGTGTAAGATACGGGGTGAGTGGTGACTGCACACCTATGATATGTGATGTCATCAGTAGAGTGTAAGATACGGGGTGAGTGGTGACTGCACACCTATGATATGTGATGTCATCAGTAGGGTAAGGTACGGGGTGAGCGGTGACTGCACACTTAAGATATGTGATGTCATCAGTAGAGTGTAAGATACGGGGTGAGTGGTGACTGCACACCTATGATATGTGATGTCATCAGTAGGGTAAGGTACGGGGTGAGTGGTGACTGCACACCTATGATATGTGATGTCATCAGTAGGGTAAGGTATGGGGTGAGTGGTGACTTCACACCTATGATATGTCATGTCATCAGTAGAGTGTAAGATACAGGGTGAGTGGTGACTGCACACCTATGATATGTGATGTCATCAGTAGGGTAAGGTACGGGGTGAGTGGTGACTGCACACCTATGATATGTGATGTCATCAGTAGGGTAAGGTATGGGGTGAGTGGTGACTGCACACCTAAGATATGTGATGTCATCAGTAGAGTGTAAGGTATGGGGTGAGTGGTGACTGCACACCTATGATATGTGATGTCATCAGTAGGGTAAGGTATGGGGTGAGTGGTGACTGCACACCTATGATATGTGATGTCATCAGTAGAGTGTAAGGTACGGGGTGAGTGGTGACTGCACACCTATGATATGTGATGTCATCAGTAGGGTAAGGTATGGGGTGAGTGGTGACTGCACACCTAAGATATGTGATGTCATCAGTAGAGTGTAAGGTACGGGGTGAGTGGTGACTGCACACCTATGATATGTGATGTCATCAGTAGGGTAAGGTATGGGGTGAGTGGTGACTGCACACATAAGATATGTGATGTCATCAGTAGAGTGTCACTAATGGGGTGAGTGGCGACTGCACACCTATATTATGTGATGTCATCAGTAGAGTAAGGTACGGGGTCAGTGGTGATTGCACACCTAAGATATGTGATGTCATCAGTAGAGTGTAAGATACGGGGTGAGGTGGTGACTGCACACCTATGATATGTGATGTCATCAGTAGGGTAAGGTATGGGGTGAGTGGTGACTGCACAACTATGATATGTGATGTCATCAGTAGAGTGTCACGTATGGGGCGAGTGGTGACTGCACACCTATGATATGTGATGTCATCAGTAGGGTAAGGTATGGGGTGAGTGGTGACTGCACACCTATGATATGTGATGTCATCAGTAGAGTGTAAGGTATGGGGTGAGTGGTGACTGCACACCTATGATATGTGATGTCATCAGTAGGGTAAGGTATGGGGTGAGTGGTGACTGCACACCTATGATATGTGATGTCATCAGTAGAGTGTAAGGTATGGGGTGAGTGGTGACTGCACACCTATGATATGTGATGTCATCAGTAGAGTGTAAGGTATGGGGTGAGTGGTGACTGCACACCTATGATATGTGATGTCATCAGTAGAGTGTCACGTATGGGGTGAGTGGTGACTGCACACCTATGATATGTGATGTCATCAGTAGAGTGTAAGGTACGAGGTAAGTGGTGACTGCACACCTATGATATGTGATGTCATCAATGGGGGTGTAAGGTATGGGGTGAGTGGTGACTGCACACCTATGATATGTGATGTCATCAGTAGAGTGTAAGGTATGGGGTGAGTGTTGACTGCACACACCTATGATATGTGATGTCATCAGTAGAGTGTAAGGTATGGGGTGAGAGTGGTGACTGCACACTATGATATGTGATATCCCGTGGTAGGGTAAGGTATGGGGTGAGTGGTGACTGCACACCTATGATATGTGATGTCATCAGTAGAGTGTAGGTAGGGGTGAGTGGTGACTGCACCTATGATATGTGATATGCATCAGTGTAAAGGTATGGGGTGAGTGGTGACTGCACACCTATGATATATGATGTCATCAGTAGAGTGTCGCGTGTAGGGTGAAGTGGTGACTACACACCTATGATATGTGATGTCATCATTGAGATAAAAGGTATAGGGTGAGTGGTGACTGCACAACTATGATAATATGATATCATCAGTAGGGAGTCTTAAAGTATGGGGTGAGAGTGGTGACACACACCTATATTGTAATGATGTCTCAGTAGGTGTCGCATTATGGAGATTGAGTGGTGACTGCACCTATGATGTGATGTCATGTCGGTGGGGTGGGTATGGAATTGAGGTGGTGGCTGCACAGCTGTGATGTGTGATGTCATCGGTGGGGTGTAGGTGTGGGTGAGTGGTGGGCTGCACCCTTGATGTGATGTCATCAGTAGAGTGTAAGGTATGGGGTGAGTGGTGACTGCACACCTATGATATGTGATGTCATCAGTAGAGTGTAAGGTATGGGGTGAGTGGTGACTGCACACCTATGATATATGATGTCATCAGTAGAGTGTCACGTATGGGGTGAGTGGTGACTGCACACCTATGATATGTGATGTCATCAGTAGGGTAAGGTATGGGGTGAGTGGTGACTGCACAACTATGATATGTGATGTCATCAGTAGAGTGTAAGGTATGGGGTGAGTGGTGACTGCACACCTATGATATGTGATGTCATCAGTAGAGTGTCACGTATGGGGTGAGTGGTGACTGCACACCTATGATATGTGATGTCATCAGTAGGGTAAGGTATGGGGTGAGTGGTGACTGCACAACTATGATATGTGATGTCATCAGTAGAGTGTAAGGTATGGGGTGAGTGGTGACTGCACACCTATGATATGTGATGTCATCAGTAGAGTGTAAGGTATGGGGTGAGTGGTGACTGCACACCTATGATATGTGATGTCATCAGTAGAGTGTAAGGTATGGGGTGAGTGGTGACTGCACAACTATGATATGTGATGTCATCAGTAGAGTGTAAGGTATGGGGTCAGTGGTGACTGCACAACTATGATATGTGATGTCATCAGTAGAGTGTAAGGTATGGGGTGAGTGGTGACTGCACACCTATGATATGTGATGTCATCAGTAGAGTTTAAGGTATGGGGTCAGTGGTGACTGCACAACTATGATATGTGATGTCATCAGTAGGGTAAGGTATGGGGTGAGTGGTGACTGCACACCTATGATATGTGATGTCATCAGTAGGGTAAGGTATGGGGTGAGTGGTGACTGCACACCTATGATATGTGATGTCATCAGCAGGGTTAGGTATGGGGTCAGTGGTGACTGCACACCTATGATATGTGATGTCATCAGTAGGGTAAGGTATGGGGTGAGTGGTGACTGCACACCTATGATATGTGATGTCATCAGTAGAGTGTAAGGTACGGGGTGAGTGGTGACTGCACACCTATGATATGTGATGTCATCAGTAGAGTGTAAGGTACGGGGTGAGTGGTGACTGCACACCTATGATATGTGATGTCATCAGTAGAGTGTGAGGTACGAGGTGAGTTACAGTCCTTTGTGAAAATGAGAACTCTACACTGCTCCTTTGCTAATGTAACTTCATGTTCTCTAGTCCTTCTATCTTTCTTAACTGAACAAAAAAATGTTTATCAATATTTTTCATAACCATTCATTATTTTAAACACTTCTATCTGATCTCCTCTCAATCTCCTGGTCTCTAATGTTGTTAAGCCGCATTTTTTTAGGCGTTTTTCGTAACTAAGATCCCTCAGTTTTGGTATCATTTTAGTTGCTCTCCTCTGTACTCTTTCTAACATATCTATGTCCTGTCCTTCCTGCGATATGGCCTCCACGCTTGAATACAATATTCTAAATGAGGCCTAACTATTGTTTTGTACAGCTGTATTATTAGCTCTTTTTCTTTATACATTATGTTTCGCCTAATTAATCCAAGGATTTGATTTCCCTTTGAAGCTGCAATTCCGCACTGCTCTG